>OY856412.1:320022943-320622943 GCA_963693085.1 Alisma plantago-aquatica | reverse complement strand
TGGACACATAACTATCTAGAAAGAAAAGACTTTCAAGTGATCATAAGCACTTGTCTCCCTGGATTATCGCTCTGGCGATTAGGTTTCAGGCGTAGACGTCCACCTCCCTTAGAATTAGGGTTCTCCCTTGCAGGTTCAAGTGTGGCGTTTGTGCTTTGGGTCTCGTCTCTGGTATGGCAACGGAACTGGGGGCGCGATATGCAGGACTTAGGCTCACGGAGGAGGAAGAGGAACCAATCGATGTCCAACCGATTGGCAGTGGTGAGGAAGAAGGGGATCATACAGTGTTGGCGCTGGTGGGGAGGCTGCTGACGGACCGGACCTTCAATTTCAGGCCAATGGAAAGAACGGTGTCGCAAGCATGGAGCCTGCGAGAGACGGTGGAGTTCAAGCAATTAGAGGGCTAGGTGTTTGTGATGCAGTTCACGCATTGGCGGGACAAGCAACGGGTCGTCGAGGGCGCCCCGTGGAACTTTGATGGCCGACAGCTGCTCTTCAAGGAGGTGGTCAAGGAGGATCAACCTGGAAGAATGATCATAAACTGATCTCCCTTCTGGGTGTGCCTCTATGGCGTTCCGTTGGGGTACAGGGCAGAGTCGACTGTCCGGGAAATCGTCGGACGAATAGGAGAAGTTCTCTCGACGGATAGAGACAGTTTGGGATGGGACTCTTCCCTGAGAGTCCGGGTGCTACTGGACATCACTAAGCCATTGAAGAGAACGCTGCGGCTAAGGGTTAAGAGTGGCGCCATGGTAGACGTGGAAATCAAATACGAACGCCTGTCAATGTTTTGCTTCATCTGCGGCATGCTCGGTCACATTAATAGGGACTGTCAGGAATACGATGAAGACGGAGATCACCATCACTAGTGGCGAGCCTGGATGAGGGCTTCACCATGGAAGCAAAGGAGACAAGAGGGTGATAAAGAGGGGGGCAAAGGGGTGGCGAGGCGGAAACTCACCTTCAAGGTGAGTGTGGGCATGGAAGCGTCAAGTAAGAAGGAGGACGAAAGAGACAGTAGCAGCGTGGCGGAAGGGGAAGGTGAGTGGGGGAGACACCTCAGAGTAGGGGAGGTTGCAGCGGACCGACGGGAGGGTGGGCGAAGGAGTGGAACTAGTGGGGAGCAGGAGAGGGACAGACAGGGAGTTTCTAGAGGAGGGCAGGAGCCTGGACTTGCCGAGACCGAGCGTGGGTCACCGGAGGAGCGGTGCGGGGAGGGAAGGGAGGGTGAAGCTTCGTCGGAACGCCAGCATCCGGTGCAGAGGACGGAGCAGGGTGGTCGACGGTCGAAAGTGGAGAAGACAAAGATTCGATTCTCCAGGGCGGATCTCTTGAAGATCCAAGGTGAAGCCCAGATTGAAGAGAAGGCTCCGGACGGGGGGTTGGTTGATTTAGAGGAAGACAGTGGGTTTACGACAGGAAGTAAGGATCGCTGCGTTCGGCAGCAATGGCCAGGAGCTGACAATGTTGCAGCTAGGCGAGCAATGCTGGGAAAGCGGGGTGTCCATGATGCATGCACGGGAGACATCAGAGAACCAAAGGCAGAAGAAAGTCCGTACTGCCGATCAAGACAACAGCACACAACATAAAATAATACAGAAGGAAGCAGGCACCACAACACTGAATAAGGGGAAAACAGAGCAATTACTCGGGTGCAAAGGAAAGAGGCAGCGGGAGCAAAAACAAAGCAGGGTATTAAACCAAGTCGGGGGAAAAAGAAACACCATCCATGGGTGTACAAGATAAGCAGGGGGCAAGGTTGGGTATCCCAGAAGAGGAGGTGGTATGGCTGCAAGCAACGGGGAAAAGGGACAAAGGCGCGGATGTGTGTGATATGGACCTTGATGATCAGCAAACACAAGCAGCGGGAGAGAAAAGATCCAGGAGAACCAGTGAGAGCTTAGCAGGCAAAGAAGGGGTCAGTATGACTCAAGTAGCGGAGATTGGCGGAGTCCAATCCCATGAAGAACAATGAAAATCTTCAGCGGGAACTATCAGGGATTGGGCAATCCTGACATGAGCAAGGCTCTCCGGTCCTGGGTCTGGAGAGAGCGCCCAAACATAGTTTTCGTTATGGAAACTATGATTCCTGAAAGGAAGTTGGAAGATGTCAAAATGTGGAGTGGTTTTTCTGAGGGCTTGTGTATATCAAGCACAGGGAGAGCAGGAGGTATCAGATTCTGGTGGAAGGATACTAAGGTCGAGATCCTTAGCTACTCGAACAGACACGTGTCCGCTGTGGTCAAGGACGAGGTCAATGGCACCAGATGGAGAGCGGTGGGGATCTATGGATGGGCAGATCAACCAAGTAAAACCAAAACATGGGAACTCATGAGGAGGTTAAAAAATGAGACAGCGGATCCGGTCATTTTCTTTGGGGATTTCAATGAGATTGTGTCAAATACTGAGAAGAAAGGGGGACCTCCTAAAGATGATAAGTTTATGCAAAACTTCAGAGATGTCATAGATGATTGCGAGCTGATAGATGTGGGCTTTGAAGGAAACCTTTACACTTGGAGAAGGGGACTGGATGAAAGAACTCTGGTACAAGAGAGGCTTGATAGATTCCTACCTGATCTAGAATGGAGAAACATCTACAATTTTTGTAAGGTTTTCCATCTACCCATTTACGAATCAGATCATGCACCTATTATCTTAAAGATGGACAACAGGGACGGGAGGAAAAGGAAGGCCCACTTTGCTTTTGAACCCATGTGCGTGGGCGAAGAGGGGTGTGCAAATAAAATCAAGTTGGCATGGGACTCTGTACAAGGGGATGATCTGATGACAAAACTCTCGAGATGTAAAGATAACCTTAAAGTCTGGGTTGTGGAAAAGTTTGGAGAAAGACGAAGAAAGATAAATGAACTGGAAAGCGACTTGAAGAGACTGCAATCTTTTCCCCCTGACCAACATAACCTAGAAAGGGCGGAGGAGAAATCAAAGGAGCTTCAATACTGGTTATAAAAGAATGAGGAATACTGGGCTGCTCGGGCACGGGTTAAAGAGCTAAAAGAGGGAGATCGCAATACTGCATACTTTCACCAAAAAGCAACAAACAGGAGGCGTAGGAATCAGATCTATGAATTAGAAGATGGAAAAGGAGTTATGAGATCGAAGGAGGGGGAGATCAAGGATATTATCTTGAATTACTTTGCAAAGTTGTTCTGATCCAGCGATCCAACGGGCTTTGGGGAGGCAACAAAGGGGCTGTGGGAAATGATTATGGGATCTCAACGGGAAGAGCTCGAGAGGGATATTGTTGATGAGGAAATCTGGTTAGCGCTGAAGCAGATGCATCCTAACAAAGCACCTGGACCAGATGGAATGAAGGCTATGTTTTATCAAAAATACTGGAGTATAGTGGGTAAGGATGTGGCGAGCTATATTAAAGGATGGTGGAAAGGGGAAAACAGTTTAAAGGCAGTAAATGATACTCTAGTTGTGCTCATCCTGAAGACTGAAAAGCCAAAAACAGTGGGAGAGTTCAGACCCATTAGTCTTTGCAATGTGGTGTATAAGATAGCCTCCAAGGTGTTGACAAACCGTTTAAAGCCTCTCATGAACATCATTGTGTCTGAAAATCAAAGTGCCTTTGTCCCGGGGAGATTTATCACGGACAACGCCCTTATAGAATATGAACTTTTTCATGCCATGATGAGAGACAAGGGAAAGAAAAAAGGCAGCCTCGCTCTGAAGTTGGACATGTCCAAAGCTTATAACAGGGTGGAGTGGAATTTCTTGACGTTTGTTATGGAGAAGTTGGGGTTTGGGAGGAAGTGGATCAGTAGAGTCCAAGACTGTATTACGTCTGTCCTGCACACCTTTGCCATCAATGGAGACAGGACCTAAAGCACAAAGCCTGCACGCGGACTTCGCCAGGGTGACCCCCTATCCCCCTATCTTTTCATTTTATGTGCTGAAGCTTTCTCTACTTTACTTTCCACTGCCGCCCGCGACAACCTCATACACGGCATAAAGCCGAGTAGGGGAGCGCCATGTGTCTCACATCTTTTATTTGTAGATGATAGTATTCTTTTTGCAAGAGCAACCAATGCAAAGTGCATGAAAATAGCTGAAATAATCAACCAATATGAATAGGCATCTGGTCAGAAGATTAACTTTACTAAGACAGAGGTTGTTTTTAGCAAAGGGATCGAGGCCGCGAATCGTGTAAAGTTGTGAAGTCTTTTGGGCGTTAAAGAGGTGGATCATCATGCTCGGTACTTAGGCCTCCCCACAGCAATGGGAAGGTCTAAGAAGAAGGTTTTCAGCTTCATTAAAGATAGAATATGGAGGAAGCTACAGGGCTGGTCGGAAAAGCTGTTGTCCAATCCTGGAAGGGAGGTCATCATCAAAGCGGTAGCACAGGCTATTCCCACATATGTCATGAGCATTTTTCAATTGCCAGCAGACACCATAAAGGAGATCTAGAGAATGATAGCCAGATTTTGGTGGGGAGTAAAGGATAAGGAGAAGAAAATTTCATGGATGAGCTGGGACAGATTGTGCAAACCAAAAAGGCAGGGGGAACTTGGTTTTAGAGATTTCAACATCTTTAACCAAGCTCTCTTAGGGAGAAAGCTTTGGCGGATGGAAAACCACCCGGAGGCCCTTGTGACTAAAGTGCTAAAAGCTAGATACTTCCCCAGGACGACTATTTGGGAAGCCAGGCGGGGATACGATCCCAGCTACACATGGAGGAGTCTATGGGGGGCCAAGGCCCTACTAAAAGAAGGAATGAAATGGAGAGTGGGAAACGGGACAGATGTCAGTATTTGGCATGATAATTGGCTACCTAAGGAGGATTACATGCTCACTTGTTTCAAACATGAGAACAACCCAGATTACAGCAAAGTCAGAGAACTCATGACAGAGGATGGATCTCAATGGGATGAGGATAAAGTGAAGGAGTGTTTCCCGGAGAGCTACGCTAGGAGGATATGTGCTATACATCTCAGCCTCAGGAGTCCCAGTGATACATGGATGTGGTGGCCTTCAAAGAATGGGGAGTACTCGGTACGTTCAGCATACTGGTTGAGGATGGTAGGGAAGGAGGAAATGAGAAACTACAACTCGCAACAAGGTGACAAGTTGTGGAGAATGATATGGCAAGGCGGGTGGAGTCCCAAAACAGCCCACTTCTTATGGAGGATATGCACGGGGGGACTAGCAACAAGAGGTCGTCTTTTTGATAGACATTGCATAGAAGACAGCTCATGCACACTATGTAATACGGAGAAGGAAACTATACCCCACATGCTCTTCAGGTGCCTGAATGCCACAGAATTATGGGACCAGACACCAAAAGATGTGCAAGATTGGGTGGAGGACATAAAAGATGCCGACATAACCGAGTCCATGGGGACTTCTCTGGACAGGTCATCCCAACAGGAGGTGAATGCTATAATTGCTGCAATGTGGGTGATTTGGAGGGGCAAGTGTCTGAGGGTGTTCCAAAGCGGGGAAGTACACAGTGGATTTTTGTTCCACTGTGCCTTGGCAATGACTCGAGCGGATAATTGGCAGTGACTCCAAGTGGGAGGAGAGACCGAGCAGGCTGGAAACGCAAAGCAGCAAAGGGATACTGAGGGCCGCGGTAGGACTGAATGCAGGGAGCAGTAAGGGTGGATGACGCCGGCTGGGGGAAGAGTTAAAATAAATGTGGACGGATCTGTTGGGGATGATGGGGGGTGGGAATAGGGTGGGTGGCGAGAGACGAAGAGGGTAGGTTGGTGGGAGTGGTAGGTGAAAAAGTGAGCTCTGGAACGGAAGTCACCATGGCTGAAGCACTGGCTGTACGGGCAACACTTGTATGGGAAAGAAAGGAGGGGTTTGACCAAGTGGAGGTGGAGTCTGACTCCATGGAGGTTATCCTAGCATGCTCAAAGAAGACACAGAGGAGAGATTACCTAGGAATCATTGTTGAAGATATTTCCTTTTTACAATAATTGTTTTTATTTTGTAGTTTGAGTCATGTGAGTCGTAGGAGTAATTTGGCAGCCCATGAGGCAGCCAACTATGCCCGTAGGGGCCAAGTAGATAGTTTCCTTTATGCTCAGAATTTCCCTTTGAACTTTGTAAGGATTGTAAACCTCGATTTAGAAAGTTAATTGATAACGGGGAGCCCCAATCATAGGGTTTCCCGACTTTCCCTCAAAAAAAATCTAGCAAGAAAAGGGTCTTGGAGTTACATGAACTAGAAGAGCTCATGTTGCATGCTTACCAGAATGCTAGAATTTATAAGAAGGGGAAACATTTGGCATGATTCCCACATTAAAAGAAAGGATATCTCTTAGAGAAATAAGATCTTATTGTTCAATTTCATTGTAACGACCCATTTTTAGATTAACCATCTAATTAGGGTTTACTTGGATGATTGCATGCTTAACTAGATTGAGCATTGCTTAGAGATTGATTAATGATGGTAGTCTAATTTGTGATTCTTTAAACCTAATGAGAAGCTATAAATATGCTTTTATTTATATAGTTAGGGTTTAAGAATTGAAAACCCTAATTGGCCAAAATTGGGGTTTTTGTAGAATATGAATACAAAATTTGATAAGTATAGTGGTGCACTAAATGATTTTTATTATTTTATATACAACTTTGATTTATTTAAAATTTATATTTGGTTTGTAGAACTTAAATGTAAGTATTCTTGAAAAATATATAAATGTTTGATATGACATGTTTGTTGGCTGAGTTACCCCAGGACAAACTCAACCAACCATGTATTCAGGATGATATATAGCATTCTGGTAGTTGGTACACTCAATTTATCTGAACTATTAAATGTTACTGGAAAACTCCATTTCAGTCATCTTGGTAAATTTTCATAATTTTTCTATATTTTTTTAGTCTTATAGAGTGTGGTGTCAGTTATGTTTCTTATCAATAGCAACATGACCAAGCATGCTGCAGACTACAATATAGCAGTGTAGTGTTTAATTTTTATTTGTATATTGGTAACTTTGACTTGTTTGAAATTTAATACTGGATATCTGAAAGGTTTTTTTTGACAACATACTAAGTTTTCATAATTTTTGGAGTAGGTTTGATGTAACATACTCAATTTTGGCTATTGTATTTATGTTGAACTATTTTTCCCCAAGTTGAATTTATTTACAATATTGCACTTCATTCCAAATTCCACTGAGTTATTTTGACTTATTTTATCATGATCATTGATATAGAATAGTCCTCAGTTGAAATCTCTGGTGTCTAAATGTATTAAGTATCCCCAACTAGGAAATATTTGCAATCTAGTCCCTCAATTGAGTATCATTTTTCATGGTTGAAGTCATTTAGTTCCAGTTTGATGTTTTTGTGCCCGACTACCTTGATGAGACATTGAGCCCATCTACTACTGTCAATTTGATTATTGGTTTGGAATCAATAAAAATGACTAATTATATCGATAGGGTGATTAAATTAGCCATCAAAATGAATAATTAGAGTTGCGACTATTTTAGAATTATCCTTGATGGCATATGAACCAATGGTCGAATATGAGTGCTTTTGGATGTGTCGTTTATAGGATTTAATTTCTATTATAATGTAATTTTTTAAATACGGATAAATGACCATGTTTATTATCATTAGTTACCTAGGGTAATGTGGATGTCCCTATCCTTATAACGCCGTCGGCGTCGAATATTATAGAAGCACAAGGTACTTTCTCAATGCCCTACCTCACCACCACGAGAACGGAAGCCAAACCCATTACTCCCTTATCCCTGTCTCTCACAAATCATGAACCTCCGCTCTCCATGTAACGTTACTAGGGCTGTCCGTTATAGAGCTCAACGACTCCTCCCCACTCGGGCCGACAATGCTTCAAAGGACCTCCTCAATGTCCTAGCATCATCCCTTAAAGCAACAATGGCCATCAATGTCCCCTTGCAAGTAATGCCAACAACCATACAAGAAATGGCTGACCAGACATTCTAGATTCAGATTGCATCCCGATCAGTTCTCCTCTTCCTCAACCCTCGCAATATCAACACCCCGTAACCCTAGCAGTGCCATCACCTACATAAAGGCCTGACCCCTTCCCGACTTTCTCCACCACACCACGAGACCCTAGTCCTCTGTAGATCTCAGCCTCACGGTACAGCCATGACTCCTACTCTATCTTCCCACCAGGCTCCCATGCCCTAATGACTGTTGGCTGCAACTCATAGTTTTAGACTCAACGCCACCGACCTCCATTGCCAACAACAAATTCCGACGACCTACAACTATTTGATGCCCTGACAGACCACCCCTCCTTTTCTCTTCGAGAAATCATGCCGCCGGTCTTGGTGGGTCTACAGACCCTGACCACCATTGCACGAGGACACCATCGAGTATTACCCTGCCCGAACTTAGAGATCAGGAAGTAGGCTTGAAAGCCAGTCAGACCCCTCCTCCTGGTTGGTCGTTGCATTGTTAGTGGAGACAAGAAGCAACCAACTACTGCAAGCAGACGACCCCAACATGAGTGATCGTCGATCTGCAACCTGTAATTAATATACCTCACTACCAAACGAGCCCCACATCATACCGCTCCCTCTGAGTCACGACACCTTCAACAGATAGATCGACTCCGACATCAATATTTTTGAAACTTGGACATCGGTAGCGTTGCCAACATTTCAAGAAACACTAACGCTTCAAGCCTTGCCAATGCCCTAAAAACCCAGTGTTCCATGTGACCCTGTCACCACTGAGATCTCTTAGATGATGCCAAGTTTGATCCTGGACTGGGGATGCAACACCCTATCAAAACCTACTCGACCCCAACCTGGTCAGATCCAGATCAGCAAAGACGACACCTGCCATCGAGGAGCCTTGTCATCTAAGTTCAGTTCTTAATAACCAAAAAGCATGGACCTGAAACCAACCTCCATGCCCTTTATGCCCTCACCAAGAATGTGAGAAGTTCGAGGATTAGGGATCATGCAAATCTCCTCATGTCATTTCTTTTTAGCGAAAGGCCGTTAAATATTAATAAAAAGGTTCTCTGGCATGTAAGACCACATGTGGAGAAAGAGTAACAAAACATAAAGCTCTAGACACCAGAAGTGTTGAGAGCAAGGAAAATTGATAATGGGGGGGCACCCAAAAAACAAGCCCCTAATAGATGTACAAAGAGGTAAAAAGTTACATGTCTATGGTAGCAAAAGCGGGGAGGTATACAATAAGCAAGGCCCTCTGTGATCATCAGAAGCTTGTATCGTCACATTCAATCTCCTCCAAGGTGTATGTGCGGACCGGGGTGTTAAAACTCATATCCTTCATCAAAGGGGAAGGGGTGAAGTCATTGTTTTTGTCATTGTTACCTAGGCAGAGAAAATATGAAGTAAAGTAGCATGTATGTTAGCTTTAATTATATCAATCGGATGAGGGGAATGGTGTCTTCGATGGTTTCTTTCGTTCCAGATGTGCCAGGCTATGATGATGATGATGCTAGAAGCCTGGTTAACTTTGAAGCTGGGTGATGTGGTTTTAGCAAAGTGTGTGGAGATGACCTCTTGGATTATGGATTGGGTGAGAAGTGTAGGACTAATAATATTATGCATGATGTTTCGAGTGTAGGGGCAGAGAAGGAATATGTGGTGGATATCATCATAGTCCATAAAGCATAGATGACATCTGGATGGTCCATGGAAGCCCTGTTTGCGAAGGTTTTGATCAACGAGAAGCTTGTTGTTCCAAAGCAACCAGCCGAAAAGTTTGAATCTGAGGGGGATGTTTGTGTGCCAAATGTGTGTGATGGAATTGATGTAGCCTCTATAGGAGAAGAATCTATATGCTTTTTTGGTTGAGTATCTGGGCCCCCAGATCCAATTCGCAAGGGAGCGTGTATCATATTCTAAGATACAAATTACATCTGAGGTGGGGATGTTAGGGAAATGGTGTGCAAGGGTGCGCTTGAGCATGTTGTGTTTGTGAATGCTGCAGAGAGCAAGGGCTTTCTTAATGTTGATACTCTGTAGTGAGTGCGGGATGTGATATGATATGGAAAAGTTGGTAATGGGTTGGTCATGGTACCATGGATCGGACTAGAAGTGGACGTTGATATGGCAGTGAGGCGGTGTGTGTATAGTGGCATGGATGAGGTAGAGAATGCCATTGAGGTGTTTCCATAGGGGGAGGCCGATTTCCTCGTGACAGGATGCCATGGAGGGTGTAGAGTGTAGTATTTTTGTTGGTAGAGTTGTGCAATGATCTTGAAGAGAAGGTAGACATTATGTAGTCTAATGTCAATGATACCCCAGCCCCCCTGATCGATGGGAGATGTGATGGATTTCCAGTTGGCCAAGTGGATGTGTTTATTTTTGTGGTCCCATGGGAACATTCTGCGGATCTTGTCGATGCGAGAAGCAATAATGGTGGGGAGGGGGATGCAGCTCATGTAGTAAGTGAGGGTGGGCATGAGGGAGTTGTTGAGTAGTGTGAGCCGGCCCACCAGACTCAGGAAGTTTGATTTCCATTCAAAGAGTCTGGCCTCAAGTCGGTTTATAACAGGGTCCCAGGAAGATGAAGGGATACAAGTAGGGGAGATGGGGAGCCCAAGGTATGTGAAGAGGAAGTGCTCCCTTTTGCATTTGATAATATTTTTGTATTTTTTCATGTCGTCTTCGGGTATATGGATGCCGATGATGGTGGATTTCTGAAGGTTGATCTTCAGTCCAGTGAGGTATGAGAAAATAGCAAGCAGTCGGATGGTGTTGATGATGTTTTGGTCAGAGGGTGTGATGAAAACCATGGTGTCAACATCATATTGGGTGATGTTGAAGTTGCAAAGGTCGGGGGTATGTATCAGGTGGTTTTCCACTGCGATGGTCATCATCCTGGTGAGAATAGACGTGCAGAGGATGAAGAGGTATGGTGAAAGAGGGTCCCCTTGTCTGAGTCCATTTGTGCTACCGAAATAGCCTTGGGGAGAGCCGATAAGAGTGGAGAATTTGCATGTAGAGATGCAAGACATGATCCAATTGATCCATTTCTGTGGGGAGTGGTGTTTTTTGAGGAAATATGTGATATTGTCCCAATTAACGTTGTCGAAAGATTTGGTAAAATCAAGTTTGAGGGCTAAGGTGGGAGTATGGGATATATGGCAGGAGTGAAGCGTTTCACTAATAGGAATGTAAGCATCCTGAAATGTGTAGTTTGGTAGGAAGGCACATTGATTGGGTGTGATAATGTGCTACATATGGGGTTTTAAACGGTTGCTACCTCATGTCATCAGTACACAAGAATGACTCCCAAACACAACAAGTTGTGATTAATATTCCCTTATTTTCTTATATTTCAGAACTATAGAAACTTAGAGAGTAAAACAAATGATACTTTCGATACTATATTAGGGTAATTAGTGAGTATTAACTTGGAACTTATCTAGAACCCATGATCATGTAGCCAAACCATATTAGTATATACATGGATTGGTATATTAATGTCCTCATAATTGAAAAATAAGAAATCTAAAATTTCTATGATATGATACTTCTAAGTATTAATGTAAATGATAAGTGATATTTTATGATACATAGATTAGTTGCAATAATGATTTAGATCACTTGATATATCAATCATAACTATACACGCCATTTTAGCCCTTTGGTATATAGGTTATGGGGTTTAAAGATATGTACATAAAATTTGGAATTCACTAGTTATTTACGAACTACATTATTCTTATCTTGAATTCAAGCGCTATATGCACATATGTTAGATACATATTTGAATAAACACTGGAACTAATGAAAACAATGGAAATGTAATTACTATTTGAATAGAGTTGTTGAAAGATATGTCTAAGGAAGATACCATATATAAATCAATTTAATGGTCATGATGGATGTTATGATTGGAAAATTGTAAGGAGTAGGATCCCAGAGGGGAACCACTCCCTACTAGAAATAAAAGGCAACATTCCTTGAACAAATCACCACATAAATGTTTTCAACAAGGGATGATAACAAATTCATTCAACATGTATGTATCATAACACTATAAGTAGCAGTAGAAGAGAAATTATCCAACCAATACAAATCTTGATATCATTATACATCACTTCACCACACATGGGCGTCAAAAAGGAAATCTTACATATTAACCAAGGATCTAGCTGAGGGTCATCAAACCACCTCTTCAAAGTCTCCCAAAACCTCAGCTATAAGGTTGAAGTCCAAGTCTTCCTTGCTCTACCTGTGGTTTGAAGCATACCCCACAAAAGGTGAAGAAAAAGAAACATCAGCAAAGGTTGGTATGTGCATACTAAATAGGAACAATAAGGACATCAAATATAAAACCTTCCCACAGAAAAGATAAGTACTACCCAATTAGGCATAAAAGAATATAAACAACAAAATAAGAATGAAACAAAAGAGTATATAAACAAGTCATACATGTGTAACATTGGTGGAAAAACCAGAATAATATATCATGTTGGTAGGAAATACATAGCTACCATAAATGTTGGGCGAGTAGGAAACGATACACATCTACTTGAGTGTGGGGTTAGCAGGAAACAATACACATCTACTCCAGTAGGAATTTTAACATCTGCCCCTCTATAAAAGTATGCATGAATTTTAACATATGCATTCACATATGTGGGAATTTTAACATCCACATGAAAAACACATTCAACATTATACTATTAGTCACCACATGATGCATATCGAAAGAATAAGTAAGTATATACAAATAAGAAGGATGAGAACACCCATCAAGTTTAAAGTGTGATCAGAGGATCCATGCCACCACATAATGTGCCATACATATACATCCACTACCATGGTCGGAAAAGAAGCACATAACATCAAATAAGTCCAACATGCACAAAGAATAAGAGATAATTAAAAATAATATCCAAGATCACAAGATCAATATCAAATAAGGTAGTTCACATGAACCATGATTTTTAAAAGAAAAGACATTGTGTATAGGCTAATGTCCATAGGACCAAGAGATAGATAATTTAGGTCAGTTGCTCAAAAAGATTAATATGGGATGCAAACATACCTCAACGTCAGAGTCCAAAGTCCAAAGTCACTTCTAGATCCAAGTCTAGGTATCCAAAGATCCTAATAAACACATATGTAGATTTTGTGTTAATTACATATTCATTATTCAAACCCTAAAAACCACCTTTTCCTTTATATGTGAATTAGGTTATAAAAACCATGCCACATTTTAGTATGTGTTATCTTGAGTCCAAAACATATTTTATTATGTTTTTATGACTTACAAATATTTAGTTACAAATTTTGCAAGTTAATATGTAATTAGGAAAGTCCATGAAAAATCACATATTTTTATCATTTGATTTAAGCCACAAACTTAGCACAATTGTATAGATTATATTTTTTTGATTCTGAAACACATTTTTTTCATTTTTCTGATCTTTGAATAATTAGTTATTAATTTTTAAAGATTCAGCCTATCAGAATTCAAGGAAAATCCATGTTAGTGAGACATAAGCGAGAGACAAAGAGAGAGAGAGAAGTGGGAACTGAGGTGGACTTCTCACAGGTAGCCAAGTGGCCTGGGTCCACTGCTAGTGAGGCACAAGAGACCACATGCGGGAAGCAGATGAGTAGCACACGAAAAGACTGTAATACCCCCATGGAAAACCAAAAGCAAAGAAAGGAAATGAGGGTTAGATATGAGAAAGATAGGGGAGTTTCTTCCCCGTGATGCCATGGAAACAAGCAGCTAAGCTGCTTTCGCATGATATTGCACGAATCTCGCAACGGCAACAAATCACCGATCTAAAGTTATGAAAATGAACAGTAGATTTCTACAAACTAACCCATCCAAACGATTGAAGACCGATGAAGCAGAGAGATCGGGTGAGGCACCACAAGACCCAAGAAGAGAAGCCCCCTTTGGTGATCAAAAATGTACCAAAGGAAATAATTGCCAAGAGAGGAAGGTCACTTGTGGCGAGAAGAAGTTCTAACTAGTGTAACATATATATAGGATGGTCTCCTTAAATTTCCACGAGAATGGGGTTCGGGATCTTTGAGAAGCAAATTGGGGAAAACACGGATAAAGGAAACTAGACCATGAATCATGGCTTGTTCAATGCAGAATCATCTCCCGAATCTAATGCAAAAAGATATGGAAAATGGTAGAGAAACGAGTTGGGAAATTGAGAAAGACCAAGCCAAGAGGTCGGTGATATAGTCCTTTCCACGACGCTCTCCTACTCAAGGTAGGAGACAAGTTTTTTACTATCCGATGAAAGATCTAGTGGCTCACATCCAAAGTGATATTGGCCGCATAATGTGAAAGCTAGACAACACAACTTTATACAAAAATTAGAAATCAAGTGTAACATTGAAATAAGTCAAAACCTTATACAAATCAAAATCAGAGTAAGGTGATATATTAAATAATTTAGCTTTTTCTCTTTCTTCAAATCAGGGTACAAACGTTATCCAAATTAGGTGAAATTTTACACATAGGCTAATTAATGTAGATTCTGATTATGTAATTAGATTTTCCTTTTGAAGATTTTTGATGCATTAATTAACCAAATCTTAATTTCTCTTTCCTCATGCATTAATGACATTATGATTATCCAAATTTGATGAAACTTCACCCACAAGTCATAATTAATGTGTTGGATATGAATTTGCCATCAATTTCACATATTGGAGTTGTTTGTGAAGGTTCTACACACTTTCTCTCTCCTGATTTCACCTTTTATTCAAACATCTTCCAAATTGGATGAAAAATCACCCAAAGGTTATATTTATTATGTAGATCATGAATACAATATTATTTTCCTCTTTTGGAGCCATTTAATATTTTATTTGATATTTTGGGGAAAACTTAGACATTTTCTTTCCTAAATGAATTAAATTGATTATTATTATGTGAATAATGTGAAACTTGACTCCCAAGGTAATTGGGACCCAAGGAATATGATTTTTAATTTAGATTCCACTTTTTGGATTCTTTTTAATGAGTTATGTCATAATTAATATTTGTGTCCATCATTAGAACATTATTTCATTATTATCACTTTCTCTTATTCCATTATATTTCATAACTTAATATTATCACCAAAAGAATTATGTATGATTATTTGCATGAAATTTTATCATTATCTTAGGCGACACATTTTATATGTCTATTATTGGCTTAAGACTAATGTGAGAACATTAGGGTGATTTGTTCATGCATTATCTCATTTGGGTTGTACTAAACTTTGTTTGGCTAAGTCCAAAATGTCATACTTCTAGGGTAGGGTCTAAGGTCTAGTATGTTACAAAAATATAATAGAAAGTCGAACATTAGATCAAAGTCTAAAATATTAATTTGGATAATTAAGTATGTAATTTTGAGGATGACATACACACTCAATCACTCTAACTAAATATTGATATGTATATATGATCACGAACCTACCTTTAAAGGACATAAATGTACTTATGACTATATGCCCACTTCATATTAGGATAAACCTTGAGAAAGAATTGAATGGGGTTATTAATAATACAATGTGGTGGTCCCTATAGTATCAGGCAAATGAACTAATAAATTGATTATATACTCAATTTAACTAGAAACCCTAGAGAGAGAGGGAATGGAAGGATCATCGAATAGTAATATCCCTAAAAGGAAATTGAAAACCCTAAATATAAAAAGATTGAAGGACATTGGTTCCAAGCCAAATGATAACCAAGTTGTACAACACTGTGTAGATTTCTTACTCTTGGAGTCATTCTTGGTTATTGTGAAAGCTATGGAGTTTGGATAAATGAGGTATTAGATTCTCAATATTTATATTGAGCTATTAATTTCCCTCTTGAATTTCATGTACATTGTTTAGTGGTGAACCCTACACTATTATAAGCCTTTCCTTCCTCTTTGAAAGTTCACCAACTCAAATCGATTATTGTTTGATTACATTGAATATTATATTAGCACTTGATTTGATCTATTTGGAGTTTTGACTCCCTGGATTTTGGTCCCTTTAGGCTTTGGCCCCTTAGAGCTTTCTCTCACTTGAGGTAGGGTACGTGCCACCGCCCTATGCATAGGTTGTAATGGTATAGTCAACCCCCATTTGACTGGTTAAAATAGTAATTAGGTTCAACGTTGTTCTTTCATAGATGATTGAACATAAATATTGTTTCCCTTGAAGGAAATGATAATATAGTGCTCAACCTTAATATTAAAAAAATTATTATTGCAAGTATTTTGAAAATTTGATATCTTGAACTTTTTTGAATAGTCGTGGAAATTTGATTTTGAATTACAAATACTGAAATATTATTATCGTTACTTTGATAAATTTATTCTGCCAAATAGTCCCAGCAAAATTTGATATAACCTTGTATCATACTTAGAACCTATATTTTGCAAATATCTTGATATAATAATTTAGCACCAGCTTTGCTGACCTTTTATTTCCCTTCAATGGGGTCCATGTGTGGTTTCGTTCCATTTGGGAACTCATGGGTAGGTGGTAGATGGAAAAGCTTGAAGAGACATGCATGGGTAGTCTGTTGAAGACTAGATAGGAATCAATTTTTATTTTCAAATTTTTTTATCATATTTGTAATTGCTTCCGCAACTCTGATGTACAAGCATGATTGTAATAAAGAATGTTTATGTTTTGATATTATTTTGTAAATATTTGACCATAAAGATCGAGTCTTTACATTTGACATATTACATAAATGATTTTCAATAACATTTTTATGACAGAAAATTTACCCAAACAAAAGAAAAGTGTAAAGTTGGGTCAATTTTGAATTGACCCAAGCACCTTAATTGATCTATATGAAAAACCTAGAACCCAAGGAGCTCCTATTTCTTGATTTATTCCAAAAAAACAAAGGCCTATTGAGAGAGGGAGAGTTAGGGTTTGAGAGGAGAAAGTGGTAGAACTGATGATCTAGGGTTTTATCATCTGAGAAATGATGAAATAAAGTAAGTTTAGCTTCGTTGCATAGTCTTTCATGATGAATTTTCTCTCATAGGTCAAGATTCCGTCCATCCTATGACTTAACTCGAAATGATATGAATCTCCCTCTTTTCACACTGATTCTGTCCAATTCTCCATTTCTAGGGTTTTTGAAAAAATGGAATCATTTTCTAGAGTTCAATTAAATTTCTAGAAATTTAGAGTTTGACCAACATTTTTAAGGTTCTTTTCACCTTATGTGAGTGTTTCTATCCCTATTAATCTCTATAATCATCTGTAAAGCCTAATTATATCCATATAAAATTATCAAGAACGTTGCTAGTACTTGTATGCAATTATATAATCAAGTGGGATGATATTGGGGAAATAAATGCTATTGGTTTAGTTCCTTTCTCATTAATTTGTATTTTCCTAGTTCCTGATCTATTGATTCAAGATATATGAAATATCTAATAAGTATATAACTATATCAATTGGTAACAATTTTTCTAAAAATGTAGTCAATAGGCGATATGCTTGGAAATTACATTGACATGAATGTAATCATATATGAACTCAATAATCATGAATTTCTCAACTGAAATTTCAAATCCTTAATTTAATTTAATATGTTATTTACATGAGGATATTTGGATGATGATGTAATATGAAAGAAGTCCATGTCTAGGGATAATGCTGATGGATGGACTCCAATGAATCAATAAATCATTTTATGCTTGTAAATTATTGGTTAAATGTGTGGTATGAAATGTAGGGTTTTCGTGTGTCTTGAATAGAGTAAATGAACCTCTATACACCTTGATGAGAATAATGAATAATATTATTCTTATAATGTGTTTAACTGAGATGACTTCTTGAAAACCTTAGAAGTTTAGTATTAAGATGAGTGTGAGTGATAAGATAGAACATGTATATAATGTTGTAAATTTGATGACATATTGAAGTGTAGGTAGTAGTAATTTAAATGAAGATTATGAGTCTACTAATATGAAATAATCCTAATAAATCTATTTTCATATGATTTATAAAATAATGAGAAAAGCCACACATGAATGTGGGTGCTTATACAAGCTACATAACAATGAATTGGAAAGGATGATTAAAGATTATGATCTTAGAAGATGTAATATAATCCATTATTTAAGCTAAAGTGAGTATATTATAAGAGACATAGTGATGTTTTTAAATTACAATATTTCCATTAGAAGTCAATGACATGTTATACTCTTATAGTAAAAGAAAGGAAATAGACAAGAATCAGCTGAATGGTAATGACAAATTAAGAATGAAATTAATGAAATGTGTGTGAGGAAGTATATACTCTATTTATTGAAATTACATGTTGGTTGATAATAAATGAATGAAATATATTAAAATGAGATTATGAAGGATTTCAATGAGAGAGACTTTATATAGTAATTATATTTAAAATGATTTCATCCTAGAGTAGTAGTGAATATGAAATGAAAGAAGTTTAAAATAATGAACATGAAATGAAGTGAAAATGATGAAAATTAGTAGATGGATTTAAGAACCTAACCCTAACCCTAAAATAATGATCTATGTGATTCTAATGAATAATTTTTTCAAATGAGGAATTAAGCAATGCATATGAGCATAGTTCCATCATATTAAAAGATGAGATTCAAAGATATGAATTAGTTTATATAAATATGCTCTTGGATTGTAATTGTATGTTAGGATACTTGTATTCTGAGAATGTCCTTCTCGAATGAATTTCTAATGAAATCACTTATGTGTTGAATAGTAGCCCTAACATTCATTCTTTGATATTTATTGATATGTATAGAATTAAATGGAATAAGTATATGTTGCATGATGAATCTGTTCTAAGTATGATGAATGACACAAGATGTCTATATGCCTATAATATAAGTAGTTTTAATTCTATAAATATTTGTTGAGAACTTTGATAGAATGAACTAATAATAAATATGTTTTGATTGAATTTAAAATGTACTAATTACATTTCACAATCCCTAATGAGGGTAAATGCCTAACAATGAGATTATGTCTCGGTCTGAAAAAGTATTGATGATGACGATCCAATGATGTGGAAAATGGAAAGAATCATGTGTATTTCAAATTATAAATTTTTTGTGCTTCTTGTCTTAATCATTGTATTTTTTATAAACCAAATCTGATTCATGTTATTCTAGTTATGCGAGAACATACACATATGACAAGTGATATTGAATATTCTTTAAGTAGAGTAAAAAGAATTAATAATAAATTAAAAATGATTAATAACAAGTGGAATGATGACCCGTCTTGTTACGTTCCCTAAACACCGTGAGTTCCCCTCGAGTCCCATACTGAGGAAATGACATAGATATCCTTATAGAAATCAGAGAATAATGAGAAGAATTTCAAGAGTGTGGATTGAGACCTTAAAGGTTAGACCATCACAATTTAGGAGTGAGTTATCTAGTGTGTCTCTATCCCTAAATCCTTGTTGTGAAAGTCAATGTCCTTGGCGAATGGACTCTGATGAAGTGACATATATGGAACATGAAAATATGAGAAATGTTGTGATATGTGATATATTGTTTTTCTAGTTCCTATCTTGTGTACCTGAGATGAGGACGTGTGCATGTTTAGGAAACCTTGTGGTGGAACAAGGTCTGTTGTTGACATCTGAGGGTGGCCGGCTAAACCCTAAGATAGTGACAATGATTCATTAACATGAGAAACTAATGTGGTGACTTCCACTTGGTGAGGTGCAATCTAAGTAGTTTCAGGGCAAATGAATAAAATATGACAAATCATGTAGAACATGAGTTGAATGCTTGTTACATTCCTTCTTTACTAGCTGATATACCCTAGTTGTTGAATATGATTCTTATTATGGAATTCAATTATTCTTTTCTAAAAATAACCTACTTCCATATGCTTATTGGTCTGATTTAGAATATGATCTTAAATGTTGTCAACTAGTTGATGTTGGTATGCAATATCCATTGAGATTATAATTTTTTATTTACTTTTAAATTGAATAGTTTTCTGTAGTAGATATGTCTTGTTTGGACTTCAGCTTCATGACTACAGGATGTGTTCCTCGTCCAGCAGGTGGGGTGTTTCAAAGAAAATGTTACCATTGAGTATGGATTGAAAATGTTTGGGTCTTGGATTATTACTCATACTAAAGTATTATCATGCTTAAGTAAGTAGTATCCACTGATTAGTTCATATACATGCCCTTAAATATGTTTTAGAGTTGGATTTTGCCAAAGCAAATAACTTATCTCATTGACTACATTGTTATCATATACTGGATTTGGTTATATACTAGAACTATCTTCTAGACTTTTCAATATCTACAAGTTTCTTTTAAGTTTATTATAATTAATTTAATGTTGATGTGTGTACTCAACTTTAGTGGGAAGTATTCACTTATTGAGGCTCTATATGAGTCTAATGATGTTGTTTCAAATATTTTAGGTATAATGCTATCCAATGGAGAGGTCGTTACTAAGAAGATCTAATTAGAATAATCTAGATAGATTAGAATGCCCTTGTACTCTCTCTCTTGAGATGGGTAGTATACTAAGTTTGTTGGTTTATGTACATGTAACTAGTGTAAACTGAACTACATATGTGTCACAAGATTTTGATTTTAGTTTTAGTGGAACTAAATATGATTTGTGAAACTAAAGATGTTGTTCTTTGATGTGGCATTGTTTATGAAGTCAATGAGAAAGTGAAAAGGAAAAACATATATGTGTTTTTCTTATACTTGTTAATTACATTTGTCGAGAATTTGTTGTTTTGTTTCATAATCAGGATTTAGGTCTAGGGATTCTCTCTAAGGGTCTGTAGTTATGCTAATCAAAAGAGAGGCCCCCACAATGTGGTATCAGAGTCTATGTTAGATGAGTCTACAAGGACAAAAGTCTCTACAACAAAATGATAATGTGGATGTTGAACAAAACCTGAATGTTATACATACTGACTGAACTCAATATCCAAATACTCTAGTCACGTATTTGGGTATTGAGATAAGCTAGTATGCCACTACTGACTTTACTTCTTCTGGATGCCTTGACCAAACATTCATATGATGTAAGTTTTGGAGTATAATAATATGCATGATTGTAATAAAATGATAATGTGGTGAAGGAGAACGTATTATATAATTCAATATGGAACCTTAGACAAGTAGAATATTTCATATGAGGAAAATAAAACTTTAATGAATTGTGGACGTAATCCCTAATGAGTTTGAATCTGAAATTACAAGAAAAGATGACAAGTGATATTGATGCTCATTAAATGATTTTTTTTTTGTGAATAACACTAATGGATGCAGATAATGATGCATTATGAATTATAATCTTTTTCTTTGAGATACATAATAAAGTTCCTAAAAGATAATATGAAGGTGATGTGAATCTCATCTTGATAATTGATGTATTACTAAAATTTTCAAAATAGGTGTTTGTACTATTGAAAAGAGAGATATGATGAGGACAATGGATGAAATATCCATCTAATGCCAGTAAATTTGGGATTTCAATGTAAAACATCTAAGAACCATGAAAATGATGTCATATGAAAGAAAGTTAAAATATAAGTCCTTCTAACTTGACCCTGAGAAAGATGAATTATTAGATGTCATGATATTCTTGCATATTTTTTCTTGGATTTTAGGATGAAATCCCAAAAGGAAGGGAGAATTTGTAATGACCCATTTTTAGATTAACCATCTACTTAGGATTTACTTGGATGATTGCATGCTTAAATAGATTGATCATTGTTTAGAGCTTGATTAATGGTTGTAGTCCAACTTTGGATTATTTAAAACTAATTAGAATCTCTTAGTACTCTTTTATTTTATATAATTAGGGTGTGAGAATTGAAAACTCTAATCAGACAACATTACATTTTTGGTAGAATATGAATAATTAATTTGATAACTATAGTGATTCACTAAATGATTTTTATTAGTTTATATATTTATTTAGAATTTAGACATGGTTTTGAGAACTCAAATTTAAGCATTCTTACAAAATATCTAAATGTTTGAATGTTTTAGGACATGTTTGTTGGCCAAGTAACCCAAGGACTAGCATTCTGTTATTTGAATTCTATCTTTTAATTGATAAATCCATTTTATATGAACTATTAAATGGTATTGGAAAACTCCATTTGAAACATCCTGGTAAATTTTCATAATTTTTTTAGTAATATTTGAGTCCTATTGAGTGTTATGTCGGTCCATGCGGCAGACTGGCAAGAAACCACGATAAATGGCAAGAAATACATATCAACAACAAATCATCCAAAAAGGAATTATTAAATGAATGAATGAGATAAGTAGAATCATGGAGACACTAAGAAAGCAAGATACTGATAGGATGGAGAAACTAAATGATGAGGTTGTCTAAAACAACAAAATCCATTGCAAGCCAACCCTAACTAGTACAAAATTCAGATTGGAGGCAGACATACTAAAGTATCTCAAGGAACCAATTCCAGGGAGACCTCCAACTCCGTAGCATCAAAGGGGACTAAAACTTCTTAATATACCCCCTCAAGAGAGCTTGGAAACCCTAAGAAGAGGAATGTACTAAACCTCTCTTTGAAGGTAAAATCAAGTGAAATGGCTATGGTATCTGAGAAGGAGAGTGTCAAAGATGAAACAAAAACACAACCATTGGTAGTCACTACTACTACTAAGACACATGTAATTAATGTTCCCCAAGTGGACAATGTTGTCTAAAAACCACAGCCTGACAACTAATTTGTCCCAAGCGATGATGAACATGCTAAGGATTGAACTATATATTTGACAAAAAATCCTTTAGGGAAACAAGGTTTGGAGACATCAACACCTTAGTAAAACTGGGAATCTACCAATGGGTGAAAGAAAATATGAATGAGGTTAAGTTGTACAAAAGTTGTTTCAACAACCACATCTCCTACGATGAACTTACCCTAGAATTATTTCATCTTTAAATAAATTACCAATACTAGAAGATGAAATGAAGTAGTGTGGGGGAAACTTTATGTTGACAGTTAGAATGTTTAAGGAAGATTATATTATGATAGAAAAAAGTCTGAATTCTATCTTCATTGGTACATATGAGCTAGCTGAAGTAGCCAACAAGGCCATGGGTGATAGAGAAGTGCAAGGATTTTTAATAGACAAGACATGGGAAAGGATGACAAAGGAGTATCATCGTGGCTCTAGGCAATCAAAGGCCACCCAGATGCACTGAGTTATAATGCAAGTTATTCTTAAGATTTTCAACAAAGTACTATTATTTAGGTTGGATATTGATAATGTAATAAGAATGGATCTCCACATCCTATGGTGTATCCTGGAGAAGAAACTAGTTAACAAAGGTTGGTTTTAAATTGACAGATTGGCAAACCAATGGGAGCAACGGCTCTTGAGATTTCTACATGGGTGGCCAAATAAATTATATCCCCCACTGACTAGGCTATTCAAAAGATTTGAAACACTTCATTGTACCTAAAGGGGAAAGACTTGTAGATGCCAAAAATTTAACAATCACAAACATCTTGAAAAGAAATTAAGAGAAAAAATTTTACAACATTAAAAGGTAAAAGGACTTCATTCCCCTACCCAAAATGAGCAGTTACAACCACAAAAAATTGGTGTTAAGAGACGAGGAAATTTTGAAAAGCATAGTCAGGGTCCAAACCCCTTCCACAATGTGACTAAGCACTTGCTAAAAGACAAATCAAGCATATAGAAGACTAAGCTACATAACCAGTGTAGAACAAACTTATAGTTAGAATTCCCAAAAGGATTGTTGTCAAGACAAAATTGAAGAAAATCCCCACACCCAAGATCACAATAATAGAAGAAGAATTTGAATCCCCAATGACTACTCTGGCTGCACCATCCCAGAAAAAACAACAAAAATACTATCTAGTGTCCAACCGGAACTTGAAGACACACATACACCCTCCATAAAAGTAGTTGTGGAATCATACCACACTACTCTAGGGGTAGGTATAGGCAACATACTAACTGGGACACCAACCACCCAAGGGGGTGTCAAAAAAGAAACATTTGTGGCAAAATAATGTGAATCTAAAAGGAGGCATAAAAACTTCTAGAAAAGACTCTGCTTTGTTAGCCAAAGAGGTTTAACAAAGCTTACCCAGAAATGGGGGACATGTAAACTCCATTCAAGAGGAGCATAAGCAAGAAGCAAGTCTAAAGAAACATGAAGAGAAACCATGGCGAGCCCCTTTTGCAACCAAGTTCATGGAATATGGGCAAGAAATTGATGACTACTATGAGATCATTTCTAACTCTACCATGTATATTTCTAATTTAACATGAAATTTGTTGTCACTAAATTTCTTAGCATGCCATGGTAGATGCAACTCCTTGTTGGAAACCAATTATAGATTATGGAGCCTCTTGCAAGCATGAACATGGAGGTTGCTTTGCTATGAAAAGAGTGAGGCAAGTTAAGACAAGAAAATGAGTTGTTCCATGATGAAGAAAGGAACCAAAAAGAGGAACTAATTACATTGTCTTCCCATAAAAATTCATCATCAAAAGAACTAAAAAAATTGCCAACAAGGAGGGAGCCATCCCACATGAAGTAGTGGTGGATGAGCAACTAAAAGCAGATATGGTGTTTGGAAAACTAGACACTAAACTGCATCCTAATCATCTCCAACATAAAAAGCCACAATAGATATCTATTGTGCAAGTACATGAGGACTCTACCAAGAATACAGAGGTTCTTGATGATGGATATGATAATACTAATTCTTTAGACTCACTAGGGCACTCTATGAACCAACCATTAGCAGAGGAACCCAAGAGCAAATTAGATTAGGGTTTCTAGTAGAACCCTGACATGCAGTCGCACTCAAAGATGTTGAAGAAATTAGATAAAATGATGTCGCTCATGAGCCAACAAAGCTAAGAAATGAGGGAGGAGAAACAATCTAGGACTTAGTGAATGGGTTGCATCCTCTCTTTAACTATAGGGCTCCACCCATTGTCATAGATTATGTAGACATTATCAATGAGTTCTCAATAGATGAACCAATCAAGAGAGGAGTTCATACTAATACTTTCAAAATGAAGATAGAGGAGAAAATTTCTAAGGAGGACGAGGGGAACATGAATTGTATGTTCGATAATGCACTAAAGAAACTAGAGAATCCAGTATTCCCTATAGAACACCCTACTGATACAATACATCTAGAAGCACCGCCACCAATGTGATGTAAATGAATGGTACAGATATGATGTTAGTGTCAGGTATGATAGTTTGTGACATCCATGTCCTGGCGGATATATTGGATGATGATAAGCTAGGGGAATATGTCATTGACAACAATAATATATACTCTCTAACCAAATATGTCCTACGATCATCCTCTAGACATAAGGTGTCTATCATCAAAGTACTCTTCAAAATTCTCTATGGAATGATCATTGAAGAGTACATTCATAGGGACAAATTAGGGCCAATTTTTAATGCCACATCAAATCTATCCTCTCAGCAATAGGTGGATAATTATAAGCCCCCCTCAGTTGAAGAGCTACAGAACATGCTACCTGAAATGAGGAATCTTAAGTTCATAACACTCCAATTTAAAGCCTTCAACCATTAGCTTCTTACAGTGGCGGATCTCTCCATTCAATAAGTAACAATATACAACTGCAATGTGTACAAGCTATCATGTGGAGTAGTGGTTTTCAAAAACAAAGAAGCAAATAACAATCTATATGATCCTGACCTGCCTTAAACATCTGATACATTGGGCAGATGGGTGGTACCACCCAAACTAGAAGGAGTTCCACATCAATTGCAGCAGGCACAAACAATAACCAAACTCCTAGGATAGTGTTTTTTTTTCATGATGATAGAAGCACTAAATAGGGGGGTCCCCTTTGCTAATGAGGACTACAATGCCTTGAGAGAAAAATATGTTATAGAGATGATCCATGATAAACAATTTTCTATGATTAGCGGATGGAATACATCCCTATTAGAATGTATTATCTTGTACCCCTACTAGAATGAAAACCATGTGAGAGCTTGAAAAATCTATTGTAGGAAGTAGAAATCCCTCCTCCATAAGTCCCCAAATAGATTCGACTGGCTCCTCCATCCCAAAAAAAGCTACCAAAAAATAATCCCACAAATGCAAACAATCCACCCTCCCAAACCTTACAAGAAGCAATAACCAATCAAATGGATTTTGAATCAATTGTAAAACAAGAAAATGATACCCTTTTAGTAGAACCCATTACACTTACAACCGCTCATGCGGCTATAGGAGAATCTTCCCCACCTCACAACGACAGGAGCCTGAAACATAATAGGAATGGCTTTAAATGAATATGATACACCACATGTTGCAAAAGAAGTTATAGAAGCCCTAGTACCAATAGATATCATAAAACACACATTTGATAACATTGACAAAGATGGATCAAAAGGTTATCACTATATGATCTAAATTTTATCATGGCACAACTACAACCAAGTAAAGATAAAATCAATACCATTTTTGAAAGAGACAATGTATGATTCCTTCATAGCCAGATCTTTTTGAGATTCTCATTGTTAGGAAATATATGATAATAAATGTAATGAAATCCTGCCAACTTCTAGCTAACGAATTCTAAGACATATATAGGGTCTTCTATGATATAGTAGGGGACATAATCATAAAAAAGGAATCTAGGGAACTCCAAAGACTTATAGAGAACCTAGAGTACAATAGTTCCACACTTAATGTTTCTACCTACTCTCCATGATGGTAATTGGACACTTTTTTCAATCAGTAAAAGTCCAAAATAACAATCTAGTACAACAGTTCAAATGCCACATACATCTTGAAAAGAATTTCATATTATAAAACATCTATGATCATAACTAAATTGAAGGCCACATAGGTGTCTACACATTTTGTTGGGCTAATCAAGATGTAGAACAGAGACCTTATATATGAAGACTTAAAGTTCAAAAAATCAAAGTCTATCATAAAAGCACACAACAAGCACACAGTTCTAATGATTTTGGTTTCTATGTATTATTTTGGATGCAAATGATCACAACATCTGATAAAAAAGTGGAGTTTACCAATAAGGAAATTACTACCATCAATGATGAGGAACTTATAGTTTGGAACTCCAAAACTCAGAGTGGGCATCACCAACTTCAAACCTTGAATTCACCTATTCACACTCAACCTCAATCTTTGACACCATGGGTCAAGGTGTATGATAAGTTTGGCGGGGGGGTCTTTACAGGCAATCTAGCTACGTCTACATGCCCAATATCTTTAAATTTTGTGATTTCTTATATTTCTTTTTTGTACATTTTCTTCTCAAAATTTAAATTTTTGAAAATTTGAGTACTACATAACGTATCCCATTGATCTAATGAATGAACAATTTTATTATACGGAAATTTTTGAATCAAATTTTCCTAGATATTGTTATCACCTCACATCTTATACATTCATGTCTTCAAGCTAATTCATAGCTTAATCATTTCAAGAGTGATGCTTTGGGATGTTAATTCACCAATAAAAATGCATGAAAACATGTCTTTAAATCATTCTTGTCTCACGATATTGCAGGAACCAAAAAGAATGCTACTGTCTAGGAAGAACTCTACGAAATAAGGACCATGTGTGGTGCACTCCTAATTGATCACCCCACCTCATAGTACAAGTCAAAAAATGCAAACACTCATAACAGAGGAAAACAACTACCCCTTCTAGTGCTCAATCCCTGCTAGGGATCAACATAGGCTTGGCCACCCATATACCCTGAATATCCCCTCACCCAAGTCTTGTGAGCAAGAATAAAAGCCAATCATTAATAAAACATGAGAGTTGTTCACTATAAGAAAAAGATGATCTAACTACAATTATTGTAGTTACATATATTTACAATGTAGCTAAAACCCATCTTTACTTATAT
Source organism: Alisma plantago-aquatica (assembly GCA_963693085.1). NCBI lineage: Eukaryota > Viridiplantae > Streptophyta > Magnoliopsida > Alismatales > Alismataceae > Alisma > Alisma plantago-aquatica. The sequence continues at coordinate 320,595,038 of OY856412.1, read as the reverse complement.
TTTATTTGAATGTACCTAAACAAATGTAGTAAACTCATTATTGTCTTAAATAACTATATTTTGACTACACTTTCTTCACAATCATGCTCCCTTACGTTCAAATGAAAAGTAAAACCTCATTCCATTCACTTTTGCTACTCCCTTTTTGTTCATCTCCCGCATTTTTCCCTACCCCAAATTTCACACTCTACTCCCCCTCATTCAATTGTGTTCCCTCCTCTCCATGCCATGCTCTCTTCTCCTTCCTCTCTTCCCCACAACCCCAATTCCCAAATCACACTCTTCAGATATTTGATTATGTGGATCTTCTTCTCGGTGTCTCAATGCAGATAATGGAGGGTCATGCAAGCATGTTGGCAGTACCTTCCGACTTTGCAATCATTTTCATTCCTAGCTGGCCAATCATCTCCCCACACAGTCATCATCATAGCTCTTCCTTCATCGAGTAGTTAATTCTCAGTTCCATTGTTTCTTTTTCTATCATAAATTTCTCTAATAATTGGTGGATTGATTTGAAGTGGAAGAGCCACTTTAGGGCATGGCGGTGAGGCACATGCCTCACATAGATTTTGAAATAAAACCATCCAAACAGTAGTCGAGTCAATGAAAGCTGCTTACTTTGTGGGTATTATGAGAACTCAGAATAGTACAGAAATGGGAAATCAATGTTCTACATCTGGACAACACCAATGTGCGTGTGCTCGTATAATGTACTCTTACCCTGAGGAGTGATATTGGCCACTAGGTGTCCTCTATGGGCATAGAGCAAAACCTCTATGCATGATTATAAGATGGCTGGGTGTTGGGTATCATCTTTGCCTATTGTTCTTTTTTTGTTGATTACCGTAAATCTGTACAAGTCATATGCTACTATATGATACTTCAAATAAGGTTTATAGTATGTTAGTCACTAGAAACTTTATTTGGTTAACTTCTATTTGCTGACAATTCTACAGAAGAAGCAACCTTGCTAGTTTTTTATTTGGGCATATTCATTAATTCTGACAACATATCATGAATCAGCTATTTCTATAACAAAAGTGAACAGACCATATTGTCGAGCATGAACCACCAGCCCACTGAAGTATATGTTAAGGCTTAATGCATGGCCAACCTTATCGCTGCTCCTTATCAATCTATTCCCTAGGGACAGGGATCTGGCCTCCCGTCTCTGATGAGAAGCTCTGTTACACATATAAGTATCATCTTTTACACTGAACTTGATCCTGACATGCCAAGGATGAGAAATCCACCAAATACAGAGATCCATTTTATTATCATTGAGTTGTCTTAATGCTTGGTACTTATAAAAAAAATTATGTACAGTTTTTTAAATTTCCAATTAGTACGTTATAGGTTGATGCTCATTGCATCATGAGTATTTTATTGGCATTCATTCATTTTATTTTTATATTGTTTCTTCCTTTCAACACAATCTCATTGAGAACAAGCCAACATACATGTCATACAAGAATTACTAGAAAGGAAAAGATGGCATTGTCTTGACAAATGAGTAAGAAGCTTACAATGTGACGTAGGGATAGAGTGGATCTTGGCTAGAAAATCTGAGGAAAAAATAGCAGAGAAGGATTTGGTCTCCTTATAAGTTGTAACTTAATCAAAAGTAATGCAAAATGTAGCTGAATGGGAGAAGACCCCGCATATGGTCCATGATTAGATCTTGGTCGGTTTTCTAGTTAGTATTTAATGTGTTCACAGATAAGTATCGACCTTTAGTTAATAAAAGTTCTTACAGTTGGCTTTCCCTTAGTAGTTGAAACTAGCATAGATATGTTACATGAAAGATCAATAATGTATGTTGTTCTTAAACTATTAGAGTTGATGCAAAGTGGTTAGTTGGTGACATTATTATACTCATTTACAGATCACTGAAATGGTTATATGCTTATAGTATTATATAATTGGCTATTCTCATTTCAATTGCAAGAATTTTGTCATTACTATCATAATACCATCTACAATAGGTAAATAAAGATCGAGTTGTGACCTACTGTTAGAGATGAGTTGTAAAGGTAAATTTGCCACCTTACTGTGACATAAGTTCTGTTGTCTTTTGATCATGTTATGCTATGTTTATATACTTAAAATTCTCTCATCAAATATAATACTTAGCAATGTTCTAGAATTTGAAATGCATGTAGCATGGTACCTTAACGAATGTTGGAGTTATTAATCAACTATTCTAACTCACTATGCAAAATTTATCCACAAGTGGATAGCTGATTTTGCCAACTCCATAGAAGTTGTGACGCATATCACAACAATTGAGCCTGGTGTTGAGGTAGGGGTTAATATTGCAGAATCCATAATTAAATCACAGTTCCATACTAATGGTTATGGTATAGACCTATACACTGGAACAAAAAATTAATTACCATGTGTTATATTTTAGCATTTGTTAGGACTGATTTGGTGTATAGCTATACATTTTCATATGTTCAGTTCATTTTTCTATTGATCACTTTCAGACTAATTTTTTCTATGTGGATTTTTTATCTTTTTAGTCTTCCACTGGGTTGACCACTACTACAAATGGATCTTTAGTTAGAATACATGTCGTTCTAATAGATGCATTGAAGAAGGTAGTTTATGATTCCGTTTTATATGCATTGTAAGTCATTTACGTAATTTGGAACTCAGTTTATTTGTTGGAGGAAAAGTTAGTTTACAAATAGATAAGAATTGAGTTGATAACATACTCTACAGATACAAGCTGGTACTACCAAGGATCTAGATTGTTATTTCTTTATAGTTGATCATATATCATTTTTTTACATAACAATAGAGGAATCAAGTGACTCAAACATGCATTTCTAACAATAGTTCATCCACAATTTTTGCAGGTGGCACATAGGTTGAAATCACATGCTTATCCTTCCCCAACAAAGAATATGCTCATGAAAGATCTGAATACTAGCCCAGTTAAGGTAACTAAAAATTAAATCTCCTATTCATACCATAAATTTGCATCCTATGATATAAATATATCAGGTAACTTCTTGTTTTCCACTTTGATAATGAAAATGTTAGTGGTAAGTCCATTAAACGACCATTCCATTGCCTAAGAAGATCTCCTAGGTGATAGGCAATATATGCATGCTACATATGTTTTCCACTCCTTATGCCTCCTCTGGTCATTCATCCACTTGTCATATTGCATCCACCTTCATACAAATTTCCCAGTTATTACTCCTTCCTAATAATTTTCTCCCCTTCACACCTCATCTCATTCCTTACACTAATGTCCTATATCAAAAACCATCAAAGGGCCTGATTCTCTTTCCGCTTCTTCTCCTCATCTTCTATTCTCGTTACTTTTTCAAAATAAGCCTCCATAATTTTGGAAACCTTAAATGAACTATTTCTGGTTTTTAAAGAAAATAAGAAACAAAAAGGGGAAGCAGTTGGCATTTCTGGTGCAGAATCTGATTTGGATGTAGTCAATTGTCAAAATTGTAGATGGTACATTAGTAGATAGTGCATTGTGATTCATGAAGAATTTTGCATGAGACATAATGCCACATACCAGCATATTGGATGTGACATCATTCTTAGACAGGAGGAGTCAGTCAACCACGTACACTACAATAGGTGTGGACAAGGCATCAAAAGGTAGGAAATTGAGAAACAAATAAAGGTGTTCCATGTAAAAATGCTTTACTGAATTGGTTATAGCTTGATTTATTATATCGACCAAATCATAGATCATGATGGTTGTTCTTGTTAGGGTAATCTTATATGTTTAAAAGATAGAACTTGCTCATTGGTGGCCCAAATAACAAAATAAGAAACATAAAAACTGATCAGAAGAGGAATACCATTGATCTACATTTCTAACACTCTTATATAGATATGTATAATTTCCCTCAACAATTGGAAATGCTAGATCACATGGCCATGATTATTTGTAGCCCTTTTTAGCAATACAATGGTCAATACAGATTTCCATGATCTATTGTTTCTTTCCTCTATTGTACCTAATCTCAGTGACATGTACTAATGTACATTTAACTGATATTATAGCCTTCTATTATGTATTCTCCTTTACTGGCCAATTTCTATCAATCACCAGCAATCACAATTATTGCTTTGTAAAGGGAAGAATCCATTTTCGTCTATTTAGGCACCATGATCCATACATATAACATTAGCTTTAGATGATTTGGTTTGTACTGAAGAATATGACTTGGTTCATCAGTCCATATTATTTGCACTTATAAGTAGTCCTCAGATTCAACCCTCATCATAAGTTCCATTGTATTGAATCAAACTGTTATGGAATTATGTTTGAGGATTCTAATGAGCAAGACTTGGATTCCTTTCTTTGATAAAATAAACCTTGAGTTGGTGTATGCATAAGCATTTGGATGATAGACCTGGTATACATATGATAACCTATAACTTTGAAATCCAAGCTTCCCTTGCAGCTCACCATCTGACTCACTCAATGGGAAATATTGGCAGGTTGTTTACCACCACACACACACACACACACACAAAGAAATCTGTGGAGCAAGTTTAGTAAGTAGTTTCAGAAGTTGGGACATAACCTTACCTTTTTTTTCATTAACGCATGCCCTTACATTTTTGGTATGTATAAGTAGCATTCTATTTTTCTGAAACATTCTTTGTATGTTATGTTCAAGCCTTAACCTACATGAAATATATTTTCAACCAAAGCAATGTTGTAATGATCAAAACTAAAATTGACACTATAATTGTAAAGATGAGCATCAGAAACATATAGTATATGGTGCTTTGACTTTCATGTTGGACTCCTATGTTGTCGCTCATTGTGTGTGGGGTTAGGGTAGAGAAAACATAAAGATATGTGACTAATGCTTCACATGTTGCTTTTGTGAATTTTGATGAGCACAAATCCTCAAAACTGTGACTCACCCCCCCCCCCCAAATAGATATGTTGAACTACATAGGGTATAGTCTACATCACCTTTATTAGACTAAAATTATAGGGAAATAAAGGAACACGAACTGTAGCAAGAATAGACATCAAAATAAAATAGGAAATAAAGGTAAATGAATTGTTGCAAACTCAAGCCTTGCCCTATGAAGTTGTTGGTGTCAAAAAGAAGGGTTAAAGGTCACAAATTGAGGTAATTACAGATTTAATAGACTTCAATTGCACCACTGCCATGTTGGATAACTATAATGATCTTTGGTTTGTTGTACAATTTGATATCATAATTCTTGAATGTCCTGAGGTCTATTCTAATAGGACATTTTGTGGAGCCCCTCATCTCCAAATGAACTTTCTCTGTCTTCCTCTTTATTTCCTGTAGTAATTTTGTCTATTTAGAGACTATAAATGGTGCACAAGTTCAAAAAGTTTGCAAGTTATAATTTTCCTAGGACTTTAAAGCTAGAAAGCATAGTGGTGTTTTAGTATTACTCAGAATGACCAATTATACATGGTAACCTCCCTTGTTTACATACGAAACTATACTTTGTATCATAATTTTGTAGGCAGCATGTGTTAATATTCAGTGTCCAGTGTCACCTAGATGCCCAGGATATAATTCTCCTAAATGTTAGACAAACAAAAATGAATGTTGTACATGAAATATATATTTCGAGTTTCCTCAATGGTTAACACTTCTTTTTATTTTCGAATTCTTTGAAATTAACTTATATGTTGCTTGTTTCACCACCTACCGCCGCCCCCTATCCCCACCCACCACCTGTCGCCTGCCCCACTCCTGTTGCCGCCGTAGCACCTTCCCCCCCTCACCCATCAGCTGCCACCACCCCTCCCTCTCCACCTCTGCCTCCATCTTCTTCCTTCTTCACCAATCCCATCCTTCCTCTTCTCGTAGTGGGCAATCTACTCTTTCGGACAACCATAGACCTCTCATGTTGAGAGTCCCCTACGTCATCGGTTTTTTTCTGCATGTGCCTCATGAAGGATTATTGATTTCCTCATGATGACGTAGGTTCTTTTCATCTATATCTGCCCGAATATGGGTCCTTCTGATCTGATGCGTCAGATCCCTACTGCTGCTACTGGGACCAGATGTCTCATGTCTACTCACACCAGCAAAATCCAAAGATGGTTTTTGAAATTTTCAAAAACCTAGCCAAAAAGGAGTACTCCTTAGATGTGCATATTGATGATTTTTACAACCAGTTCTCCACTCTCAGGAAATGAGATCTACCACCCATTGACTACTGGCATCAAAGAATCTCAGAAGTAGCACAATGAACTCCACCTGGTTCAGTTCTTGGTTGCACTTCCCGCTTCTTTTTCATGTGTGGTTGATCAAATATTGTCAAGTGATCTGCTACTGATTCTTCGTGATGTTCTAAAGTGGGTCCAGCGACTACCAACTATTTCCTCTACACCAACTATTGAGCATCCTACCTTGGTTGCTCGTACTACTAATTCTGGTTGTGGCTGCGGTCGTGGATGTGGCCGTGGAGGACATCCACCACCCTCTGGAGGAAGAAGCACTTCTACTGCTCCTGGACGAGGTCAAACCATTGGACCTCACTACTACAACTGGTGTGGTCGTGACAATCACATGGAAGATAGGTGCTAGATCAAGCGTGACAAGCTAGCCTGGGCAAACCAGGACTCTACTGAAGCTACTACAGAAGCCGCATTCGATCCACCATCAACTCCTCCATCCACTACCTGGTTTCGCTCCGAGTTCGAGAAATTCTTTCAGGAGTGAATGACTCAACTACCATCGACATCGATGGGAGGCTCATCTTCAATGTTGGTGTCTCCCTCTGCTGGTAACTAGAAGTGGTGTATTGATTCTGGGGCATCTGTTCACATGGCAGGCGACCTCCACTTATTTTCTGCCCTCTCTAAAACTTCACATATTCCATCGGTCACTGTTGCTAATGGATTGAAAGCACCTATACATGACATTGGCATTGTTTTGTTATCTCGCAAGATGAATCTTCACTCTATTTTATATATACCTCAGTTTCCTGTTAATTTACTATCTGTTATAAAACTGTCAAACAACTTCAATGCTCTATTAAATTTAATCCCTCTGGTTGAGTTTTGAAGGATCTCCGCACGAAGACGAGGATTGGTTCGGGCCATGAAGGACCATATGGACTTTACTACTTAGATGGAGCACCTGCGGCATCAACTCTCTTATCTACATCTATCTTAGGACTTCAGTGGCACGTTCGGCTGGGTCATCCCTCTACTGCAAAGATGAAGCTTTTATTTCCTACTTTAGCTGAAAATAAATTCTCCTGTGAAACCTGCATTTTGAGTAAACAAACGAGGTCCATTTTTTCCTGCAAAGAATGATATTGGGTCTAAAGATATGTTTGACATTGTTCACTCTGACATCTGGGATCCATGTAGTGTCCCGAGTCAAACTCGTGTTAAGTATTTTTTGACATTTATTGATGATTATTCCCTTGCTACCTGGCTTTTTCTACCCAAAGACCGGAATATTGTTTTGGATAAAATCCATATTTTCTTCTCAGAAATAAAAACCCAATTCAATAGAAACATCAAAATTCTCTGTACTGAAAATGCCCTAGAGTTTATGCAAAAGTTTGTCACCTCATTTTGTTCTAATCATAGCACCATACACCAAACCACTTGTCCCTATACTCCTCAGCAAAATGGTGTTGCTGAATGCAAAAATCACCATCTCTTAGAGGTTTCTCGCACTCTTCTTATCCATTACAAAGGCCTTCACCATTTTTGGCATGAGGTAGTCACTACGGTTGTTTTCTTATAAACCGCATGCCCTCTTCTATTTTACAAAATCACATCCCATACTCTATCTTGTTTCATGATGCACCTCTATTTCCTGTACCACCTCACATTTTTGGGTGTACCTGTTTTGTTAAAAATTTGCGCCCAGGAATGCCGAAACTTGACCCTTGGTCTACTAAGTGCATTTTTGGGGTTATTCATGAACTCAAAAAGGTTATCACTTCTTTGATCCAATACTCAGACAATGGTTTGTTAGTGCAGATGTCATCTTCTTTGAACATATGCCATTCTTTTCTGAGGATGGAGCAAGCCTAACTCCTGATGTGTTGGCACAAACACCTCTACCGGACATAGTTGAAAATCTATCTTTATCTGACCAGCCTGAAGAATGTCCACTGCAAGTGTACAAATTCCGACCGAAGACAAGCACTCCCCCTCCTCAACCAATTCCTACGTCTGTGGAGGATCAAATAAACACGGAGGTAACCTCTAATCTGCACCTTGCTATCAGCTTACGGAAAGGTGTACGCTCCTATACTAAGCATCCTATCAGACATTTATGCACTTCTGATAATCTGCATAACAACTTTTCCTACTTTACAACTACACTATCTGCTATCAGTATTCTGAAAAATGCTACAAAGGCTCTTGCTATTCCAGCATGGAAGAAGGCAATGGATTAGGAAATGCAGGCACTATGTGATCGCAAGACATGGGAGCTTGTGGATCGCCCTTCTTCTTGCCCTACAGTGGGTTTTTGTTGGATCTTTCTCTCCTATTGCATAGTTAAACTCTGTTCGCATTCTGATTATTATAGTTGTGAATAAAGATTGGTCACTCTATCATCTTGATGTGAAAAATGCATTTCTTTATGGAGATTTACATGAAGAAGTATACATTTTCCTCCAAAGTATGTAAGCTGAATAAGGCTATTTATGGTCTCAAGAAAAGTCCATGAGCCTGGTTTGACAAGCTCAGTCAAATTTTGGTCACATTTGGCTTTTGTCGTTCTCATTCTGACCATTCAGTCTTTATTCGCAAGACAGTAGCCAGACTTGTGATTCTGATTATTTATGTGGATGATATTATATTATATGGCAGTGACACAATGGGCATACAGGAAACTAAAACTTACTTAGAGAAGCATTTTTTCACTAAAGATATGGGAAAACTTTGATATTTCCTAAGCATTGAAGTCTCCATATCATCTGCTGGACTGTGTCTTTCTTAGAGGAAATATGTACTTGATCTGTTGTAGGAAACTGGCATGCTTGGTTGCAAACTGGCTAACACTCCACTTGATTCAAACATGGACTGGGATGATGCAAACTCTCCTCCCTATGCGGATCATCACCATTTCAGGAGGCTGGTAGGCAAGCTTATTTATTTGACTGTCACACGAGCTGATCTTACTACTGTTGTCAGATTCATCAACCAGTATCTTGACAAACCCCAACAATGTCATTGGGATGTTGTATGCCATATTCTGAGATATCTTAAAAGATCTCCAGGAAAAGGCTTGATGTATAAAAAGCATGGCCACTGCAACCTATCCAGGTTCTCAGATTCAGACTATGCAGGGAGTCATTCTGATCGGAAGTCAACTTCAAGTTATTGTACTTTTGTGGGTGGAAACCTTGTCACCTGGTGAAGAAAAAAGCAGACTTTTGTCACCAGATCCAGTGGAGAGGCAGAATACCAAGTAATGGCTCATACTTCTTGCAATCTGTTATGGGTTCAAAGTCTCCTTCAGGAGTTTGACATATCTTATTCTAGCCCTATTCCTATGTTTTGTGATAATAAGGCCTCCATTTTTATTGTGAGCAACCCCACATTTCACGAGAGGATAAAACATATCAAGGTCGACTGTCACTTTATTCGAGAAGCAGCTCTCACTGGCAGAATTTGCATGCCATATCTCAGTACCGACAAGCAAGTTGCAGACATCTTCACAAAGATACTTCCCAAAGCTCTCTTTCTAACTCTGGTTGACAAGCTGGGCATGTTCGACATCTACGCTCCAGCTTGAGGGGGGAGTATAGAGATATGTTGTTTTCTATTATGTTTTGTTGAGTGTCATGTGCATAGCATGTGCCTCACTTATGATGTTTACTTCTGTAGTTTAGTCCCATATTGCTCACCTCTACTTTAATCTCTATTCTGTTCTGTTATATAAGAGACTGCATTGTACATTGTTTTACTCACTCAATAAACAAGCCTTGGTTTATCTATAGTATGGATTATGTTTTACAAGATTAATGATGAGTAATAGCACCATGAGGTATATTTGTTATGTTATTGGGATACTTTGACATATTAATTTTCTGGATTTGGTGGCATAATTGTAGCTCTACGTGGATATGTAATTTTACCTCCATGTTGAGATGGTTATGCTTTAGAAGTGATCTAAGCTTGCTTCTACTGTGATGAACATGATTAGGCCTATAACTCATTGTTGGCATGTATTTTATCATTTTCCAAGTATGTGTATTCACCTTCCTCTTAATTTTTGGTCTCTAATTGGTCTTGTATGTTATTTTAATAGCCAGAACACCCTTATGTTGTTACTTATTTTTAGAAACTAATTGCCTGTGTGAAAGGCAAATGGATAGGTTTGTTCCTAGACTATGAGGGAACATTGCTCCTGATCATGCACAACCCTTGGTGTGCTTTTATGTTTGATGAGGTCTTTTAGTATCCTCTATTTATGAAATTTTAAATGAATGTGGTGCTTGTATATTAAAAATGTGTTCCCTTTTTCATCCATATGGTACAGATATGAACAGTTGTGAATTAGGTGGCTAGATGCTTCACTAAGGATATCATAAGAGGAAGAAATTCTGAAGGTGTGTGAATGTATGCTTTTATGTTTTTATTTTTAATTCCCCCCAACATTTCAGTTAGTTGTCGTCTACTCCATTTAAGAAGTCAAATTATTCTTCATATTCTTAAACTCGTACCTCATATATGACTGCTCCATTTACACAGTCAAATTATATTTCATCTTCTTAAACTCGTACCTCACATTAGTATACCTCATGTTCCTAATTGGTAAATATTTTATTGATACTTCCTTTACAAAATAGAGTGGGAATCACATTCTATCCTTTACAAGGACATAAATTAGTAGTATCTTGAGCTACTGGAAGAAGCAACCTATTGCAATAGCCTACTAGAGACCAATCTATTCCGGTATGTATCAAGGGAAAAGATGTTTTCGGCAAGGAACCACATCTGATGGTTAGAAGATGCAAAATGTTTGTTTAAACTAGAATCATGATGCAGATGTACAAATAACAAATATGTAATATATGTTCGCATTTATGTGGCTACATGAATATTAGTGAGCTAATAATTACTACACTTTCATTTATTATGTCACAGATTTTGGCCTTGCTAACCCATTTCTTGTGTTTGGCTTACTTGAACAAGATCAGACATACCAATTGATAGATTTGGTTCTTATTTCTCCTTTCAAATTCACATCAATGAAGCAAGTAAGGAGCAACACACATTGATACTTTGCATCTATCACATTTTCAACTTGATTGATTAGATTTTCACTTTACGTTGTCTATAGGACCTTTGATACCATAAGTAAGGGATTGGAGATGGAGGATGACAAATATTGTTTACAGTTGGATGATGCAAAGCTAAAGCTTGTGGCAAGTACATAGGTTCTAACAAGTTGGTATGTTTGTTGGTCTTTCTCACCCAATGATGTTGTGACATAGTAGCATTTGGAGCATCGTCATCACCCTGCTCATTGAATAGGTTGTTCTCATAAGTTTCTAGCTTGAAGTCGACACATTTATTGAAGTATATATATGTCATATCTTCTCAGTTATCGACTTACTTTTCAAGAACTTCTCATGAAGATTTCATTATCACTAATGAGGTTGTAGAGGACAACAATACTGATTGGCTAGCTGCTGCCACGGTCAGTAAATAGAGGATTGTGCATCTTTTGTGAATCAGTAAATAGAGGGGATTGTGCCTTGCTTTGGGTTTGTGGCTTATGTTAGCCTATCTGGGCTGTGCATTTTAGCATCTGCACCTTGTGCTTGTAAAAAAGTGTTGGATAAGATTTCTTGGTTGCAAATCAGTGATGGGATTATATTACTGGATATTCACTATATTAAGCAATTACTGAAGATGTAGAGTATAAGGAAGATAAAATTCTGTCTACAAGTTGATTAAATCTTTTTTATATGTTCACTTTTATGGTTCCACAATATCTTCAGTTTTGAGCTTGTTCTGAACTTAACTATTGCATATTTCATTGTGTTGTTTGAACTTGTGGTGATTATTTTGGCTATAGTCTCATGGGTTTAATGTTCTTTGTTTAATAGCAATTTCGACATATAGTGTTGGGAATACCAATCTTTACTTATGCTTAGGGAGATTGGGATTGAAGAAGAGCAAGTTTTTGGTCTCCATGGAGGATGATACGTTTTCAAGTGGTACTGAACAATGATATGTTTTCAAGTGCTACTGAGCAATGTGTTCTGATGCCACCAGATGCAGAATGTGGATGAACAACACCAGATAGGAGGTGAGATCATTATCATGTCTAATATCAAACTCTTGTAATGTAAAATTCAGCTGGATCTTTTTTTGGTGTAAATGTTCACAGTTTGAGGAGAGGAGAATATTCTTAGAAGAGGAGAGCAGGGGATGACTACCTTAGGATCCCATCCAACTTTCCAGATCAAGTTTAATGATATGTATACGTCTCTGCATCAAAACAAGCTAGAATATGCTTCAATGTTCTAGGATACTATACCCAAAAATGTCAGTTTCTGAGGTATAATCAGGTGGGTATGAGATGTAAGTTTTCATGTTTTTAGTTTCCTAGATTTTTTTGGAACTCAATGGAGTTTAGTTCATACAAAGCAATCTATTTCTTGAGTATCAATGAAAAATACATAGTTATAATTGAAGCTAATCGATGTCATAGTTCTCCCCAACATCATGAGTCTTTTGCATCACCTTCCTCCTACTCCTTGTTCTGTCAAAAATGAGCCTGAGCTTGGCGATTGATTTCTACACAATATTCCTCTCTAACTTTCTACAATGCATATCATAAATCTAATGTGGCCTTGTCGCATTCTTCCCTTCTCTAATTTCTCTCTTCATGAGTCCATACAAATCATCAGAATCCATATGATATCTACCATTTCCTACTAGTTACAAACTTACAACACCAACACCACTACACACTATGGTGTACTTACTTGAACTGTTGGAACAAGGGGAATGGTTGTACATCATTTTTGACATAGATCTAAAGGTAAGATGAGAGTCAGTGATGATCACAATGATACAATGTATTCAAATGGCCACCAAAATCTGCACATCGAGCTTGCATAAGATTCATGCTATAATGAACCCATTTACTTTCCTATTAAATCATAAAATAGCAAATTGGAGAAGAGTAATCAAATGTATCATCATTGGAATCTTCATGACCTTGGATCCACTGCTTGCAGGGATACTGGGACAAAAAAGTTGTAGTTTATACTGTTGCAGTGCATTTGTCATGTCTTGAGCTTCCATAAAAAAATGCAGGAGTCATGACATAGATTTGCAGTCGTTAATGTTACGTAGCCAGTTTGCAAAATTACATGTGCCACATGATGATAGTTACCTAATGAAGAGCTCATAGATATAATCAAATCTATGGTTCGATAGCATCTGGAGTCTAAAGTATTGCCATAGGTTCCTCTCAAGAGTTTCAACCAAGTGCATATTATCTCTACATATGGTAGGGATATATTATTGTCTCAATGTCAGCCTGGCCATAGTAGAAATGACCATCCGGTCATCTTGAACTTTCTTACAGGTATCATATATATCTAAAATTACCATTGTTGTGTTCTTTATCACATTCATATCAACTTTGATTTCCTCAAACCAAGTAGTTGTTTCCTTATCTATAAGAACTTCAACAATGTATATACATGCTGAGGCGATCATATATGGAGGATGTATGGTTAAACTAATAGAGGTTTTTGCTAGAATATTAGGAGGATGTAGGATTAACTAAAGATTCTAGTATGCAACCTTCTAGTATTAGAGTTGATGAATCATCACACATACCTGCATAACAATCAGATTGGTGCACATGTGCACCCCTTTGCAACCATAGTTGAGTAGAAATCATCTATATTTTAGTTGGGTTCATTATTGGAACTTTGATGTTCAACCATCTATGTAAATTCAGAACTCAAAGATATCTATTATATTTGAAACATAAGGTGTAGTTTACATGAGTTTGTGGATGCGAGTTTTCAATGCCACAATCTAGCCATATCTAGTATTTTTGTTTCAAGATGAAGTTCCACGTCACATGCATTGGTTCTTGGTCTTATCCTGAATAAATAATGATTGTCCCAAAGTGCTTTATAGGTTTCACCTTATTTTCATTTCACATTTTTGGGTTTTGTAAATCCAAGTGCAATAAGAACTTCAAAATGAAGAGGAATCACGGAAGGTGAAAGAGGCAAAAACATAGTCAAGATTACAGGGAAAAGATATGACCCATGTAGAACCAATAACTACTTATTAACTAATCTTAACGTCAATAACTAATGCATTTACACATCTATGCATGATTATTGTTAAGTTGTCTACATGGACCATACATTTTCTACAACATCAATAATTTTCAGCTCATTCTTTGGCATGCATGTTTTATTATGGTCTCAAGTTGCACATAGAAATTTATATTGGTCTGACTAGTTTTGTTATGGTCTCAAGTTATGGTCTCAAGTTGCACAGTCATGTAAAGTCTATGTTGTGCTCGCTTTTCTTCCGATGTTTGTGTGATTTACCAGCCTCTGATTTTCATAACTTGTGGTGTTATATCACATGTTGTGCTGCACTATTTAGATACAAAAATTAAAGTTCTATTCTCGAGTAGCCAGGGGTTGTTTTATTGAACCGTTTGGCTAAAATTTATACTTAATCACCATGGAAATTTATATTGGTATGACTAGTTTTCCTAGTACCCATCTACTGAGATGTAAAAATTATTCTTAACAAGTTTTAAAATAGATCCTAAATATCAAACTGTCTTTGTGATTTCATAACAAACTAACATGTACGACTGTACCTAGCATACTCATCTACTTTGATAGGTGTACTCTCAAACTACTCAATTAACCTTTTTCTACATTTTATTGAATGTTTAAATAGTTGTTTTTTTAAAGATCCATGATTGATCATGTTTATGTAAAGTGGTATAATTGGCATGCCTTATATATTGTGCACTACCACTCAAATTTTGATATTTTGTTTCCTAGGATTGATATGTGCCTTTTGGAAATATGCACATACAAGAACTATTGTTAAATTGAATTCACTCTTCTAATGACACTTTGGCAATCTGGGTTGAGCATATGTGTTTTGACGTTTTTCATGTTAGTTAATGAGTAGACAAATTTTTAACTTTTTTCATGTCAGTTAAAGCTGTGGGAAGAAATCGTATGTCTGTATATTATGATTTTTGGGTAGATGGAGAACAAGTTATGTGTGCAGAACCTTCAGAAGTTGTGAGTACTCATAGTGACAATTCACATGGAACTAACTTCCTGAATTCACCTGAACCGGTATATGGCACACAGTTCCTGCCAAGGAAGTTCAAGATTGTAGTTATTGCGCCTATTGATAACTCTATTCATATTTTAACAAATTATATAGGCATTGTTGTTGCCTCATATGCTAATGGGGAACCACTAGGCTTTACCTTATATGTAAGCATGAAATTCACAAGGTTTGTGGCACTTTTGTTTCCCTCCAATGATATTTTTCCTGTGATAATATAACAGGTTGGCGGTAGAAGGATACATATGGTGGAAAACACTTTTTCTCACCTAGCTAAGTTGCTTAGCTATGTTCCAGAAGAAGACATCCTATATGTTTTCAAATCTATTGTTGTTACACAAAGAGAAAATAGGAGGTGAAATGTATCTTATATTTGTAATTATCCTTTTGATACTAGTTTCAATTAACTTTTTTCAACATTCAACTGATCAAGTATCCAACTATTTGAGTGGATATTATAATCTGAATGCTTTCTGTGTTTTTAGTTGGGACTAACAAGTACTTGAGTTTTCTATAGACCATGACATTGTACATATCATTTGTGTAGATCTGCAGTGTCAAGACTTGTTATAATAAAAGACACACCTTAAGGTTGTCGTTAGTTCTGAAGATTAATATTAGTATGTTGCAAAATATTTCTCTAAATTGAATTGACAATTTTGATTTTGCTGACATTTTTTTATTGGGACAACTCCATTCATCACATTGTTGATCAACCTAAAGGTTAGAGAAGCAGGATCTTCTTGGACACAAATTACTCACCACTGACTTCACCTCCCTAAAGGCAGGATCAACATCTTTCAGACACATGGGTTACTATTCAATGAATTCACCTCTTTGAATTCAATGAGGGAATTTCTTGAGTCAAGTTCTAATTAGGCATCTATTTGGAGGTGTGTGTGTGTTGAATGTAATGAATCACCCTTAAGATTTTGTAGGTTCCTCTTGAAGAATCCTATAGACATATCACATGGAATTAGTTATTTCCAAATGGGTTTTCTCTATTTGCAGCCTTAGACTGAGTGGATCAGGCATTATCTTCTTCTTCACACCATAGGCAGGTCGAGTTTTGACCTATATGCCTTCTCATGCGCTCCATGTTGGTGAGTAATGACTGGTGTATTTGTGACCCACGAAAGACGTGGAGCTTGCATCACCATCTTGGATAATTTGACCAAGGTTTCAAGATTCAACATGGTATGTCATTTTCTTCTCTTCACTTGATTGTACATGTATGTCAATATTTATACTAGTATGTTTCAAATGTGAATGCTTTCATTTATTTCTTAGTATGCAGTTTTTGATTAAATGTGTAACCATCTCTTTGAACTCTATCAAACAGATGTCACCATGTCATAGGATAGAATGCTTCACAACCAATATATCAAATCCAAGCATCAATATCTCTTTCAG
This sequence comes from Alisma plantago-aquatica, assembly GCA_963693085.1. Lineage (NCBI taxonomy): Eukaryota > Viridiplantae > Streptophyta > Magnoliopsida > Alismatales > Alismataceae > Alisma > Alisma plantago-aquatica. The sequence goes on along the minus strand of OY856412.1, from coordinate 320,578,285 downwards.
AAGATGAGGCCCAAGTTTTGTCTATTTCAACTAAGATTGTTGCATTATACCATCAAGAGTTGTCTTGTTTGTAATTTTAGATCCAAGTAATGTGCTCTTCTTCATGATGGTGCAACAACAAGAACCCATACTATCACCAACTCATGAATGAAAGGAGAAGACAACAAGGATGCTAAAACTGGATGAGAAAGATACACACTATTTTGCCAAAATGCATGTAGACCTAACTGATCATTAATATATGTATATCCTTTTCTTTGTACACATTGTGTAATAGGAGCAAGGTATACATCCTCCCCATGTACATTCAACGTTTAAATATAAATGAAAGTAAGATTGTTGGCATAATGAGCATAGCTTAGTCTAACTACTACAATTCTATAATTAAAAGAGCTTATATACTAACAGATTACACAATATATGAATAATAGAACTAATCATATATTTATGTGTAATAAATGGAATTACATATGTAGCTAGGTTCATAATCCAACTACATATATATATATATATATATATATATATATATATCTGTGTGTGTGTATGTGTAGTAACTTCTGCCTTTCCCTACACATTAACTACATATAAAATGTATTAACATCATCTTTTTTCTACATACATACTACATATGCAATTGTAGTCATACATTTAGCTATAATTACACTTACATTTAAATATGTAAGGACAATATCTAGCTACACTTCCAACTACATATTAATTTATAGTGAATGGATTATCTAACTACATATTTGAAAAATATAGTTAAAGGCTTTATCTATACGAGCATATACTACAATTAGTATATGTAAAGAAATATGTAGTTAAAGCCTTTAGCTACAAAATTTGGGGGTTTTGCTACAATTTTTTATTGTAGTTAAAGACCATTTTTTTTGTAGTGGTTCTTAGAAATATGTGGAAGAGCTCCTTCTAGGAGGTGTATAGCTACACTCAAGAATGCAGACATGTCATTCCTGATAGTGGAGCTTTGAAGGCAAATAAAGACCCACCTGTCTTTCTATGAAAATCTAAAATGACCACCTGAAACTATATTAGGATCGATAGTTGAGTAACACTACTTTTACAATAGTACTCATGGTTGAGTGAACCCTAGAAAGATAGGGAACCCAAGAAACTTTGGCCTACCTCTACACTACTATCTAGGACCATCCAAAAAAAAAGTTATTTGAAAGCCAACTCTAATGGGTGTCTTGCATGTGTACAACTTGGAAATGAGATTGAATGCAAATCATGAAGGAGAGACTCATCCTAAGAAGAGGGCGTGCCAGCTAAAGTATGTCATGCAACTGAGGATATAAGAGAATAAATGCTAGAGGTACAGTACACAGACCAAGCCACCATGCATAAGTCTTAACCTAAGAATGGTGTAAGAGCATGGTCAAAACTTGAAAAACACTAAACAAATAAATCCTTTAACATTCTCTTGATACCTTAATTCTAATTATTTGCTTGAGTAATAGATAGATTACATGTTTGGAGGAGTTGATAACATCCAATTTGGTGGATATTTCATGCTTAGTTTTCCACTGGATCTCCTTCTATCATAAAGACTTGCTTTAGCATTCTCACATTTTGTTGATATTCACCATTTATACCTTGATTCAGGATTAATTACTTATTTCCATGTAGGAAATTCATCAAACGATGGTTATAACCTTTGGACATGATTCCCATCATTTTTTAAATCAATGGTTTCTATTTGACTACTTTTAACGTGCCACTTGAACCATACAGTCATGAGTCTGCCATCCCAACACACCATCGATTCCCACAATTTATGGTCACATCCCTCCATCTAGAAAGACCACTGATTGACCAACCATTAGATGTTGGTTGCACTACCTTACCATCAGAAGGCAAGGGGTCAGACATCCATCGACCCTCATCACTCGAAGCACACATGACAATCTTTTGATGGTTTAATTGATGGCTTCTAATCGAAGGCAATCACTATTTTTCCCTCCTTTTGATGCCCAGCCTATATAAAGACCTGCCTTTTGAAGGCTGACCTACATGCCATCTACCCATCGATTGCATTAAGATCATCCCTTCTGATGGCTTAGCGGGATCATCTCTAATGACGACCTGCTTGTTGATGACAACCGAAGGCCAGATAGACAAAGCAAATCAACTGATGGTTAGCTAGCATCATGGCCTACTAAATGCAACACTGGGCACATCAGTTGCATATTTAGTTTAGTTTGTGCCCCAAGGCACATTCTTAGAAGGCTTGGGGCACACTTATAAGAACCTCTAGTCCCACAATGAGAACATAAATAGAAAACCCCCAAATAGTAAAGGGTGGGTCCTCATGTGGTGGTCATATTATCATGGGTTGAAGAGGAGGTTGTTGATATGCTTGTTGGACGTCAACCTCCACCCCTACCATCAGTTTATTGCATCCTAAGGATGAGATTTTGATGGTTTTCATGCCTAAAATATCCTCGACTAGTGTGTGGATCATTCTTTGAGAAGAGGAAGAGGAGTCAACTATCTTCATCGCCATCACTGAATTCAAAGAGGAGGTCTTGATCGACCATGAGTCATTTCAGTTGTTTTTGGTGTATCTTTCATCTTCATCTCTAACCCATTCACCTTCTTCCATCTCCATCCCCATGTCTAGTGATACTTGTAATTATATAGTGTCACTCACCATCATGAGTAGCTAGTAATCTAACTTGGGTTGGGAGTAGACACTAAGGCTCTCCCAATATGTATATACTTATATCCATTATATATATGCCTCTTAGTAATGTTTATATATATGCTCTTGTTGATAATGCTTCAATTTCATGATTAGATACCATATTGTATTGTTTGATTGGCAATACCTCGAGAGATTAGTATTAAACTTTACCTAAGAGACATGGATATGCATTAAAGCATGCGAGTGTAGGAATTATTAAGCTAACGATCATGTGTTTGCATTTTGGTTGTTTATTTGGCATGTCAAGAGATAGAAAACCTTATAACATAAATCTATGCTAAGCTCGAAAGAGAAGGTAATAGACACTTACAATTTCTTGGAAACTTGATAAGGGTGTATGATGGGTGTGAGTTTTTTTTGTTGGAGAGAGATCTTAGATGGTGAAACCGAATACAAGTTTCCTTCCATCCTTGATATCTAATCCTTTTACATTTTTTATATTTTATTTTATCTCACATTTTACTTTACTTGTTTGTTGCTTTCTAGTTGGAGAATCATCATTCCACTAGGAACGCATACCTTACCTTACCTTTGATTGGTGTAACTAAGATAAGGCTTTAAGGATCTCGAATCTTACCACCATTGTCCCTCTGATTCGACCTCGATACATTGGACCCCATAATTATCATTACATGGGCCTAAGTTTTGGGATATAAATTTAAAGTTTGATTACTCTAGATCTGCTCCTTCTAGACGTGCAATTTTGGGTCGATCAATAAGTTGCACCTCAATGGACTCCATGATGTTACACATCTTCTTGTGATCCGACAGGAATAAGGCCTTGTACATGAGATGAAGGGGGCATGTAGGCCCCTGGATCATCATCTTCCTGTGATGATTGCATCGATGGAGGAGTATAAAAAGTTTTAGTGTAGCTGAAAAATGCTCCTCATTGATGTCATCTATTAGCTACTCCATTGTAGTTGTGTCAGTTGTCTTGAACTCATCATCAAAGGTCTCTTCACATTTTGTATCATTAGGTGCATGCAAGTCGTCTTCCTGGATTCTCTCCTAGATATGGATGGCATTGTTGGGCCTACTAGAGTGCGTTCGTGAGAGAGTAGGAGTCATAGAGGTCACTTGCCCTTGCTCTTCTAAGAATGGAAGAGCTTGATATTTGTAGGATTCTTTAGCCAGAACCCTTTGACGATTGTCCCATTTCCTCAAGTGTGTAGCATAATGGCATCTTCTGGTTTGTAAGCTGGCCAGTCGGGAGAGTGGATCAGGCGATCTAGACATAATTAACACTTTATTAAGGCAAACTGATTAGTTAATCAATTACATCTGGCCAGTCAATCAAAAAATGGCTAAGGAACTCCATTAGCGTTAGACAGGAGACCCTTTGTAGAGATTAATTGATCAACAAATCTGTAAGGAGTGAGGGATGGTTGTCATTTGGATGACTAGAGATTTATTTATCAATTAAATTGGTATAGGTCTATGCTCACAACTGGGGAGGTGGGTTGGCCACTTTGTAGGTGCAGTTATCTCAATTAATGGAGAATATGAGGCTAGATTGGTTGTTGAGGTGTCTAATCCATGGTGTGAGGGTCAACTGAATGAGAAGTCGCATATATAATACTCTGTTTAATGACGAGGCGCATGATAGATCGAGGGTCAATCAAAGACATGGCACATGATTGAGGGAATGCAACTGGAGTGGTGGGGGTATAACCATAGAGGTCGACCATTGGTGGGACATATTATCGACTGAGATGGGTGGATCAAGGAAACAAGCTCTAGGTGGAATGCTTGAGGGAAAGAGAATAATGAGAAAGGAGTTGAACAAGAATCGTCTTATTATGGAAAAAGATTATTGAGGTTTGATGTAGACTCTATGGACCTTAAGTTTTCTTATAAAGGATGAGGGCTACTGGTAACTTGATCAGGAGCATCTGGATCAGCCAATCAACATGGATTTGTGGTTGAGATCATTGGTTACCTCATGAAACTGATTGGACCAGTGGTTTCATCAAAGAGAAAGCATTTGTCACCTGATCTAGATATCTCTGGCCGGTCGATCAACATATGTGTGCCAAACATTTGAATTTTCTATCAAGTAATCACATGGGCCCCGGTCAACCACTCTAATGCATAAAAGGCAACCCAACTTGGTCAAATGATCATCTTGTGGATTAGTATCTACTAACATTTTTGGTGCCCAGTCTGGTCAGTCGACCATTGAACTTGGTTGAGCAATTTGAATTGATTTTCAAATCTATGTCTACTAGATTTTTGGACACACCCTTTGGTTGGATGATCAAGATGGTTGGTCATGTGATCAAAGTTAGAGAAAGTCTCCGACTGTAGGTGGTTCAACCAACTAGGTGAGCTGATCGATCAATCTTCCAGTATGTGATTCTTTCATAAAATGTTATTGTCTTGTTCAATCAATCTGTTAATCTAGTCGCCTATCAGAGGTTCAATAGGCTCCTTGTAGGGTATTTCAACCATAACTGTAATCAACTAAGTATTGAACTAAAAGTTCCACTAAGATGACATAATAACAAATTTGGAATGTAACCGAACTAGTTGAACAAAATTGAAATCTAACTAGATAATCACCAGGTTACCTCCTAACAAGTACCTTGTTGAATGTCCTTGACTTGACTCTTGTGTTCTCAAATAATGACCAGATTCGCAGGGGGAGTGGTGTTACTTCCTTTTCTGCAATCTTTAGAAGTGATGTATCTTTTTATCGGTGGCCATTTGGAATTAATTCTCCCTTGATCTTTCCTTACAAAATGAATTCACCATGTGGGTAAATATTCTTCATATGATATGGCAATTCCACTAGGATCACAACATCCTCAAAAACAACTTCAAGCATGAATTGTAGAGTAGGACTTGGTCTCTCAGTCAGATGTTCTTTCTCTTGAGGTGGTTGTCAGACTACATTTTGGTCTGCTCCTTATAGATGCATGCATTATCATGGGCAGACATGCATTGTTTGTCTAGCTCTTAAAATTGTAGACCTCACTTCACTCTGACAAGCGATAGATCAAAATTCAGAATATTACCAAGATAGCCTTATACTCCATCTCAATGGGGAGATGTCAAGCTTTTTAAGATCCACCAGAAGGGACTAGTACTCAATAATTCTTGATCATTATTTGGTATGACCAAAGAGCATCATTGAGCTTCAATATCCAATCTTTCCTTATTTTCCCAACTATTTATTCAAGGATGGCTTTAATTTTTCAGTTTAACACTTTGACTTGGCCACATGTTTGAGAATCATATGGTGAATATACTCGACGATGAACTCAATACTTTTTTAGAAGAAGTTCAGATTTCTTCTCTTAGAAAATGGGATCTGTCATTGAATATGACCATGTGAGGTACCATGAACCTAGGGAAAATTATATCATTGAAGTACTTTATGATGACTTTAGAATTGACAAAGATAGAGGGGATTACCTCCACCCACTTTGAGAAGTAGTCAACTACAACTTGAATGTAGGAGTAGCTATAAAAAGAGGTAAATGGATCCATGTAGTCCACCCCACAAACATCAACTATTTCAAAATCCTATCGAGATATCAAAGGCATCTCATCACATTTCAAAATTATTATAGATCTTTAGCACTGATTGCAAGAAAGAATGTATTTATAGGCTTACCTAAAAATTTTAGTTTGATGGAAATTGCATTGGAGGACGTTTCAGGCGGTCATCTTTGCACTCATGTGGCTTTCTGTTGAGCCTGAGTGACACTACTCAAGTATCAAGTGCCCTTATTCCTCTTTGACACACCATCATTATAAGCAATAAGCTAAAATACAAAAGATATACGACTTGTATCAATAATAATTTTTGACATTGTACATGAACTTCTTTTTGAGATGGCCCATGTAATCCAGGTGTTACACACATGTAGTCAGATAGTTTATAAGATATGCAAAACAAGGAATGTCAAAAGGTATCTTCATGAGTTCCTCATTGGGAAAACCATAATCAATAAGATTGTTGTCACTATTAGGGAGATACAAGCACTGAGATGATCAACCACCACATTCTCTCTTCCTTTCTTATCATGGAATTCCGTATCCAATTCTTGTAAAAAAAGGACCCACATGATAAATTTGGGCTTAGAACATTCTTCATCATTGACTAGTGGATGGAAGCATAGTTGGTGTAGACAATCACCTTAGAATTGACAAGATTTGATATGAATTTGTCAAAAAAATACAAAATATAAAGAAATTTCTTCTTAGTGGTAGCTTAGTTCCGATGTGCTTCATTTAGTTTCTTAGAGGCATATTAGATTCTGTGATGCCTCTTGTCAATTCGTTTTCCCAAGAATGCTCCCACTATGTAGTCACTAGCATTACACATATACGATTCTCAAATGATCAACATGGTAGTGAGGGAAACTTTTCAAGTTGGTGAAGCTTTCCATTCAATTTTTAATAAAATTAAAGATGGCATCTTTCAAAAAAACTTTAGTCATTGAATTTTGAGAAATTCTTGAAAAACTGATGGTAAAAGCTACCATAACCTAAGAAATCAAGCAATTATATTACATTAGACGGTGGTGAGTTTCAAAATAACATCAATTTATGTCTTCTCTACCTCAATCCCTTGATTGCTCACTCTACAGCCAATGACAATGCCCTCCTTCACAACGAAGTGGCATTTCTCCCAATTCAACACCAGATGTGCTTCTTCACATTTTGCTAACATGAGAAAAAGATGGTGAAAACAAGAATCAAACAAGTCACTGTAAACATACAAGTCATCCATGTATACTTCCATCATAGTTTCTATGAAACCTACGAAGATTTCAACCATGAAATACTAAAAGTGGTGAGGTATTGCACAAGACAAATAGAATCCTTCTAAAGGCATAAGTGCCAAAAGTAATATGAAGGTGGTGTTTCCTTGGTCATCAGAATGGACAGGTATTTGGAAAAAAAATAGTGTATCCATCAAGATAGAGAAAGTATCCTTGGTGTGTCAATATCTATAAGACTTTGTCAAGGAATGGAATGGGGAAGTCGTCCTTCCTCCTAGCTTTGTTCAGCTTCCTATAGTTAATGTAGATTCTCCATCCCATGATTGTGTGAGTGGGAATGAGCTCATTCTCATCATTCTTCAAAATAGTAGTTCTTCCCTTCTTGGGAACAACTTGCATGGGGCTTACCCAAGAAAAATCTAAAATGGGGTAGATAATCCCTAACGTGAGCAATTTAATGACATCTAGATGAACCACTTCTTTCATGTTGGGCTTCAATTTGCAGTGGATATCTCTATATGGCATATAGTTCTCCACCATGAGGATCTTGTGCATGCACGTAGATTCACAGTCACATGTCAAATCAATCATTTGATACCCCAGGGCCTCCTTTCTTTTTCTAAGCTTGGTCATCAACATGTCATCTTGTTCTTGCATTATATTTGAATTGATGATCATTGGGCAAACATATTACTTGTCAAGGAAAAAATATTTCATCTCCTCAGGTAGGTATTATCTTTAGTTTCTTGGATGACTCTATGTTTGTTTAAACCATTGAAATCATTTTGAACTCTTCAAATTAAGCACGGGTTCTTCCTCATAGGCATCCAAGTGAAACCACCATTGTCTAACTAGTTTTTCATCAAAATATAAGCCTTATGTAATGGTGAGGTTTGTTTTCAATGAGTATTATGCTACTTTAATATCATGTCTATGTTGGAACAACTTGTCAATACAATTAAGCAAGAACACTTCCTTATGGATGCTAACACTCTTCAAGCTTTCACACCCTGAATGCAAGTGTTTCTCTTCCTAATCTTCGAAGAATGGTTCCCTTGTCTACATCAATCAAGGCTCATGTTGTAGCTAGGAATGAGTGGCCCAAAATGAGATGATATTAGAGATCCTCCTTGATGTCCATAATACAAGGGACATACACTTCCTTGCCAACATTCACAGGGACATCCTTTATAATACCCATGAGCTTCAGTTTGGTGGAATTTGTTGGATGAATGGTCGAGTGGAAGTGGGGAGCATCTCGGTGAATCCCAGTATCTATCATAAGATGTATGTCATGTTGGAAATTCTAGCATTCAGGCATGCAAATCCCTTTTTTTTCCAGTGTTGTCACCAAGATAATAGCCAATCCTGAAGAAATTGGGATCCTTTTGCTTGTCAAGCATTTTGAAGTTGTTCCAACTTCACCATTTCATACTTCTACGTAGTATACTTCTTGGTCAAAAAAGTCTTCAAATATTTAGACCATGATGAAATCTAAAAAGGTTATCAAAGAAGGGGATGTGCATGTGATACATCTTAATAGCTTCTTTACAAATTTCATGAATAAAGCATCCAAATTTGTTTTCCTAAGACATTCTTAGAAGGGAGGCATTGTCTAGTAAACTGACATGTGTTACTCGCTAAAACAAATAGGTGGTTTCTCAACACAAGTATCTTTACTTGCATCAACATCAACAAATGCATCATGTGCATATGCCTTCTCAACCATCACTATATCATCATCACCAAAATCAATAGGAATGGTGGCTGGTGTCACTAGAGGAGGAGGCGTGTACACATTGCATGAATGATTAGAAATGACCTTAAGTTGATCAAGATGCTTGGGATTTCTCTTTGGCTTCCCAATAGAGGTACATATAGGAAGGCTTAGAGAGGCATATAGTTTGGCCAATTGAGAATCAAATGATTTCATGTAAGCTTGCTGATTTGAAAGATTAGTCTTTTAGACGGAAATCATAGAATATTGAGATTGAAGAATCATTTTAATGGTAGAATGTATTTCAACATTTTAGGATAGGTTGTATAGATGTTGAATCTGAGATACTTGGATTAAATTCTAAAATTGATGCCCTTCATGATACCCATGGTTTTGAACTTTCCCCTGTAGTTTCCTTGGTTCCTGAAGTTTTGTTGTTGATTGTACTGAAACCTATGGGAACCACAACTTTGGTTGTTCACTTGGACAAGTCATTGTTGTGATGCATTCTCCGGTCATGATGGGTTATTCTATTGGAAATTGGGATAGTTTCTAGTTTTTTTGGGTTTGCGGTAGCCTTGGCCTAAAATGATGTGAATAGAATTCAAATCTTTGATATGCCCATCTTCATATTGTATATGGGTGCTGTTCACCATGACATTATACAAAAACTAGAAGCTGATAGTGGAGTGACCATATCCCTTGCATGTTCCATATAAAAGGATCTAAAGACTTCACTTGTTGCTGCAAGTGATGTGGTTGTACTCTAGCTCATATGCATTGAATGAGGACATGAGACTTTCTTGCTTCAAGGCTAACATCTTGACAAACTCCGCTAAAGATTTGAATCTAGAACTATCTTCATCCTCGACTACCTTGAGTACACCTCCTTTCCATCTACTAGAATGTCGATAAGAGTGGTTTTCGTAACCCCTTTTGACAGCCTCCATGCACTGTCGAAATTCTGGAACATGAAATTTACTCTAGATGAGGGTCATTGGTGTTATCAAAACCACTATAGAAGGTCTCTATTAGTTGAACCTATGAGATGATTTGATGTGGGAAACAAATAAGAAGCTTCTTGAACCTTACCCAAAAATCATCTAGGACCATACAAAATTGTGTCATTGCTACCTAATTTGGTAGGTGAGGGATGGTTTGTGCTTCTTCTCAAGAAACATGGATTGGAAACCCTACCACATTGTACCAAATCCTTGTCTTTTCCATCGATGAGTAATTTAACATCCAAAGTTTGAGGGCATCTCCGGATATGCCTGAATGCTTGTTCAAAGCATAATGGTTGGAAAATGAATTCAAGTGATCTTGGCAATCATCATAGCAAAGTCACTACTTTGTAGCATGGTGATCCATTGTGTGTCAATTTCAAACTATGGAGCAGTGACAGAGGGAGGCACCATAGTGATTTGAATTAGTATAGTTATGGTCAGACAAGTCCTTAAGTTTCTCCTGCCGTTCTTCTTCAAGGGTGATATCCTCTATGTCTTTGTTCATTGCAGAATTAGCTACACTTATTTCGAAAACAAGTGCTTCTATCTGGGATCCAATGGCTAAATTTACCCTTTGGTTGATCTCTTCCTCATCTATCCCATTCTTGTATGCTTGGTTTAGGTGGTAGAAGGTGTTGTCAATATCCAAATCAAACTCAAGGGGTGTGGAATCAAAACTTTATGAGCATCACATGCACCTCTAGCACTAAAAAGTGAATTGAAAATGTTAAAATTTTGAGGAAGGAGAAATTCAATTATATTATATGAATATCATCTAGAAAATAAATTCCTGATTAAAGCACCAATGTTCAAAGGATATTATTTTGTCCCCAACAATGGCACCAAAATTTGATGTGATTCTTATTTCACCATAAATTCCTTAGGATAGACTATCCTAGGTCCTAAACACTTCTATACAATTGCAACTAACTCACCGAAAAATGATAGAATAATCACAGTATAGAAAAAAGTCAAACCCAAGAGACAATGTATTTGATAAATCACCGATGAACTAGCTTTTGAAAATAATATTTAAAAATTGATTGTTGAGGGTGATTGTAAGAAATGGTTCAATAAAAATATTGAAATGCAATGAAATGATTGAATCAAGGCTTGATAACAATGATTAAAAACACAAGGACATGTGGATTTCATTGCCATTACCTACATACTCATCTTAATCATTACAACTCAATAGTTCTTAGGTAATTAGATTAGGATCAACTGAACTTGCCTTCTTTCATGGTAAATGTGACATTTTTAAGACTCCACCTTCACAATACTACTAAAGGGAAGGCTAATAGTCTTTAACATAGATTCCAGGGGGATTTCCTAACTAAATTTGTCTAACCCTTTGACGTCCACCTACCTCCTTGCCATTGAAAGCCAATTTTTGGGAATGAATTCCTAGTGGGCTCAAGGTATCATTACCCAGAGATCATGAATCAGTTCTCCTATCAGATATCTCCCATGATTGCATCCAAAATCCTACGTATTCATAAAGGTTTAATCCTATTTTTTTTGTATCTATGCTTAGGATTATATCAAATAAGTTAGTTGAGGGATCTTTTCAACAAGAATGCAATGAACAAACAAAACACAATCCAATTCTATTTAAAGTGCTAAGTTTGATAAAAACAACAACAATGTGAAAGAAATGGTGCTACTCCCCATGCCCCTATGAGGAGGTGTACTCTCTCATGTCCATAACTAAAGAAACAATACAAGTAGAGGAGGAAGAAGGTATATCACTGAGAGACAAGAAGAAAGAGGCTGAAGGTCTATGGCTACAACAATCCTCTTCAGTAGAAATTGGTCTAAAAATATATGTGATGATGGTATTCTTCTCCCCTTTCTCCTTTAGTTACTTGCTTCAAGTTGTGGCTTTGAATTGTGTGTGAATGAATGCCTTTAAAAGATAGGTTATACTTTGTTTCATTGGGATGACATTTTAACTTCCCATGTTGTTGGTATATGTGTAACTTTTCCTTCTGTCATGCTGATTTGGCGATCAGGTAGGTTGGTCATCTGATGAGTCACTTGGAGGCATGTTTGACGGACTTTGTGTCACCCAAACAACGAAGAGGATCAAATGATCAACATTATGAATTTCCCTGTGGAGAGTGAGTGGGTTGATCGACACATGGGGTGGATCAATTGATCATTTTAGTAATCAAGATTGATGATGGTTACATAGTAGAGATGCATAGCTTTTGTGGGCCGACTAGTAAAGTGGATTAGCCAATCAAAGTCTTCCTTGGGGTCTTATACTACAAGTGTATCGCCCAAACTAGAGGGAATTGCTCAAATGATCTTTGGGTTTCTAGACAATCATCAGAAAAAAATGATATTTAGATTGACCTTTTGATCATGCGATTGGTGAGGAGGTCATTCAGTCTAATTCTTGCTTTGGAGTTGTCTTGAATGGCCAGGTGGATCAGTGAGCCTAGTCACCCAATCAACAAGTCTTCTTTTTATTGTATTGCACCAATTTGCTTTTGTATTCTTTTGAACTTAGTCTTTGAATCTAGGGATTGACTTTCAGCACACTATTGAGTCAAATTGTGCTTTTCCCTTAACAATCTCATCAAAATTCCTAATATTTGTGAATAAAAAAATGAAAATAACCATAACTACAAGTAAGAGGTCATGGAAATGAGCAAAAACAATCTAGAGAATGCAATAAAATGGTGATGAATATGCATTTATCATTTACCCCATCTACCATGTCAAAAATCATATTTTCATAGTATGTATAATTTGTAAGATATTCACATTAGAATTTTATTTTTTACATCATACAAAACTACACAAAAAGTCATAAGACCAAATCTGATCATATAGATTTTATATCCCAATACAGTATAGATTGATGTGGCTCTAATACCACTATTGTGAAATATGGAGGTGACAGACGCAAATAATAGCAATAAGATATTTTCATTGTTTCCATGAGCGGATGTCATCAATAGAAAGGTGTAACAAAAAGGTGGGGTGTGAGATATACCTTGTCACAGAGTAGATCTGGCAATGTTGTGGATACTTGGTCATGCATTGCTTGAGGTGGGGCATTGATGGCTATTGAAAACATCCTCTACATTTGTGCATTGTCTATGTCTCTGTGTTGTCTTCATAGAAGATAGGAAACTCCCATCACGTTGCTTTATATGGTAGTGAGGAGCATCCTTTAATTGGAAACATGTTGGCATCACACTATTTTGCTTGTTCTCTCCCTTTCTCTTTTTTGGGTAATGATGACTAGGGTTCACATGCAAGATCATGTGTATAACACTTGCTCTATCATGCCCCTTTTAAATGGGAGAGGCATAAAATAGGGGTTCTAAAAGAAAATAAGAGACATGAATAACAAGTGATGAGTATAATTAAGTGTACATTCATGGTCAGACCAATTGATCAATTAAACAATCTAGCTGATCAATTGGTAAACATTAGAATGTTTAGGCATTGATCACTTAGGTTTATTGATCATGTCTAGCCCATAGAATGCGCTCCACAACCAATCATTTGGCTGATTTTATTCATTCAAATGATTGAGTTGATCTTGTCCAGTTGATTGTCTTAACTTTCTAGTTGATCGACTAGTCTGATCTTGTATGTTCAATCAATTGGACTTTCCAATCAATCAATTAATCTTCTAGACATTCTAACATTTTTATATTTGATTACCTAAACCTTATAGTAACCAATTTGACTTGTGTTCATAGTTATACCCCTCTTCCTCATTATCATATGCATGTCAACGTATAGGATCTATATAACAAAACAAGTAATGCCTATAATTGTATTACAACTTTGCAAGCCATTATTGGTATCTAGAAAAACTTCATTTCCACCCAAGAAATTGGATAAGATGGAGAGCAACTTCAAATTAATAATGTGGCCAATGTTACAATGTCATAAATTCCTTTGTCTCTGATATAAATATTGAATCAAAGGCCTGGATATGTCATCATGTTAATGTTCAATCTCTATTTGTTAATCCAGAGTGGATTGTTCATGTACATGTGAGCTGAATAATATATATTGACTTACATGAGATGACCTTGCATTTAATAGCCTCACTTATCATGTGTATGGGACATCACTTCAATAGGAGGGACAAATTCCTTCTACATCACTCATAACATCCCACATGGGTCACAATTTACCCAAGCACTACTTGTATGGAAACCCTTATTCAATGTCATATTGAGTACTACTATAGTACATTAAACAACTTGTGATCATTGTAGTGACTATACTAAGGAACACAATCATAATCATCACATAGAGATGTGATTACAACTTTCACTTATAGTTTGCATGTATCATACTCAATCTGGGTATGTCTGTGATACTTGTTCCTAACAAGTACATATGTTTTTGACTTTATATCCAATATCATGACTAATGAGTGTACTAGTCATCTTTTCACATGCATAATATTCTGAATGTACTCTTTTCAACCTATCTTCAACAATAATATCCAATAAGGGACTTAGGAAAGAATGAATACTCTAAATATAAACATGATCTTATGTTTTGGTCATCGATGTAAAATTACATGTTATTGAGTCATACATATTCAACACATTATTATATTCATTCATTATCTCTTATTGAAGCAAACACAATAGCCATAAAACCGTTTATAAATGACGAAATTGATTAAGAAGTGTGTCATTACAATAATCATATGTCTAGCTCTCAGGGCATACAATTATCATTGATTTACTGGTTTGTCAAAGATCCCAGAAGGGTTAAATGCTCATCTATTGAGATATAATTTTGAGAATATGGATGTGGATAATAGGTATGAACATATTAAGAAATTTAAATTTAACCAAGGGTTAGCCAAAGGGACATTTTTTCCTAATTGAGGTGATATATGAATAATGTCATGTATAAGGTTTTAATATTTATAAACATCTTCACAAAAGGGAGAAAACAATTATTTTCCTTGTTGAATCCCAAGGAAACTTTGATCTATAATATATATATATATATATATATATATGTATATATATATGCATCACATTATCTCATGAAATGATGTCCTTTTTTCAATTAGATTGACTATGATCTTTGTGAATATGCATTTTGAAACGAAGGACAACACTTATAATTCACTAACTGTCTAATCATTTGAGTTTACAAAGCATGATATAGTTTACAAGATGTAATTCATTTTTTGTCTTTAGAACAAACTCTAAGAAAACATCTATTAGACTGATTGTCTTTTTATCCATGGTTATAGAAAGTGATAAACAACTAATAAAGTATGATAATATACATCTAAGATAAGTGTTCATCATGGTGAGTTCAACGGCTTTATTAAATATATTTACTTTAATAGGACAAACTGTGTGATGTATTATCCAATACTAGTTTCGAATCCATTGAAGGTAATTTATATAGTGATCAAATCTAGATATTTCATAGGAATTTGTTTAGACTTGAACTTGATCAAAGTGATAAACTTGGCTATTTCAAATTCCTCCATACAAATACTTTCACGAGTTGATTTTTGAAATCGATTTTAGCCCAAAAATGAGTTAGATAATGCCCAATATTTTGATGATATGCTCATCAATGGGTTTAACATATATCATTTTGCCATTAGAAAATTTTATTATATTACTCTCACGGGTATTGACATAAATGACGATTAAATCAATTGTTAAACTAAATTTCAACATGGAGGATAAGATGGATGTTAAAATTAAAAGGAGATCAGGTGAAAATTGGTCACCTTAATGAATTACATTAGATCTCATGAAGTAACCAGAAAGATAAGTGCCAAAATTAGTTAAGGATTTACTAGTGTTTGTGCACTAATAAATCCATTTATTCCACTAATTTGGGAACTTGCAGCCTTTCATGCATTGCATACAAAAGTACGGTTGATATTGTCAAAGACTTTTTCAATATATAACTTTATAATGTGAAGGGGATTATTATACAAGTATAATGAATCATATAATGAATCTCCTCATTGGACATAATATACACATCTTGAATTCATCTTCTTTTGATAAGAGCATTTTGATCAACACTAATGATGTTGTTTGTGTGTTTTCTAATTCTAATGCTGATAACATCAGCCATGATTTTATACAAATCATTGATCAAACGTATTGGTCTGAATTGATGAACATTTAATGAAGTTTAACCTTTTTAATCAAAGCAATATTAGATTAATTATAATGAAACATCATAGAAGAGTTGGTAGGATCTTCATAACACTTTTTAAGCATTTCAACCAAGGTTTTCTTGACAATATCAACCGTACATTTTTTGGGTCTTATAGAGTTTATTATATTGTGTTTCCATAGAACTTTTTGGTCTTATAGAGGTTGTTATATTGTGTTTATTTTTTTCAAGAAATATTAGATTAATTATAATGTTTCCATAGAACTTTTTGGTCTTATAGAGGTTATTATATTGTGTTTATTTTTGGGAGGTTTCCCTTTATTGAGTTACTAATTAAATAAGATCAAACATAATAGCAGGATGTCCATATCTGAATAGACATCATATAGGGAAATTAAGCAGAAGGACAATGTGTACAACATAATAAAGAAGATTGTCATGTCTAAAAATCTCTAAACCTAAACTAAGATGAAATTTAGCTAATGAATCACTTCAACTTTAATCCCTTGGGCCACTTTGAGAATAGAAGAATATAAAATGTGAGACCTCAACCCTTATATCCTTTAAATCCAAGACATAAGAAGTGGTAAAGGTCCAAGATTTCAATTCATGGCTTTAAAAACATTTGTAGCATCACATTCAACATGAATAAACTTCAAGTTCCCTTCAACTACCATCTTCACTGCTTGGTTAATAGAAATTGTCCAGTGAGAAGTATAGAAGTTGTGTTCAACTTTTGACCTCTTACTTTAATCCAACTACCAAAAGTGCCTGATGCAACAAAAGATATTTTTGAACCTCTATTCTTGGTCAAATCATCCAAATTAAGTTTAGTATATCTGAATGATGGATTTAACCAAGAGGAGAGAATTGATTGTGGAACCTACATTTCCCAAGTGATAATCAAAATATCTTGTCTTAACTAGTGAAATGCTCATTGAAATGATAGAACACATGATTAAATAGTTGTAGATAGGTTGTTTGCGGAAGATGAACATATTCTGAGATGTACACAAATGCCAACAAGTTGAGAAAAATATATATAGGACCTCAATAGATGCATCTAATATTGAATACAAACTCTCATGTAAAGTGAGATTGCATAACTCAAGGATACTATCATGTATCCACATTAACTATCAATTTTTAGGCAATAGGACAATCTCTGAAAGTATACATTATACTCCAAAAAAGCTTGGCATTGAGGCCAGGGAGAATCCTCAGTACAATGTGTTCTTCTCATATGAAATTAGTAATTAGATCTTCATGACAGTAAAATTTTATATCTAGATGGTAACGAAAACTTCATATATTCATTGAATGACCCATCCATGTTTGAGGGTAGGTGTTCAGGTCTACAATCTATGCAGACTTCAATTTCAAGTGTTCTAGTATTGTCTTGAATTTTGAGATGTTGTAATATTTCTTGCTACTTTAAATTTAATTGTATACGTTGGCTACAAATATGTGGTTCCAACTTTGGTATATATTTTGATCCTTTTTGAATAATTGTTCACAGTTTATAATATTTCCCACCCCCACAAATTGAAGTTGTTGATTGTCTATCAAATCTATTTTCTTGAATGACAATGATGTGTACATGATTAGCTCTAATATGAATTCTCATTAATCTTCCTCTATATGCCAAAACTTCCCCTCAATCACTCCAAAATGTGATATTCATTTTTAAAAATATGTTAAGCGATATGTCAAAATAAATTCATAATAGATATAATTCAATGATTTAATAAAACTTATCCTATTGGGCGACACAACAGGACCCCGCTGGTAATGGTGAAGGTCAAGACGGGAAAGCTCTAGGAAATGATGACACTGAACAACCCAGAGATCGTTCTTATAAGGAAGCCATGACAGGTCGTAAGGCCTTAGATCTTCTCAAGACAGTATCCCTGGATACCCTCACCACCAACGACATCCAGGTGGATTGTAGAGGGGCTCTTCCTGCATTAACAATCAATCCAGAATCACTCCTGCCCTTACTGGAATTGTGGAGATATGTTGTTATTGTCAAACTGATTGGAGGAAATATTGGATTCCAAACTTTAGTCAATTGGCTCTCATTGCTCTGGTCCCTATCGGATTCATTCAGGGAAATTGACCTAGAGATGGGCTACTATATCGTTCAACTGGACAACGAGACTGATTTCATTAAAGCCATGACCGGAGGACCATGGATTGTGTTTGGAAACTACCTTTCAGTACAATCATGGTCACCAGGCTTCTGACCCTCAGACCCGATTCTTCGCAGGCTCGTGGTGTGGATGAGAGTGAAGGATCTACCTGTCTTTCTCTATCAGAATCAACTCCTTGCCTATATTGGTAACCTAATCGGGAAGACGATTAAAATCGATGCGATAACAACGAATGGAGACCAAGGAAAATTTGCTCACATTGCAGTAGAGGTGGATACAACCAAACCCCTTCTACCGGCGATCGTTCTCAATGGAGAACAATACAGGCTAGAGTATGAAAATCTATCAGTTGTCTGTATGAAGTGTGACCGCATCGGCCACTGTGACAAAGACTTCAACCACTCAAAGCCTTTTGTTACCACTAAAGCTCCAACTTCTACTGCCCTAGTCCCATGCATGTACACAGAGGCAATACATGCTCCCAATCCTGCAAGGAGGCAACCACCAAAATAGGCCGATTCAAGCCAGGAGAAGGCGCCCAACAAAGCGTCTACCAAGGACATAGCATCTCAAAACAAGCCCACCCAATTTGATTCAATCATCCCTATTGATGATGGGGAAGAATCAGACTGGGAAACTATTGTCAATACAAGAAATAAGAAGAAGGTCCCTACTAAGCCATCGCCAAAGCAGAAGACTAAAGTCACTGAAACTAATAAGGCAAGGGATGTTGCCCCATCTGACATAGTGTTCATCCTTGTCAACGATCAGATGTCAGAAGGCAGAAGCCTAGAACCTAACAATGGGGAAGCTTTCTGCTTTGAAAGCATAATAACACAGGTGGACTCGAACATTCCTCCGGACAAGTTCACTTGGGGGAATACCAACCAAGGTAATACGGGGGTCATCTTGAGGAATAGGAAAGTCATTTATCAAAACATTGTAGTGAGCCCTAGGAGAGAGAGAAAGAAGGGAAAGCTTGCTCAAGTAGTAGGCCAACTTGAGTCCTCATGCCCCAAAAAACAACTCAGCTTCACGGAGGAGATCCAGGATATGGAGATTGTGAACCCAGCTACCAATGATGAAGTTGGTTGTACTGGGCAAGACAATGAAGGCCAAGGTCAAGGTCTTCTTGCCGCAATACAGTAATCCCCACCCTCTATTTTTCTCCTATTTTTATGATGAACATAGTCTGGTGGAATATCCAAGGAGCATGCTCCAAGGATAAAATTCATCTTGTTAGAGAATATAAACTAAAGTACAAGCTACATATACTAGTTTTAATTGAAACTAGATGCAATGGTATCTCTATGAGTAATGTTATCAAGAAGATCAGTTTCACTTCCTCGCACCGCGTGGAAGCCCTCAGCTTTTCTGGTGGCATTTGAGTCCTCTGGGATGATGCTAAGTGTCATCTTGAAGTGCTATACAATCACAGGCAGTTTATACATTGCAAAATAAATTGGTCATGGTATGCCACTTTTGTCTATGGAAGCTCTTATGGACAAGACTCCTGGAAATATCACAACATACCTTTGTAGCTTGGAATGTACTCCGTGATTTTAACACCATGCTTGATGTCTCAGAAAAGCATGGGGGAAAGCACTTCGACCGTCCCAACAGTCGCTTGTTCAATACAATGCTCCGTGGAAGCGGCCTGGAAGAGGTTAAAATGGTCGGACATTTCTACACTTTTAAAAGACAACGTCTTATGGAGAAAATTGACAGAGTAGTAGATAATGATCTATGGCTCAATGTTGAGGGAGGCTTTAACTGTATTTTCATCCCCAGACTACATTCTGATCACAATCCTATCCTCCTGTCAAGTTCCACCAATGCTGAGCCCAAACCGGCATTCTTCAAAACAAAGGCTTGCTGGAAAATTACAGATGACTTCAACGAATCTATCATGCCCTCATGGGATAGTTCTAAAACCTTCCCTGAAGCCTTAGAACCATTTAAGTCGACTATAATTAAATGGGAGAAGAAGAAACGAGAGAAGAAACAAAGAAAAAAAAATTCTATCGTCTCCAAGCTAGACCGTTACCAGGTAATTGATAGTTGTAATCCAAATACTACTAACGATTTGTTATCTATTAGCTTGAAAGAACATCATTCCAAACTCTTTCTTGAAGAAGAGATGGAAGTAATTGTAGTGAGTGTGAGCAAGATAGCCATGATAAGGAGCCACTAAAAACACGCAAGATAGGCTTTACTGGCAACAAAAAGCACACATCCAATGGCTCAAGTGTGGCGATGGCAACACCAACTTCTACCATTCTTATGTGAAGGCTCGCAGGCAGTTTGTCAAGATAAGTAGGCTTTGTGATGAAGCAGGTGAATGGTTGGAATCCCCTAAAGCTCTATAGGAACTTGTCTTGAATCACTTTCAAAGCCTTCTGGCCCAACGAGACAGAGGCGCCACTGACGCACCTTTCATCTTAGACTATATTGGCAACTTTAAACAACTTTCAAGCCCAGCTTCTAACTTCATCACGTGCATGCCTGGTCATGAAGAAATCCAGAAGATTGCGTTCCTCATTGTGTCGTCCAAGGCACCAGGTCCAGATGGAGTTTATACTGAATTCATCCAGAGTCAATGGTTGACGATTGGTAACTCCATAGTGCTCACGACGCAACAAGCCTTTAACAGTGGCCGTATTGATGCCAACCTAGACGAGGCATACATGATCCTAATTCCCAAAATGAATCAACCACAACGTTGCTCTGATTTAAGGCCCATTTCCCTTAACAACTCATGCTTCAAAGTGATGTCCAAGATACTAGTGGAATGAATAAAACCTCATCTGTCGGATTGGATTTCGGAAAATCAGTCAAGTTTCATCCCAGGCAGGCATATCAGTGACAATATCTTACTAGGGCAAGAAGTAATTCATTCCATGAAACATAAGACCTCTGGGAAGAAATGGATGAGAATTAAATTGGACCTATCCAAAGCTTTTGATTGTATGAACTGGAGCTTTGTTAAGGATACGCTTATCAAGACTAGCCTTCAATCAATTACTGTATCCCTTATCATGGATATTATCAAATCTGGAAGCACCTCTATTCTCTGGGAGGGGGTTCCCTTTCCTGCATTCAAGACAATCAGGGGCATCTATGAAGGGGATCCCCTCAGTCTGTATGTGTTTGTTCTTTGCATTAAGAGATTCTCCCAAGCTATTAAAGCAGTGATATCTAACAACTCGTGGAAACCAATCGGATTAACAAGGCAAGGAACTCCATTATCGCACATCTTCTTTGTTGATGATATCCTCCTCATGACTGAAACAAGCCCATCACAGGCGACGACTATCCTTGAAATCCTTAATAATTTCAGTGTTGTCTCTAGACAAGCCATCTCTAAAGAGAAATCAAGATGCTTCTTCTCGACTAACACCACACAGAGAGACAAGCACACCTTTTGTCGGGCAATCAGAATTCAAAGTATTGAGGACCTTGGAAGGTACCTTGGGGTTCCTATTCTTCATCATCGTGTCAACAAGAATACACACCAGTGTATATATACAACCATCAGAGAATGTATGTCTAGCTGGGTGGCCCGTCACCTTTCCTTGGCATGACGGATCACTCTAGCAAAGGCGACACTGCAAGCTATTCCCTCATACACAATGCAAACTGTGAAATTCTCCCCATCGTTGTGTGATGACATCAACAAACACATCAAGAACTTTATCTGGTCAGGCGGGAGGGAACAAAAGAAATTGTCCCTGGTCTCCTGGCAGAAGGTCACTGGTACTAAATCCGATAGAGGTCTAGGCATAAAAAATGTGTGTGACCAAAACAAGGCCCTAATGCTCAAGAACGTGTGGCTCTTCTTGAATAACCATCCAGCTCCCTGGGTAAGGATAATGAAATAGAAATACATGTGTGGGACACAGGAAGTTAACCAGCAATGCTCGTCTGTCTGGGGTTTCATCAAACGTAACTTGGTAGAGGTATCCACTAAATGCTATAAAACTATCAATGATGGATCTGGAACTAATGTTTGGACTGATAAATGGCTCAACGGAAAGTCAGTCATGGACTTTGCTCCCAACTTTCTTATCCCACAGGAACTCTAAGATATGCATGTCAACATGAATGGATAATGGTGAATGGGATTTCTCATTCATCCATGTTTTTATGCCCCTTGAAGCCCATAACATCATCTGCTACATGCCCCCACGCACGGGGAGTCTAGAACCAGATTGCTGGGTTTGGCCACATGACCCTCTTGGCAATCTCACTGCAAAGGCTACTTACGATTGTATTAAAGAATATGATATCCTCCACACTGATGGGAATTGGACTGGCCATCTGGAAACTTAAAGTACCTTAAAAACTCAAAGTTTTTTCCTGGCTGCTTCAACACTTGGCACTGCTTACTAATGTGGAGAAAAAAAGAAGACACCTGGACGTGGAAATTGTGTGCACAATATGCCATAATAATGAAGACACCCTACTACAGTGCTTGAGGGACTGCACTTATAGCAAAGTAGGTGGCAAATCTTGGAAGTGCCGGCTGAATCCTTCATGCATTCTGAAGATGAATGAATAAGTTGGATTATTTCTTCTCACCACATTGATCACAGGACTGTAACCCTACACTTAGTTAAAACATGGCACATATGGAGTTCAAGGAACTCATTCATCCATGATCATTCCATCCCTAATGCACAGATCCAAAGTACTTTCACCAAAGATAGAACAAGCTCCATCATCTATGCAATGGGAATTGATAGAGGCATTGTGCCTTTGCCGATCAACACATTCACACGACCAACTGAGGTAGACTATATTATCTTTGTTGACGCCACCTTTCAAAACCTGGATAGGAATGCTGGCATGGGCATCCATATTATCAACAACCAAGGGAAGTTTCATAGAATCAAAGGTATTCCTGTGCAAGCCACATCACCCCTCCAAGAAGAACTACTTGCAGTAGTCATCACATCCACGATTTGCAATGAAATTAATATGAAGAAGTTGCTCATTCTCACTAACTCTAGCTCTTCGGTGAAGCTAGTTAGTCAGAAAAAATGCTCCTCACCGAGCTTCCAACATCTTTCGAGAAAATTTCAGGTCAACAAATCAATCCTCGACCAGTTACTAGTTGTGTACGTCCCAAGGGACCTTAACAAGGCTGCTGACAAACTTGAAAGAACCACCTTAACATCCCGTACCTTTCTTTCTTCAAATTGTAATAGGCCAAAATGGCCGGAATATCAATTAGATGTGAACATTTCTATCCTTTGGCCTATTCTAGAGCACATGATGAATAAAAATTAAGCTCTAGGATTCACACAAAAAATAATTCTTATCCTATCCAAGTTCTCTGAAGATAAAATTCTAGTCTTTACTTCTATGATCCTAGATCTTTTTGATATCACTAAAGTCTAGATTAGCACCCTGAGACTAAAATAATGAGACCTATATTATCCAAAAAATGTATAAAGGGTCTTCTATTAGGCCAAGATGTGATATTCTTTACAGTATCAAAAGAACATTTATTGCTATCAACTTCATCCATAGCATAAAATTCATCGAATTACATTCCCTTCTTCCTTAAATTTGTTAGTCTTCACATCAATGTCTAGATATTTTCTCAAAGACAACTTTTTGATGGCCATGATATTGTTTTTGTTTAGGTAATTTTCAATATCAACCATAAATCTGACACTTGTGCTTAACGATTTTGCTTTCATCCCATATTTGTCTCTTTTGTCTACATGTTGAAGTTCATAGATCCTCTTGGATTTTTTGATTATTGAACATAAAAAACCTTGTATGATAGGTTTTTCGATGATCTTTTCACATCCATACATGATGTTTGGGTTAATATCTACCATTTTCATGATCATTTGTATTGACATTGAAGGGTGGATTTATTTTGTATTCATTTTTGTTGTTATTGAGGGACTATAAAGATAGTAGGTAGTCATATAGATCATTAAAGGGGATATGGATTTGGTAAGGTTCATCAATATAAATCTTCACCATGTAGATGAGTTGACTAGTTCAATGAAGGTTCTATTTTCCATATTTGTGTATCAAGCAATCAAGGTTTAGTAGATTGCTTTAATGAAGTTGGTAGGTTGCAAGTTTCTAGGATGAATATAATGGAGTGCTTTGAGGTCTATGGTGTTGGCTTCAAAGATGTCTCACATGTGTTTATTGTGTGTGTAAAAAGAAAGTGTATGTGTCAATTTAATAATAGATTTTATGTTCCATGTGTAGCACTCAGGGAATTATGAAGCTAGAGACTACTACTCACTAACATAAAATCATCCAGGTCAAAGAAAAGAATTGAGTTCGTTGATTGCAAGTTAAAACTAAAATTAACATAAACATTAGAAAAATAATGTGAAATCATAGAAATCTTTTTCTCTAGGATAATCAATTTCACCCCAATGAAATTTCTACTTGATATCAATCTATCCAAAAAATAAATAATCATTGATTAAATAAATTAGAAATTTATAGATTGTGATTCCCTCTTTATAAATAACTGACTGTTTAGTCTAGTCAAAAACCCTCTTTCACACTGAATAATTAAAAGATTAAATGATTAAAGATCTTTCTCTAGATAGTTAATGTAACATCCCAATTTTTCTAAACCAATTAATCCTTAAAATATAGTTTTCCTAAAATAAATATAGTTAGGGTCTTAATGTAAAAAGACCATAAATGCATAGGTAACCATAATACTTTTGAATGATAAACCATAGCACTTTTGAATGATTAATAGAGTATATGCATAGGTAAATATATCATTTTTGAATGATGAATAGAGTATATCTCGAATTTTGACTCAAGGATGTAATAAAAAAACCTTTTCAAATTATCTCATCATTTAAATGCATCCATATTAAGATTAATAGCAACTTTGAAGTTATGGACCATAAGGTGTACAAAAATGAAATCCCATTGTCTAGGAATACTCTAGACCTTCAAATTTTCCTATGGTTCAAATTTGAACTCATTTGACCCACATTTGACCATCCAAATGAATTAAAACTCATTTGAATATAGTTTGACTAAGGATTTGATATTAATTTCATTTATGCAATGCATTACCCTATAGTCCACGGTTTAATTATTGTTACACGCTACGTTGATATTTTTCCTTTCTGCATTACATACGACGGATACGATTTAATCAACCTATGATCTAACAGAGGATGAGTCACCTCCTACCTGTAGTTTACTCGTTGTACTGTGCAAAGATGAATATTTTTCTTTTAATGATATGTTATCCCTCATCAATGCATCTCATTGTGAGATTTTTCATCCATCGAATTTGCCTCACTCTTCCATTTCAAATGATCCCAAACTCATCCCCTCTCGCTATCCATTTATGAAATTCCCAATTAGGGCTCCAACTACCTCTCCACGTCCAAGTTGCAGCCGCTACCTCGAACCATCCCCTGCCAACATAAGACAACCCTAAGCACCACCAACCCCGACACAGTTCTCCTCCTCATTCAATTTCACCTCCTATGCCCCCAACAACCTCTGCTACCCTATTTTTTTTCTCTGGATGGCCTCATTTTTCCATAGCTCTCCACTCCCTCTTCTCTTCAATTGATACCCTAAAAAGCATCAGTGACCATTCGTCAATGATTTGCAATAGTTCTAGCTCTGGTCTTACTCCACTCACCCAACCCTACAACTAGGCTCTTGGTGCTCACTGTTGCTAATATCCAGGATGCTTAGGGACCCTCTGGCTAAAAAGAACCTAGCCCAAGATTCTCCTGAACCGTCAGAGTGATTTCCATACCCCATCCTCCTTTGTTTTCTCCTGTACCACAAGATTTATTGTTGTGATCTTTGTCTCTGTTCCATGGCATTTTCTGACAAGCTTGAGACACAAAAATCCCTCTCTTTGTGATTGGTCCCACATATCCAAATCGGCCTTGTGATCCATACTCCATTGTTTTCGTGCGATCTTCACAACCTCTTCCCTCGCTCCAGTTCTTCACATCATAGTGCCCCTTCACAAAAGGGTCGCCCCTCGTGCTTCTATGCTTCCCAAACCTTTAGATTAGGCTCTTCGGGTCTGTTGTCACCTCACTAACGCAATGGGGGAGTCTTCTTTCCCCGAGGAGCGGTGAGCATGACCATGGGTCAAGACCATGGTTCTCCAGGATGCTTATTCGAGTGCCATGGCCTAAAGCAAAAGAAACCCAATCACAAAATGACTTGGGTTCCCATCTTGATCGAATAAAAAAAAATCATGCAAGGGCAATATTGGTATTTAACATGCCTTTAATATATTTCATGTATGACTTTGATTTCATGGTAAAATGACACTTTGACCCCGCAAATTCAATGCTTGTGTCACGTGTTGCTATGGTTTCTTGGTTATTTGGCGTGTTATTTACATCACATTTATATTTGGTTTAATCAATGTCAGCATATCGTTTCCTGAGTTCTAATTGGTCCATTTTGCAAAATGCATAACTTTTTTATACGACCTCAAAAAAATATGCAAAAATATTATTTGGAAAGCTCATTTGATTTCCTATCGAATTGTGTTGTTTTCAAATGTTGTTTTTCATGTTAAATCTCTTTAAAAATGCAAATACCGTGATTAGGGTTTAAGGATTTTAATTCATGAACATATTATGATTTTAACCAAATTACATGTGATTAGAGGCTCAATCAAGTGAAGGGACTTGACTTTAAGGTGACCTTTTTTAGGTAATCGGGCCATGCATATTTGAAATAAGTAATTTTGGTTTATTGGTTGTTTATTTATAATTATGCACATTATAATTCCCCATGAAATTAGGAATTCTATGTTAAGAAGAAATCATGTATGCTTATCATTGATTGATTGGTTGATTACTTATAGCCTATTATAAAACCCTTATTATGATTATAGTTATGAATTAAGGTAAATGAACCATGCTCAAAATGGGGAAACCCTATTATCATTTATGTGGAAGAAATCCCATTATGATTCAAGTGGGAGAAATCCCATCATGTTAAAGTTCAAGGATTATGTTAATGTTGATGTCATGTTAATGATCTAGTTAAATGCAATTGAATTAGTTTTTATGTGCTCCTGAATCATGGATTCAAGTGGTCATTAAGGGATTTCCTAGCATCAAGGGCTAGAAATCATGTGCCCCTAAGGGAGTGTTATAGAGGGACATATACCTACTGTTCAATTATTCATGTTATTAATGAATCATGAATGCTAAAAAATTAAACTAACATTCAAGTTCATGTCAAATTATTTCATGTCAATTTTCTCATGTCAAGATATATTTATTTTTATGTCATATAAAGTGCCAAATACCGCTTACTGATTTGATGTTTGTTTTGCATGGTCGGGGATGAGATGTCTACAGTACTTGTAGCAAGTGAAGGATAAAAAGGAAAAATCAAGTTAGGAGATCTTCAAGCTTTTCCTGGAAGGGTGCCATTTACCTAGAGGATCCAAATATTTAGACAAAATTTAATTCATTCTTAGTCATGTTATCAATTAGATTAGATCTCATGGATAATTATGATGTAGGTTTCTTTATCAAGAACTATGTATGAATCAATTTTACATTATTGTAATTTGTTTCATTTACTTTAATTGCATGATTAGCATATTGTGACACCCACATTGAGTAAAATTCTTCTGCTCATGTGATATGAAGAATAGTGTGAAAAATTATGGCATTGGAGCAATTTTGGTAAATGATCACTAGACGAGCATGATTCTCATAGTCACCCTAGAATAAATTAGGATTTAGCAATGAATTTCTCAAGGGAATATAATATGTCCTAGAATGATTAGAGTTTTTCACCTCAGAAGAGATAGAGAAGCTAGAAATTGATGAATAACCTAGTTTAGATTTAAAGTATTAACCTAAACCCTAGATAATGATAGAGCCTCTCCATTCTCAAAGGTTATGGTTGGGAATTGAAGGGATATGTCATCAAATTGAGACCTTTTTATGAACCCCTACTTTCTTTCTAATGCATGTGGTATGGGACACGTGTATTAGTAGGTTAGTGAGAGGTAGCATGATAGGATCTCACATATCTAGGCATGTGCATGATCAAAACATATCTAGGAATGTGGTAGGTACCTAAAGACCCAAAGTTAGATAGTTAACCACCCCTATTAATAGGAAGTCATGACAAGGTTGATTTAGATGCCCTAAATATAGTTATGAGTTAGTTTGATAAACCCTAAGTATAGGTTGAGAAAAAGACTGAAGTAACAGTTAATCCATGTTCACATGAATATTTTATGAAATATAGATGGCACATACACATCATTCAATGCAAAATGTTGAATTTAGATGAACCTTTAAATGTTAATGAAAAGGTTAGAGAAAACCTAAGGTGGATAGTACCCCAGAAAATTTCGAGGGAGAAATTTATTTATGGTGGGTAGAATTGTAACGTCCCAAATTTTCTAGACCAATTTAAGAATTAAAATGTGGTTTTCCTTAAAGAAAGATAGTTGAGGATCTTAATGTAAAATGACCATAAAATTATACCCCTTACAGAAAAATAATATGAGAAAGTAAAATGAGGCTCAAAATAGTTTTTTTATAGATATATGCATAATGTGTTGCAATTAACTTAAAATGTTGAATACATGTCTTCCTCTTTTCTTTTCTTTCTCTCTCCTCCAAGATTTTCCATTAAGCATAGGAAGAGGTTAACAAGTTAATCATATGAATTTTTAATGATTAATAGAGTATATATCAATTTTTGACTCAAGGATGTAACACGAAAAGCCTTCTCAACTTTTCTCACCATTTAAATGCATTATTATTAAGATTAACAACCAACATTGAAATTATGGACCATAAGGTGTACAAAAATGAAATCTAATTGCATAGGGATACTCTAGACCTTCATATTTTTCTATGGTTCAATTTTGAACTCATTTGAACCATGTTTGACACTTCAAATGAATTAAAATTCATTTAAGTATAGTTTGAGTAAGGATTAGATGTTAATTTAATTAATACAATGCATTACTGTATAGTCTACGGTTTAATTTATATCATGTGTTACATTGATTTTATTTTTCCTTTTCACACACCATATGATGCCTCTAGTTTAATAACTTGACAATCTAACAAAGGAGTAGTCATCCCCTACCTTCGATTTTCTCGTTGGACTGAGTAAAGATGAATATGTTTTCTTTCGATGATTTGTTCTCCCTAATCAAAGCATCTCATCGTGAGATTTTTCCTCCATCGAATCCACCTCGCTATGCCATTTCAAACGAGCCCAAACTCATCTGCTCTCACTATATATATATGAAATGCCCCATTAGGGCCCCTGCTACCTCTCCATATGCAAGTTGCAGCCACTACCTCGGGCCATCCCCTGCCAACATAACACAACCGTAAGAACCATCGACCCTGACACAATTCTCCTCCTCATTCAATTACACCTCTTGTTCCCCCGACAACCTCGGCTTACCCAATTTTCATCTACGACCAAGGTCATTGCTCCATAGGTCTCCGCTCCCTCTTCTCTAGAATTGATGAACCGATAAGCATTAGTGACCATTCCTTGACGATTTGTAATAATTTTCTAGCCTTGGTCTCACTCCTATCTTCATACCCTACCACGAGTCTCCTGGTGTTCACTATTTCTCATCATCACGATGTTTTAGGGCCTCTCTAGCCAAGAAGAATCTAGCCCATGCTTTGCCTAAACACTCTTAGTTCTTTCCATGCCTCAACCTCCTCTGTTTTCTCATGTACTGCTAGGTTTGTTGTTGTGACCCTTGTCTCTATTCCGCGTCTTTTTCAGACAAGCTTGAGACACAACAGTCCCTTTCTTTGCGTGATTGATCCAACAGATCTGGCTTGTCCTTGTGAGACGTCCTCTGTTGTTTTTGTGTGATCTTCACTGCATCTTCTCCCACTCAATTTCTTCATGGCACTGTGCCCCACCGCGAAAGGGTCATCCCTTGTGCTTCTGTGCTTTCTAGACCTCGACCTTAGGTTATTTGGGTCTTTCGTTGCCTCACGAATGCAGTGGGGGAGTCTTCTTTCCCTAAGGAGCAGTGAGCAAGACCCTGGGCCAGGACAATGGATCTATAGGCTGCTCGTTCGAGCGCCATGTCTTGAAGCAGAAGAAACTCGGTCAAAGAATGACATGGGTGCCCATGTTGATTGAATCGAAAAATTTTACATGTAAGGGAAATATTGGCATTTAACATGCCTGTAATATATTTCACGCACGACTTTCATTTCATGGTCAAATGACTCTTTCGACCCCATGATTTCAATGATTGTGTCACACATGCCTTTGGTTTCCTGGTAATTTGGCCTCTTATTTACATTGCATTTATATTTGGTTTAATCAATGTCACGCATATAGTTTCCTAAATTCTGATTGGTCCATTTTGCGAAATGCATAACTTTTGCATACGACCTCAGAAAAATATGCAAAAATATCCATTGGCAAGATCTTTTGATTTTCAATCGATTGGTGTTATTTTAAAATGTTGTTTTCCCATTACATCTCTTTTAAAAATTCAAATTCCATGATTAGGGCTTAAGGATTTTAAACACATGAACATATTATGATATTAACCAAATTATAGGTGATTAGAGGCTCAATAAAGTGAAGGGTCTTGAACTTAAGATGGCCTACTTTTATAAGAAGGCCATGCTTATTTGGCATAAGTAATTTTGGTTTATTGGTTGTTTATTTATGATTATGAACATTATTATTCCCCATGACATTATGAATGCTATGTTAAGAAGAAATTGTCTATATTTATCATTGTTTGATTGGTTGATTACTTATAGTCTATGGTAAAACCCTTATTATGATTAGATATTACGAATTAAGGTTAATAAAGCACGCTCAAGAAGGGGAAACCCTATTATGGTTTATAAGGGAGAAATCCCATTATGATCCATGAGGGTGAAATCCCATTCTGTTAAAGTTAAAGGATCATGTTAATGTTAATGTCATGTTAATGATCAAGTTAAATGGAATTGAATTAGTTTTTATATGCTCCCAAATCATGGACCTCAAGGGGTCATGAAGGGCATTCCTATCATTAAGGGCTTTCTTGGCAATTATGTGCTCCTTAGGGGGAGTTATATAGGGATGCATATACTTATTGTTCAATTCTTCATGTTATTAATGAATCCTGAATGCATAATAAAACTAATGTTCAAGTTCATGCCAAGTTATATTTATTTTTATCTCATATAAAGTGCCAAATACCTCTTACTGATGAGATGTTTGTAGGACTTGGTGCAAGTGAAGGATAAAAAGGTAAAATCAAGACTAGGAGATCTTCAATCTTTTCCTAGCGGGGTTCCATTTACCTAGACGATCCAAAGATTTAGACAACATTTACTTCATTCTTAGTCATATTATCCATTAGATTAGATCTCATGGATAATTATGATGTATGATTCTTTAAAAAGAACTATGTATGAATCAGTTTTAGATTAGTGCATAGTGTTTCATTTACTTTGATTCCATGATTAGCATATTGTAATACCCACATTGTATAAAATGCTTCCTCTCATGTGATATGAAGAATAAGGTGTTACACTTAGCCTCAGAATTGTTATCCCTATTTCATAGTGTGCTATTAATTATATTAATGATAATTACATAAAATTGAAAACCTACTTTCATAGTGAAATAACATCCAAAGCATGAACACTATGATCAATCATAAAATAACATCGAGATAAACATTATAAAGTGTAGATCAACACTAAACTACTCTGAAGTCCTAGAGAGGGGATTAGCCCTGGATATTGAACATGGTATCATAGTAAACTTCAAAGGAGAAAGAAAACATGGGAAAAATTAGATGGAATCAAGAAACAATGAATGTTAAGATCCACATGGAAGATGAGTTTTAACAACTGTTATTCAGGCCTCCAAATCACTCCTTGAATGTGATATAATGTTTTTTCTCTATGTTCCCCTATTTTTCTATCACCTATTTTGGTCTATGACCAATTACCACCTCTATTTCATGTTTTGATGATGATAAAAATTCCTTGGGTTTTTATGTAACATCAAGTGTCCAAAGGAAGATTTAGATCGTTGATATTAGGCTTGAAATCTTGATCATACATATTTTTACATCGGTGGCACAACAAAGTTGGTGGTAATGACTTTCTTGTTACCTTATCTAATCACGACAATGTTGGTACCACTAACAAGGGTGAAAGTATTGAGAACATTCGTTTTACACCTCGGTGTCACCAAGAACCATCTTGATTCTATCAACTTTCCTTATGACTTCTCTAGTCTTGGTCCATGTTGGTGGCACTGGCTAGCATCTCAGTGGCATTGACTTGTTGAATATATTAAAAATCCCTAAAATGCACAATTCGTTTCATACAAAAAGCATGTAAGCATATTAAGTTGATGAAAAAGAGTGTCACAATCTAGTTTTATGCAACATCATTGAAAACACATAGTTTTTTAGAACAAATAGCATTAAAACCCATGTAAATAGCTTATGAAATCATGAAAAATTTATGTGCATCAATGTCAGACTCCCAATATGTAGATAATGTGCATAGAGAGCCATCCAATTGGTACCACAATTCCTCACCATTATCGAACCTCTCTCAGCTCCTCATTTGGAAATATGACTTATCGTAAACCATGCTTGACTGAGAAGCATTAACAATATGTTGACCACATGTTCAGTCATCTAGTTATCCATCTTGCAACAAAGCTATCTTTTCTAATAGAATCTTAGGACAAGTAATACGAATTTCTTGTATTAAGAGACAAACTTTTTCTTACATAAATGTTCATAATATACACATTTGTTGCATAGTTGTTCAATGTGAACAAGAGGTTTCTTGTGCCCTAGAAGTTTGTAGACACTTTGAGTTGATAGGAATATCTACAGTAATATCTTCAACCAAGTTATTGAGAGAGGTGTTGTTCAAGGAGTTCATGGTGATATATTTCTCAAAGAGACTATAAAACCCTTAGGGTTTGTTGGAGTATCAACTAATGGAAAAGTTTTGTTTCTCTCTCATGAATATATTGAATCACTCTTGACAGACCTATTACAAAACATAAAGTACTAGATGATAATGTTTAATAATGTGATGATGGTATCTAACTTCTCTGCTCCTTTGTGAATTTTTCAAGATCTATAATGGCCAATCACATTAAAAGATAAATATTCATAAGGTAGGATTACATTATACGTGTATGTGTAGTTTCATGCATGTGTATCAAACATCTCATCATCATAAATGCATGAATTTATCCATTATTTCAGAGAAAGAAAAAAAGATGGATCCTTCTCTAGATTCCACCTATTATGCTCCTTGGCTTGAGTAAGAAATCAATTTCCCCATTCTTAACAAAGGATAAAGATGTTTTAATGTGTAATTCTTCTTGTTGATAATCTCATTGCTCCCATACTCCCAAGTCATGCAATATGAAACTAGGGGATCTTGCTAGTTCTTAGATGATGTAGCTCACATATTTGGTATTGAATAGCATATAGATGCAACACAAGAAAATAGTCAAGGAATGGGGATGAATGAAGAAGAAACCAAGGAAGAAATCAGCTATCGTGATGATATAAAAGGTCAAAAGTAGATAAAGGGTTTTGAAGGAAAAGGGACAACTAATTTATTTATCTGGGTGGATCATTACATGATATAGAGTTCTTTTTTATGTGAAGTATATTGCAATGATGTAAAATACATGCACATATTGACACATATTAGGCTAATCATGATGTTTCACAAGCCCGTCAAAATAACGTTCTTCCCTAACTTTTCCTGCTTTGGATTTGGGTGTAGGGAATACAACATCAGATAGGTAGCGAAAACCAAAATTTTGCTAACATATTTCCCATTAACTAGTGGATCACATCAATAACTAGGAAATGTAAATGTTGGTTTCATGAAGATATACCTAGTCCTGGAGCAAGTCCAACAAAAATCCTCATCAACGTAGATGCACACTCTGTCTTGGATGGTGTCTGTGTATCTCCTAGTTTCACTAAGACTTGTCTGACTACTCCTCCATGGATAGTAGACTCAAACACATGTTGCAGTGGCTCCTTAGATCTCCCCATGAACTGCGAGTTGATGTTTCCCTCCTAGTAGTACCCAAAGGACTCCTGCCTCTAGAGTAGTCCACACGGACCAACTAGAACTCTTATCGTCCTTCTAGACTAGATAGGAAGGAGTTGTCCCCCCTCCCCGTTGGTGTACTAGTCACCAACCTGGTCTCCCACAACAATGATCTTAGTTGTTTCTCTCCCTTGGGTATCTGTCCCTAGTCAGGTAGGACTAGCATGGGCTCTTGTGGTTACCACAACCAGAGAAGACAACATTTTTTAGAGCAACAAATTCTCAATTGTTTGAGTTGTGCTTTGGGAGCCTCCCAATACCCCTCTTATTATAGGTGGGGTTCGGGCTAGGGTTCCTAGTCTATGTAGGAGTGGAAGAGACTGGAAGATCTTGAATTTTCACAAAAATTTTGAAAACCTCACAACCTACGACATCCAAAATGGTTGTCTAGAAAATTCATATGGTTGTCTCACATGCAAGACGGTTGTTTCAAAGTTTCCCAGTTGTATATGAAATTGGCAACTCAATTCCCATCAATATTGGACATTGATTTCTTTGCAATACAAGTAATGAACAAGCAAAACAAATAGTTAAATGTCTAGAACCTTTCCTCGATCGAACTGGACCATCTTACCCATGTGAGATGGCCATCTTGGTCACCCAGACAGTCGACTGGTGACCCGAGTCAAGCCATATGGTTGGGTCGATTTACTTCTTATCTAAGCTCCACTAAAATCAACACTTACTCTCTAGACGCCCATCTCAACACTTGAGACAACCATTTGGCAGTCTCCTGGAGGCCATCTCAACACTTGAGAGGGCTGTTTGGCAATGTTGTCAAGCTGTTTTTTCATGAATCAACTACCTAAACATTTTGGCAATTAACTTGATTGTTATTCAAGATCCAACTCCTCTTCTAGATGAGTTCCTATGTGTGTGACCCTATAGGTCCCATATTACGTTGGCAGTAAATGTCCATAACACTTTATGACATCACAAGCAATGAGCAGTTCCTAGTCACACATCATTGCTACCCAAGTAAATGGAAATTTGGACAACAACTTCAACCTACAATCTATGTATGGTTTTACAGTGTTTGTATAGTTCCCTTGTCACTAATATCCAAAATGAACTAGAGGCATGGACCAGTCATCCTCATTATTATTCAATCTTGTTCCTTGAACCAAAGTAGACCGTCCAAGATATATGTAAGCTCAGTATCATATATTGACTCACATGCACGTGGCCATACATTTCTAAGTCTCGCTAATCAATAGACCTTGGATATCACACTCCCATAGGAGGGAAAAATCCCATCTATATCACTCACAGTCAGTCCCCATGTGTCACAGTCACCCAATCATCACATTTATAACAACCCATGTTTCATGATTGCATTTAATGATGTCAAAGAATTCGAATGACATGTGATGAGTGTAGTAATTTCAGGTCTAAGAACCAAAAACATCACCATCACTTTAAGATGTGATTCTAACATACCTATTCAAGGTTTCCATTTATCATTCTTATGGTGGGTTTGTCTAATACACTATTCTCTAACATGTATTTGTGTATTTGGTTTGATATTTCCCTAGGGTGTGATTCCGCTAGAGGTGCAACACACTAGCCGATTTGACCCGACTAGATGCGCCCCACGAGGTCAGAACACACGTGATGGGTTTTTGCTTTCGAAATTTATAAGACCTAAACTAACAACCTACGTCTACTAAAACACTACACCCGCAAGCGCACGGGGTTGTGTCATAGTATAGGAAGGTGGCAAGTAAAGGGTTGATCCACAGGGAAAAGAGGGGGCACTAGATCTAGGTTCCTACTGTGAAGATTAGGGTTAAGGGTTTAAAGGTTGATTTGATTGTTAACTAAGGATGAACAAGAAAGCAGTTAAAGGCAGGAATGAAATCTACGTTAACCCTAGACTAGATTAAGACTAAACAAGCAAGAAAGGATTAAGCTAGGTATGAAAGGGCAAATTACACTAAGGTAAGCAAGAGAGAAGAAAAAGAACAATTAAAGAGCTACGCTAGCATGAACAAGACAAGAGCAAAGCAAGAATCTAACTAAGCAAGGAAAGAACTAATTATGCTAAGCAAGCATGAAACTAAGGTTTCAAGCAGTAAAGAGATGTGTGGGCTGTTTAGGGGTATGAACTTATCACTTAAGTTGGGGGGTGACATATGAACATTATTATTCCATTTAGATTATCCAAACCAAACAACAAGTTAGAGTCTAATGAATTAACCTAAGCTACTAGCTGGCCATGGATATGCTAGGTTGTGTATAGGGGAACTAGTCCCTAACACCCCCTACTACCCATACGAGGCTCAATTGGGTTAGGGGTTAGGTTCAATCCAATTAGAGTCTAATCAAGTCTAGGTTTCTACATTAGACATTCCTAGGGCAATTAGGGGCCGAGGGTAGTAATGGGGAGGTGAAATTAGGGTTTTGGACCCCAATTCCCCCACATTCTAGCCTTCAGAAGGCTCCATGCTAATTGCACTAGAATTATCTAATCTAGCTACTTAGATATATCACTTAGGTTTAGGGAGATTGATTAGGATGTAGGAAGATGGGAGGTAACCTAGGGATCCAATAATTGGACCTAGGGGCAAATCCCAAAATTCACACATACAAGCAATTTGCCTAACATCCTAGGTGATTTCACACACAAACCAACAAGCAATCCATGGAGAATGAGATGAAAATAGAATATATTCATTAACAAATGGAATTACAATGTTTACATGTCATTTTCCCCCAACATGGTATCAAAGTAACATAATTTTCCCCAAACAGCCCACCCACAGGGGCCTAGCTACTCATAGAAACGGAAAATATAAAAAGAGAGAAGAACGAGATAGAGGTGGCCATGGAGCTCGAAGTAGTGGCTGAAATCCCCCTCTCCAGCAGCTGCAGGTCGTCCTCCTCCCTCCTCTAGGGTGCAAGGGTGAAGAAGAAGGGGATTATGGGTAGGAACTAGTCTAACTAGTGATTTGGTGTTGGAAATGGTGAAATGGAGTGGATTTGAGGTGGATATGGAGTGGAATGTAGTGGGTGGCGATTTGGGGAGCTAGGAGGGGGTAGAAGGTAGCTAGCCTCATTCCCCAGCTGGAACCTAGGTATATATAGGTGTCTAGGGGGTCTAGGGTTAAGTTAGGGGTAAAATGGGGAAAACAGTGGAAAAATGGATGGATTTTGTGAGTAGCACGGCCGTGGTGGGTAGGGTAGACCACAGCTGTGGTGGATGGGCACGGTCATGGGAATTA
Organism: Alisma plantago-aquatica; assembly: GCA_963693085.1. Taxonomy (NCBI): domain Eukaryota; kingdom Viridiplantae; phylum Streptophyta; class Magnoliopsida; order Alismatales; family Alismataceae; genus Alisma; species Alisma plantago-aquatica. The sequence goes on along the minus strand of OY856412.1, from coordinate 320,540,434 downwards.
AAATGTGGAGATCACATGTATGTACATGGATGGCCATGGCCGTGGGGGGTCACCACGGTCGTGGTGGGAACCTATGGCCACGGGAATGTTGATCACCATGGTCGTTTTGGCCATTTTCATCAATTTCTGGGAGTTTTAGTGATTTTTTGTGCCTGGGGCATGTCCCCCATGACCGTGGTGGGATACCACGGTCATTTTGGTGTCTCTCCCGCACATTTGAGCTTTGAACTTGATCATCCATGGAGGGTATTGCTTCAAAACATTCTTTGACCACTTGGGGTAGGTTGGAAGTGGTTTTGGCCTCATTTTAGGCTCCTCCAAGCTTGAGGAAACCCTAGATTGAACCATCCTCTTTCCATGCCATCAAGTAGTGGACAAAGTACCTATAAAACATGTAAAAAGCCTCCATAAGTGCATTTGATAGAATTAAGCATATTGGGGGAAATAACATGTAATCTAGCAAGTATAGATGTGATTGAAATGCAATATGACACAAGATGAAGCCCTAAAATAGGGCTTAATCACCACCCCAAACTTAAAACATACTTGTCCTCAAGTATGCTCCAACTCAATCTCTCTACAAACTTTTCACAGTCAAGACATGACAAATGCAATGTAAAAATTGATTATTGTTGAATGGTATGAAAGATGACTAAGTACATGCATTTCACCTCTCTCCTCTCCTACTTTCACACTCCAATCATGAAAAGAGCACAAAGCATATGAACTTCAAATATAGAGCATAGAATACTCAAGTTATCCATATTTCTTCCATAAAGTTCCGGGTAAACCATTTCATGATGGTGTTAATCAAGGACGACTAGGAGTATTGTTTCACATTCATGCATTCAATCTTATGTTTCAAATCACACCAAATGACCCACGTGGCTGTGAAAAAGGGACAAATGAGCTTGGTTTGGTATTTTCTAGCTCAATAGGTATGAAAGTGGAAGAAAGGGTTGCGGTAAGATTTTGGAATGTTTTTACACACTCATTTGTTTTATTTGAATGCTCTTAAACAGGAGCATCCTTTTATTTTGTTTTTGCTTTTCTTTTTCTTTTCTTTTCTTTCTTTCCCTTGGTGTAGATAGGGCATATGGTGGATAGAATGAAGCGGGTAGGTAGATATGTGGCCACCCCAAACTTTTGGAGGTGGCCAAGGCTGATTATGTGCACTAGGGCATCTTTTTATCAGGCGGAGGGGTGTGAAGATGGTGGAAGAATAGTCGGGTCAAAGAGGGGTCATTGGTATGATTTTCCACATAAGACATCATGCATGAAATTTAATCCAACAATTCATCCAAGATATCACACCACATGAATGAACAAGATGAAATTGGTATATCAAACAAGTGATTCCACAAACACTAAGTGTTCAAAGCTTGCTCAATTTCACAATTCAACCAATTCAATCACAATCATAAGAGAGGAGATGCACATGTAAAAAGTCAAACATTGATACCACTTAGCAACAAACAATGATAATTCACTTGCATTTGTCAAAGGTCATCATTTTTACTCAAAACAGTAGAGATTGGGTCAAAACACACTTTTTAGACAAGAAATCTCAAATTTGGGCAAAATTGGCCAAAATGGTGCCAAGTTACCTCCAATCACATCTAAACCCTATATTATTGAACTTAAAGCAGTAAACAAGAAAATCCTAACTAAAACATGCAAGAATTACCAAAAATCTACATGATATGCAATGCATGGCAAAAAGGGAAAATTTTTTGAAAATTACGCAAAAATGGCAGGAATGTAAACTACATGGCATGCAAGGATGTAAAGAAGTAAAGAAAATCCACACTAGATAGATCAAAAGAAAACAAAGATCATGTCATACAGGTAATCAAAATGAGAGAATGAGATATGTGGTGCATACCTCCCTACCACCCCAAACTTTTGAATAATGATGTCCTCAACATGAAACTAGAGCTTAGGGATAGTAGGGTGAAGATCATGGCTGGTGCGGAGCGTCAGAATGTAGGTCACCCTGTTGTGGCCGGTGTTCGACCCTTGCCACGGTCATGGTTGATCGTCATAGTCGTGGCCACTCCTCTTCAACACAGCCGTGGAGGGTGGCCACGGTCGTGGCCAATCTTCTAAAAACACTGTAACTTCAGCCAACTTGATGCAATAATTCCCACGGCCGTGGCTGGGTGCCACGGTCGTGCTTGGCCACATGTGCCATGATCGTGGTCGAGCTCCATGGCTGTAGTGAGGGTGCACCTTTAGTTTTCTCGAATCAAAATCATGAACTTCATTCTTAATTGTCATTTGGCCACAAATCTTCCTTAATGACCATAATTCACTTCTATACCTTCTCTCTCTAGTGTCTAGCACCTGCCACATCATCAAAGCTGCACAAAAACTATCAAATACAAGTGTGTGTGTGTGTTTTCTTGGAAAATTTTAAAAACAAAGCAAAAGTATCAAAAATTGAAGTTTGGGTGAAAAATTCCCAAACCTAAGTGGGTTTCCTCCCACAAGCGCTAAGTTTCATGCCTTCAGCCAGGCTTGTTGTTCTTTCACCATCAACCATGGTCCAAAAACAAAATGTTTGCACCCCCATCATAAGCAATCCTCTCAAATGCTTTCCTTGATTGATCTTCCTCCCAAGGGTCATGCGAGCTTCGTAAGTCTTTTTCAGCAATTCTCTCTCCTTGGGGATCATCATCATAGATCTTAATCATCCTTAAGACCCTCACAAATCTCATGCCATAGGTTTTCTCTCTCTTGAGGAACGGGTCTTTATAGGCACCAAAGAGAGGGGTCTCAATCATATCCATTTGCTCATGGGAAGTAGGGGGAGCATGTGATAGTTGTGGTGGTGGCATCGGTGTTGATGGCCCTTGGACTTTAGGTGGAGGAGGGCATTGAGGTTGGAAGGTGAATTGGTGGGAGGGTTGTGGTGATGGAGGTGGTAGAATGAATTGAGGTTGGAAGGTGAATTGGTGGGAGGGTTGTGGCAATGGAGGTGGTGGTAGTGTGTAAGGCTTAGGATAGCCTTGGAGGTAGGGTAGTGGAGGAGGGAATTGAGGTTGGAAGGTGAAGTGGTGGGAAGGTTGCGACAATGGTGGTGGTGGTGGTAATGGATGGGTTTGTGCATTTTGGCATTCCATCTTGTCTTCTCCGAGTGGCTTGTCACATGCACAAGGCACAAGCAAACAAAAGAAAGCAAGTTAGCAAACCAATATACACAAAGAATGCAAAGAGTAATGAATGAAGAATAGCAATGATGAGGGAAGTAGGAAAAGTCAAAGCAAAACTAACTAGCTAGGCCGAACGCCTCTAGTCCCCGGAAATGGCGCCAGAAAGCTAGGTGTGATTCCACTAGAGGTGCAACACACTAGCCGATTGACCCGACTAGATGCGCCCCACGAGGTCGGAACACACGTGATGGGTTTTTGCTTTCAAAATTTATAAGACCTAAACTAACAACCTACGTCTACTAAAACACTACACCCGCAAGCACACGGGGTCGTTTCATAGTATAGGAAGGTGGCAAGTAAAGGTTCGATCCATAGGGAAAAGAGGGGGCACTACAGCTAGGTTAGTTTAGCTAGGTTCCTACTGTGGAGATTAGGGTTAAGGGTTTAAAGGTTGATTTGATTGTTAACTAAGGATGAACAAGAAAGCAGTTAAAGGAAGGAATGAAATCTACGTTAACCCTAGACTAGATTAAGGCTAAACAAGCAAGAAAGGATTAATCTAGGTATGAAAAGGCAAATTACACTAAGGCAAGAAAGAAAGAAGCAGAAGAACAATTAAAGAGCTACACTAGCATGAACAAGACAAGAGCAAAGCAAGAAGCTAACTAAGCAAGGAAAGAACTAATTATGCTAAGCAAGCACAAAACTAAGGTTTCAAGCAGTAAAGAGATGTGTGGGTGGTTTAGGGGTATGAACTTATCACTTAAGTTGGGGGGTGACATATGAACATTATTATTCCATTTAGATTATCCAAACCAAACAACAAGTTAGAGTCTAATGAATTAACCTAAGCTACTAACTGGCCATGGATATGCTAGGTTGTGTATAGGGGAACTAGTCCCTAACACACCCTACTACCCTTACGAGGCTCAATTGGGTTAGGGGTTAGGTTCAATCCAATTAGAGTCTAATCAAGTCTAGGTTTCTACATTAGACATTCCTAGGGCAATTAGGGGCTGAGGGTAGTAATGGGGAGGTGAAATTAGGGTTTTGGACCCCAATTCCCCCACATTCTAGCCTTGAGAAGGCTCCATGCTAATTGCACTAGAATTATCTAATCTAGCTACTTAGATCTCTCACTTAGGTTTAGGGAGATTTATTAGGATGTAGGAAGATGGGAGGAAACCTAGGGATCCAAGAATTGGACCTATGGAAAATCCCAAAATTCACACATATAAGCAATTTGCCTAAATTCCTAGGTGATTTCACACACAAACCAACAAGAAATCCATGGAGAATGAGATGCAAATAGAATATAATCATTAACAAATGGAATTACAATGTTTACATGTCATTTTCCCCCAACATGGTATCAAAGTAACATAATTTCCCCCAAATAGCCCACCCACAGGGGCCTAGCTACTCATAGAAACGGAAAATATAAAAAGAGAGAAGAAAGAGATAGAGGTGGCCATGGAGCTCAAAGTAGTGGCTGAAATCCCCCTCTCCAACAGTTGCAGGTCGTCCTCCTCCCTCCTCTAGGGTGCAAGGGTGAAGAATGAAGGGGATTATGGGTAGGAACTAGTCTAAATTAGTGATTTGGTGGTGGAAATGGTGAAATGGAGTGGATTTGAGGTGGATATGGAGTGGAATGTAGTGGGTGGAGATTTGGGGATCTAGGAGGGGGTAGAAGGTAGCTAGCCTCGTTCCCCAGCCAGCACCTAGGTATATATAGGTGTCTAGGGGGTCTAGGGTTTAGTTAGGGGTAAAATGGGGAAAACAGTGGGAAAATGGGTGGATTTTGTGAGTAGCACGGCCGTGGTGGGTCACCACGGTCGTGGTGGGTAGGGTAGACCATGGACGTGGTGGATGGGCACGGTCATGGGAATTTAAATGTGGAGATCGCAGGTATGTACATGGATGGGCACGGTCGTGGGAATTTAAATGTGGAGATCGTAGGTATGTACATGGATGGCCACGACCGTGGGGGGTCACCACGGTCGTGGTGGGAACCTATGGCCACGGGCATGTTGATCACCACGGTCGTTTTGGCCATTTTCATCAATTTTTGGGAGTTTTAGTGATTTTTTGTGCTTGGGGCATGTCCACCACGACTGTGGTTGGACACCACGGTCGTTTTGGTGTCTCTCCCATGCATTTGAGCTTTGAACTTGATCATCCATGGAGGGTATTGCTTCAAAACATTCTTTGACCACTTGGGGTAGGTTGGAAGTGGTTTTTGCCTCATTTTGGGCTCCTCCAAGCCTGAGGAAACCCTAGATTGAACCATCCTCTTTCCATGCCATCAAGTAGTGGACACAATACCTATAAAACATGCAAAAAGCCTCCATAAGTGCATTTGATAGAAATAAGCATATTGGGGGAAATAACATGTAATCTAGCAAGTATAGATGTGATTGAAATGCAATATGACACAAGATGAAGCCCTAAAATAGGGCTGAATCACCCTATCATGACTAATGATATTCTATCATCAACCAACTCACGCTCTGATCTTGTGTTATTGCGATTTATTTACCTTCCAAAATAACAATCAATCAGTGACATAACAAGATTACATATACTCTTAACATTTGTATGATTTCATTATTCAAGTCCTCAACATGAAGACATACGCCATTGAGTAATAACATTCTCTAGACATTTATTATGTTACTTCATTCTCTCAAAAACTAAATAAACATAATCAATTGGAAGCTTATCTTTATTAATAATCAAATCTTTTACATTTATGCCATAACAATCATCATATGATAGACTCGTTGGGCATTCATACCAATAGAATCCCACTTGCACTTAGAGGAAGCCACCCTTGTATCATATACCAAGTGACTTAACATGACCATCATGCTTCTGTTGTGAATGTGCTTTAGTCAAGGGATCAACAAAATTGTTTTGAGTTAGTACTTTGTAAATTTTTACATCTCCTCACCATACGATCTCTTATATGAGATGATACTTCTTATGTATATGCTTTGAGCGCTGATGTGATATGGGTTCCTTAGTTTGTGCAATAGCTCCATTATTGTCACAATATAGCTCGATTGCATTGATGATGCTTGGAACAACCCCATGTTCTGAAATGACCTTCTTGATCCATACATCCTTCTTTGTTGTATTCGATGGAACAATATACTTGGCCTATGTTGTAGAATCAGCAACTATTTCTTACTTGGAACTCTTCTAACTCATCTCTCCATTGTTTAGGAAAAAAACAAATCGCGATTGGGATTTGTAATCACCTATGTAAATCTAGAAGCTTGCATCGGTGTAACTTCTTATCACCAACTCTTCCTCTCCGCCATAGATTAGAGCTGATCCTTAGTCCTTCTCAAGTACTTGAGGATGTTCTTCATGGCTATCCAATGAGCATCACCATGATTTTACTAATATTTTCTCATCATGTTCAAAGCATACAAGACATCTGGATGGGTGCACAACATCACATACATGATTGATCCAATTGTTGATGCATATGGAATCTCACTCATGCACTCCCTTTTTTCACAAGGTGAGGATTTTGACTCTTAGTGTGATGTCCCTCAATTTTCTAAAACTTAATCTAATGTGTGACGTCCAAATCACAACCCTCATCTCAATGAGAATCCAAAGTTAAACACCACACACTAGCTAAGAAGAAGAAAATTAGAGGAAGTCAAAAGGAAACAATAGTAGCACATCCACATGAACAATAAACAAGCCATACAACACAAGCTCACCATTCAACGCATAAGTACATAATGAATTGTTACAACATTTGATATTACATATTGAATGATAAAAAAATTCATATGCATGTACTACCACTAAACAACAACATCTTAAGACAACATGTCCACCTTTACATCAGCTCGCCATACAACTCTCAACTATCCTAGATCTTAAATAGCATAATTCCACAACCTAAATAAAAGATTATTTGTGGTACACGTCAGCACAATATTCAAGAATATTGTACTGAGTATGCCTACATGTCTTTTTATATACCTCTCATTACTAATACTTGGCAATAATAAACAAATATAACAAAAGCATACTTGAACAAAGATGTTTATTAACAAAAGAGAACACATGTTATCTAAACATTTTCCATTATATTATCCATGCATTTTCTACCTGAGGGAATAATGCATCATCTTGTCTACCAAAGAGCTCGAGACACAAGGCCTTATTATCTACTACCTCATATCATACAAGAACAATCATTTCATCCAATATCATATGACAAGTATTTACTACACATATCATACAAGCATACTGTAATATAAGCCAATTAAGAGGTAAAGTGTACCTTGATCACATATACACTAATCATCACATATTCCTCATGTCATCTATAAATTTGGTCAAACCCTAATCAAGATAGCAGATCACATATTATCATCAAATTCTCATCATCTTAACCCTAGTATGTCCATTTTTTGGTTTAGCTTAGCTCATTAGGACATTCCCATTTTACTTGTATTCTTGTCTTGAAATTATCTTACTGATGTCATATTCCCGATTATAGTCACATTTATTAATAATTGTATTTCACATTATTATGTGAACATATTAACCTTAGGTTACATGCATTAACCTAAATTAGGTTTCAAACCATGTATTAAGCGTCATCTTCATATGACATGAATTTTGTGAATCTAACTGATATCAAACTTATATATTATCTTCTAGTTATTGATATTAGCTTACTCTATAATTTCTAGGATTTCTTGAGCGTATTTGTAATTATTACACATTAAATAGTGTTATTAGCCATAATTAGCCATATAAAGTAAATTACATGATTTCATGTCCAAACATCATCATATCTAACATGAGATGGATTATATATAATATTTTAGATCAATTGATGCATTTTCATAATTTTAGATCATCATTTGATATTTATTACTCATAAAACAAGTGTAACATATCATACATGATATCACTGTGTTTTAAGCATCAAAAGGTTGATATTATGTTCCCCTATTGTTCTATGCATCTTTCTAAGAATTTTGGTATATTTTTTTTTGATAACTAGGGTAATTATTCTAATTTATCAATGATTTAGGTGATTTAGACGATTATTACCTTTTAGGCCAATCGGCCACTGCCACGTGGCCACCAAACGTCCATGCTCATTGCTTGGTCCACTTGCACCAGTCCGGCCGATCCTATGATCTAGACTTGGTTTATTGTGGATTCGATCTGGTTCATTCTCTTTTCCTCTCACTTCTAGATCTTTCCCTCTCGTGTGAATGTCGGGTCAGTCAACGCCTGTCTGCGTTCTTTCTTCTCTATCTGCCAGGGTGCTTCCGCGGGGTTCATCTCTGACGAGAAATCGGTCACAATCTCATCAACCATTCAAATTGTAGAAAGGAAGCTCGAAGCCTCCCCATCATCACCTAAGGCTGCACCTCCGCGATGCTACCACCCCAACCTTGTTGTAGCTGTGAGACTCATCTGTCTCACACCACCTCCACTGAGGGAAGATCTCCTTTGCCTAGACTCTACTGCATGTGTTCTTCCTAGTTTGAGCACCACCATTGGGTCCTATTGTGGTGAGGAATCTATGGAACAATGTTTTTCCTACCTCCTTGTCCTCCAGACTTGTGACGCTTCTACATCACATCTCCTCCTTGAAACATGCCTACTTCTCCTGGAAAATGGCAACAGTCGTGGTGTCCTTCATGGCCTCATCGTTCCTCAGGTGAGGCTCTGGTAATTTGCCACCTCCATGAGAGTGTCGTGACTATGAGGACAACAACTGACGATGAATTGGAAGCTCTCAAGCACTCACCAAGTACCATCTTCATCTCTGTCTATGAGGGGTGTGTCAGCTAGCATCAACACATTAAGAGATCAGTATGGACTCTATTGTTCCTTCTCAGACTCATAAACATGCTTCTCCATTGCATGCCCTGCCTCCAAGATGTCTTCTCTACTACTTCTCTAGTTCTCAAACTCCTCCTTCCTACTTGTAGTGAAAGAAAAAACATTGAGTAGTAGTCTCTCCCTCTCTTTCTCCAGTGACTTCTAAAATTACTCTAATGATGGATCTTTCTCCTCATTACATTCTGAACGAAGCAACCACCCACTTAGGATCGTTCCTTGACTTCTTCTTGTGACATGCGATGGCCAAGAAGTCCACATTCCTAACAGGTCCGCGATCCCAAGTAGTTGAGGTAGGAAATAATACTAGTGTTGTTATATTGTCATCCTGTATGGTTGGATCGAGCCACTTACTAGTAATCTGTGGCTCTTTACATCAACAATTAAAGGGATGTGTGACATCTCAAATAAAATCTATACTTAGGATAAAATATCAAATGACACGGTCAAACTTATATAATTCCTCAACAAATTGATTTTAAACTCAACTAACTTTGTCCAGAGACTTGGAAACTTTATGAAACTTCAAACTTAGCTTTATCATCATCATAGCTGCATTCTACTAAATTTTGGAGTCAAAGTATAACTTTTTTGGCTACCCAATTATTCTTTTTAAAGGGCAAATGCACTTAGGAGCATAAACATAATGTTAATATTATTTTATCTAACAAATGTATTCAAACTCTTGGAACTCTCAAGAATAACTTTAACATATGAATCCAATTATAGCATTAAACATTTGAAGGATCCAAAATTCATCCCAACTCATCCTACACAGCTTGAAAGAAATTATGTCTTCAAAATTAAGCCAAAATATAGTCCATCACACTTAGAGATTGTAATTCCATGCAACACTGGAAGGTTTCTTCTCTTTGAGTTATCAATGTTGAACTACTTTAGTACTTTGTCAATGTATGTGCTCTAACTGAGTCCAAGAACCCTTCTTGATCTATCTCTATAGATCATTATCTCGAGTATGTAAGATGCTTCTCCCAAGTCTTTCATAGAGAATTTATTTTGAAGCCATGTATTTACCTTTTATAAAGTAAGGATGTCATTCCCCATCAATAGTATGTCATCCACATACAATACAAGGAATACAACCATGCTCCCACTAACCTTCTTGTACACACACGGTTCATATTCATTTTTAACAAAGCCAAACTATTTGACTGTCTCATCAAAATGAATATTCCAGCTCCAAGATTCTTTCTTCAATCCATAGATTGACCTTTGTATCTTACAAACTTTATTTACAAACTTTGGATTTATAAAACCCTCAGGTTGTGTCATATACACATCCTCAACAAGATTCTCATTAAGGAATGTGGTTTTAACATCAATTTGACAACTCTCATAGTCATGATAAGCTACAATAGCAAGCATGATCCTGATGGACTTAACCATGGCTACTGGAGAAAAGGTTTTGTCATAGTCAACACCTTGAACTTGTATGAAACCCTTTGCAACCAATCTTCCCTTATAGATTTGAACTTTTCCATCCATGTCAGTCTTCTTCTTAAAGACCCATTTCCAACCTATGGTTTTACCCCTTCAGGTGGATCCACCAAGGTCCATACCTTGTTGGTATACATGGATTCCATCTCGGATCTCATGGCCTCGACTCTGGTCCTTCAATAGCATCTTCATTGGTAATTGTCTCATCATCTATGACCAATTCACTTCCTTCCTCAGTCATAAGATATCCATATCTCTTAGGTTCAAGGAATGTCCTATTAGATCTACAAGGTTCATGTGTTACTTGAGGAATTTGAGATTCCAGAACAACTTGTGAGTCTCTTTGTTCATCTTGTACATCTATCAACTCAATGATCTCTTGTTGGTCTTGAAACTCTTTTTGTTCCACTTTCCTCTAAGTGACTCCTTTGGAAATGAATTCCTTTTCTAGGAATACAAAATTTTTGGCAATAACTATTTTGTTCTCAATTGGGTGATTTAAGTAGTATCCCTTAGTTTCTTTGGGATATCCAACAAAATAACACTTATCATACTTAGGGCCAATCTTTTTAGGAAACATTTTCTGAACATAAGCTTCACATCCCCAAATCTTCATAAAAGACACATCAGGACGTTTCCCATGCCATATCCCGCATGGTGTCTCTTAAACCAACATAGATGTACTCAGTTAAGTGTAAACGTGGCAGTTTCAAGAGCATACCCCCAGAAGGATGTTGTAAGATTAGCAAAATTCATCATTGATCACACCATATCCACTAATGTGAGATTCCTTCTTTCTACACCATTATGATGTGGTGTTCCAGGTAGAGTCCATTGTGATACAATACCACAAGATCTCAGAAGGCCCTCAACCTCTTGGCTAAAGTATTCTCCACCTCGATCTGATAGAAGTTCCTTCATACTTTTGCTAAGTTGTTTATGTACTTCATTCACAAACTCTATCAATTTTTCAAGAGTTTCTAACGTATGTTTCATCAAGTAAACATAGCCAAACCTACTAAAATCATCAGTGAAGGTAATGAAGTATTGATAACCACCTCTAGCATTTGTTCTGAAAGAGCCACACACATCAGTATGTATGAGACCTAATAGATCACTATCCCTCTCACTATTACCAGTAAAGGAAGTCTTGGTCATCTTACCCAACAAACAAGATTTACATGTCTCTATTGATTCAAAATCAAAAGAGTCCAAATAACCATCTTTATGGAGTCTACATATGTGATTCTCATTTATGTGCCCTAGATGACAATGCCAAAGGTATGTTTGGTTTGACTCATTGACTTTTTGTCTTTTGGTATTTATATTACATTCATGTGTCTCTATATCTATCAACTATAGACCATAAGACATTGGGGCACTGCCATGAAAGATCCCTTCTTTACTAAGAGAACATCTTCCATTCTTTATAAGGAATTCAAATTTGTTCTTTTCCAAACAAGATGCATATATGATGTTCCTATTAATGGAAGGTACATAATAGTAGCTCTCTAACTCTATTATAAGCCCACTTGGTGGAGTTAACTCATAGGTTCCAATTGCGTTGGCCACAACTCTAGCGCCATTTACAACTTGCAATTCTGCCTCACCTTTTTCTAAAGGTCTACATCTTTTCAGATCCTTCACATTTGAGCAAATGTGTGATCCACATCAAGTATCCAGTATCCATGATGAAGAAGTAGTAAAGTTAACTTCAATAACATATATACCATAATTAGATATTTCAATCCCTTTCTTCATCTTACTGGGTTCCCTTATCCTTCTCCTTATTTTGAGTGCAGAAGACTTGGATTTTAGCTTAGCCATAGAATGCTTCTTGGCCTTGTTCTTATCCTTCTACTCAACTCCGCTGATCATTATCATGGATTTTTCCATCTTCATTTGTACTTCCACACCTATCAAGATGTCAAGCAACCATGATAGTGGTCTAGCTGTGTTACTCAAGTAATAAAACTAAATAAACTGGGTATATGATTTAGGCAACGATTGCAAAATCATATCCATTGCCAACTCTTGGCCTAAAGGAAATACCAGTCTTTAAAGATGCTTCATATTCCCTATCATATTGAGAACATGAGGTCCTATTGGATCTCCCTCTGTCAGTTTGCACTCAAATATAGCCTTAGAGACATTATACATTTCATGCTTCAAATAAGCATCCACATCTCTCTTAGGTTAATTTGGAGTGGACAGTCTCAATGTCCTACACCAGTTATGAAAATAAATATCGTTTAATTCGTCCAGTTGCAATGATTGAATGTTTTCCATTTCATTCTACAAGAGAAAATTTGCAATTGTCAAAAACATTTTTGATTTGATTTGAAAAGTTGATATTAACTCTCTCTCCCACTATTTTATTCAAATTTATAGCCCTCAATATCAATTTGGAATATTTCTGCATACAATATTCTAGTGGGCCAAGTTCCTAATTTCATCAAATCATAAGCCAGCTAGGGCTGTCACCCATAACTTGATTCTATCAGGTAGGCAACTTTTGCCAATTGCATCACATGCAACTCTTGGATAGATGATATGTGAAACTCCTTGCCAATGATCATGTGTATGCTTCTAGGTTCTTAATCCAATTAATATTACTTAGTTAAGCCTAACACATAAGGCAACATGATAGACTATGCACCTTGCTAGAGCAGACCCACACATCTACCATCACACTTCCACGAGATAGACAACTCACCATGCTAGGGTGTGCCCAAGCTTAGTCGATAAAAAATTTCATGTGTGATGCTTATGGAAAGCATCTAAGACTTAATGAGGGAGTTTGTATAATACATATACATTAACCAATCATTACATATATATAGTACATATCTTATACATGATATAACCCACAATGAAAACATGCAAATAAATGAATTTGATGGTTGTAGACAGCCTAATGTAATTCCTTGGAGCCACAAGGAATCATCACAACCTAGGTCCACATCACATATAGAAATCTATTGGTGATGAAGATTCATGCTTGCCAATTTGGGTTGATTGGTTTAACCTTTGAATCGGTCGGCTCGCCTTCCTGTCAGTCGGTTGGTCACCTTTACTCGGTCATCTAGATCCTTCAAACGAGTGGTTGTTTGTCCTATACCCGATCGTTTGGATCCTCCAAATGGTCATCTCCGCTGGTACTTTGGGTTCCTGATTGGCTCTCCAGTCAGTCGTCTCAGCCCCGCCAGATGGTCATCTCGGACCTGCTACCCGGTCGGCTCGAACCCTCCAGCTGGTCAAATTGGCTCCTTTATGCGGTTGGTTGGCATCTTTCTTCTTCATCAAAATAAGAAAGTAAACAATCCTACTTTTACATAATTATGGAGAAACCTCAAGTTACATTCGGGGGGAGAAAAGGTAGAAGAGAATAATACTTTTACATTGGGAAGATAAGAGAGAGGCTAGGTTTATAGACTGAGATAAACAAGATAAACCAACCACACAACCATGCATAGATAATAGGGGTTATTGGCCATAACCATGCTCCACATCCACCATCAACACTCACTTTTAGGGTGACGTGTGTAAATTTCGTTAATAATATATATATATATATATATATATATATATATATATATATATATATTTATATTTATATTTATATTTATATTTATATTTATATTTATATATATATGTATGATATGTTAGTTTAGGTCATTATGTGGTGATTAGTCGGATCTTCACATCGACTAGTTCAAATATCGGCATCGCATGCAATAAATAAACTAGATAAAACCAAAAATCCAATCATATCGATTACCCCAAAGAATAATTAGTTGACGTGTCTCTAATACCACTGTAAGGAAATATGACATTAGATAGGTAGTGAAAATAAAAATTTTACTGACATATTTCTGAATAGCCAGCGAATCATGTCAATAACTATACAATTGAAAGGTTGGTTTCACAAAGATATACCTGGTCCTGGAGCAAGTCCAACGATAATCCTCATCGATGTATATGTGCACTCTATCTTGGACGGTGTATGTACAACTCCTAGTTGCATTGGGACTCGTCTGGCTGCTCCTCCATGGGCAGCAGACTCGAACAACTACTACAATGGCTCCTCAGATTTCACCAAGGACTTTGAGTTGATGTTGCCCTCCTAGGAGCAGCCTAAGGGCTCCGACCTCTAGAGTAGTCCACATGGACTAACTAGAACTAATTTCATCCTACTAGATCGGATAGGAAGGAGTTGTCCCTCTCATTGGTGTACTAGTCACCAACCTACTCTTTCACAACAATGATCTCAGTAGTTTCTCTCCCTTAGCTATCCCTCCCTAGTCAGATAGGAATTTCCTAGGCTCTCATAGTTACCATAACCAGAGAGAACAATGTTTGTCAGAGCAACTGATTCTCAATTGTTTGTGTTGTGTTCTGGGAAGCCCCCATTACCTCTCTATTTATAGGTGGGGTTTGGGACAGGGTTCTTAGTCTTTACAGGAGTGGAAGGGACCAAAAGATCTTGAATTTTCACAGTAGTTATGGAAACCTCACAAACTGTAATAGTCGAAATGGTCATCTGGAAAACCCAGATGGTTGTCTTTCATGTGATATAGTTGGTTCATAGTTTCCCAGTTGTACACAAAATTGGAAACTCATTTTCCATCAATGTTGGACATTGATTTCCCTACAAAACTAGTAATGTACAAGCAAAACAAATAGGGAAATGTCTTGAACCTTCCCCCAATCGAACTGGACCATCTTGCCCATGCAAGACAGCCATCTCGGTCACCCAGACGGTCATCTGGTGACCTGAGTCGAGCTAGCCAGTTGGGTCAGTTTTCTTCTTAGCCAATTTCAACTGAAATCAACCCTGACTCTCCAGACACCCGTCTCAACACTTGAGATGGCCATTTGCATTCTCCAGACACCCGTATCAACACTTCAGACAGTCATTTGGCAGTATTTTTAGACTGCTTGTTGCGTGAATTAAATACCTAAACATTTTAGTAATTAATCCAATAGTTATTCATGATTCAACTCCTCTTCTAGATGACTTCCTATGTGTGTGGCCCTATAGGTCCCATATTACGTTGAAAGTGAATGTCCATAACACTTTATGATATCACAAGAAATGAGCGGTTCCTAGTCACACATCATTCCTACCCAAATAAATGGAAAGTTGGAGAATAACTTCCACCTACAATATGTGGATGGTGCTACAGTGTTTGTATAGTTTCTTTGCCACTGATATCCAGAATGAACTAGAGGCATGGAACATTCATCCTCATTGTTATTCAATCTTGTTTCTTGAAACAGAGCAGATTGTATGGGATATAAATAAGCTCAATATCATATATTGACTCACATGTGTGGCCACACATTGCTCAGTCTCTCTAAATAAGAGGCCTTAGATATCATACTCCCATAGGAGGGACAAATCCTGAGACGACTCAACACCAAATCAGACTGTCACAGTGTAATTAATTGTGGAATTAAACATAAGCAGCGAAATACTGAAAATCACTAAAAATTAAAACCATTTACAAAGAGATCCAAACACAGGAAAACTCTTTTATTAAGAACCAATGTACTTTATTTACATCCTGGTTCATAAGTACATGTCATGTATCATCCCTTCTCGAGGATTACAACCATCAACTGCTCTGTGAAAACTATACACAGGAAGCATAAGAACCTCAAGGCATCAAGCCAAAATCTCAGATCAATTCATTAAAAGTACTAACTACTAACTCCGAGGACCTGAGAGTACAGAGACGACACATAGGACTCTATATACAAAACATTACAGCCAGTGCCTCCACCTGGAATATCACTGTTGTCCCGGTTGCTGCTGCTGCTACTCTTCCCCTGCAATAGGGTTTCTGCCTCTTCTTATGCGTCTACCTAAAAAGGTTGGATCCCACGGGGGTGAGACAATTGAAATTGTCCCAGCAAGAGATATGACTCTCTGCCAAAAACATTATTATTAATAGAATAAAACTGAGTAGAGGAGTCATATATATTCAACATCAGATAAATCAATGTCTAAACAGATTAGAGAAATGTTCTTATTCAAATCATTTTAGCTATAACTTGATAAAGCAGCATGTTACCTATCCAATAAGGAATTGAAGAACATGTATAATATTTATCCATCTAGGATATGCTAAGCAAGGTAACATCAACCATTGATTCTCATATTTCAACCTTAAGCAAATACACGACACGGATGATTACATTTTACAATCATACTTAAGCCTTGAGGAGATGAGGTATACTTCTCATACTCCAACCGACCATTGGAAAATCGAAATCGGTACCATACATAGGTCAAGGAAGAGTCAGATTTCCCTGACCTCCCTTATTTCAGTCAGTACGAGATCCCATGCAGGACATCTTGTGTCTCTACTAAATAGCTTTCCAGGGTATACTGGCAACTTCGCTATAGAGTTATAGTGGCGGTTGTACTCTCTTTGCAATTTGAGAAATTTCATGTTTATCTCACATCAATCCGGCATTAACATTATCGGGAGATTCATGATACATCCATCCCGACACATATAATGAAGGATTGAGAGATTTAATGTTTATCTTACATTAGTCCCTCATTAGGGCGTAAGGATATTCGCGCCCATAACCCCCACATACTCAATAGTATTCCCTTCGAGAGATCCCATAGGAAAACCTATTTCACCATCACCAACTACTGACGATGATGGATCTATGGTCAGGGTTCTACATGATAATATTTCACTTAATTAATTAAGTACATTACCATATTCTTTTAGCATCACTCAGGGTTTCAAACATAAATTATTATAACAAATGCTACAAAGAATGTGTAATACTTCCATCAAGTACTTTTTGAAGCTTAATAAAACTTTGGGATCTCAATCCCTTGTCACATCATGGGCAATCTCATCCCTTAACATCTCATCATCATGATTATAGAATATGGGTATTCAAACCTTCAGTTCATCAAAGAACACTTGTTACCACTTATCATGTAACTAATACCTTCAAGTCATCTGACCAAGGTAAACATGATATTTCCTACACAAGCATCTCACATGGCTCTCAAAGACCATTTAATCTCTTGTTACCTCTTACTAGGCAACAAAGCATATTATGGCTCACAAGGCCCATAAAACTATTTCAATAAAAAAACATCATAGCTCATACGTGGCTATGCCCAACATCTCATAATATCTGCATGATAGTACACATGATAACAGTTATATCAATTACATATCATCACTATGCAATGTAAGGGTAGCATCACTATTCCCTCATTAGGGTTAGTGTTTCCCAAATCATGTCAATTAGTGATACTCATCCCATTACCCAAAATTAGGGTAATGGTTCATCATCATATTGCCCAAGGTTAGGGTTTCATGCACTATAACCCAAAATTAGGGTTTCACATACCTTCACCCTATATTAGGGTTAGGGTTTCGTATTAGGGTTTCATATAGCATCACATTGCATCACCCAGGATTAGAGTTTCATATCACATCACTGTATTAGGGTTTTACATGGCATCACCCTAGATTAGGGTTTCACATCACATCACTGCATTAGGGTTTCACATCACATCACCCTAGATTAGGGTTTCACATCACATCACTGCATTAGGGTTTCACATGACATCACTGCATTAGGGTTTCACATCACATCACCCTAGATTAGGGTTTCACATCACATCACTGCATTAGGGTTTCACATGGCATCACCCTAGATTAGGGTTTCACATCACATCACTACATTAGGGTTTCACATGGCATCACCCTAGATTAGGGTTTTACACATCATTATCTTGAATTCAGGTTCCTTATACCTTTTCCCCAAATTAGGGTTTCATGTAACTTTACCTGAAATTAGGGTTTCATGAAGCATCCTCTTAAATTAGGGTTTTTCATTATATAACCCTGAATTGGGATTTCTCATATCATCACCCTAGATTAGGGTTACACTATTACCCTAGATTAGGGTTTCATCTAGCATTGCCCCAAATTAGAGTTAGGGCTCATCAACCTTCTCGATTAGGGTTTCATTATCTCTTTATCAAGAATCATACCCTAATTACATATTTTATTCATTGTGGAAAGTGTTGAGGCTTAATCACTACATGATTATTATACATGTATGAATTCTTCTCTCTCTCTCTCATCCTCTCTAGGATGTTGATTACTTCAAGCTTGATTAAATTAGCTCAACCCTTCATTCAAATACATACATTTAGGGTTAGGATGGTGTATTGAGATATTACTTTCATAAGCATCAAAGGTTAACCCCTCTAAGGGTACTAATCACCCTAGTACCTTAAAGGTACAACCATTGTAATTATCTTTAATATACATCATTAACAATCATGGGTTTAATAGTACTTACATGGTTTGAATCAATTAGACCTTCAAACGGTCTTGAGGTACTAGACCCTCAAACGGTCTTGAAGTACTTTGACCTTCAAACGGTCTTGAGGTACTAGACCCTCAAACGGACTTGAAGTACTTTGACCTTCAAATGGTCTTGAGGTACTAGACCCTCAAACGGTCTTGAAGTACTTTGACCTTCAAACACTCTTGAGGTTATTAACCTCCAAACGGTCTTGAGGTTATTGACCTTCAAACGGTCTTGACCTCAGCACCCTTAAACGGTCTGAAGACCATTAGACCCTAAACGGTCTTGGTTCAATTTAATCCTCCAAATGGTCTTTGAATCAATTGCACTTCCAAATGGTCTGAAGACCGTTAGACCTTAAATGGTCTTGAACATTTTATACCTCGAAATGGTCTTGAAGACCGTTAGACCTTAAACGGTCTTGGTCTCAAAACCTTTAATTGGTCTTAAGACCGTTAGACCATCAAACGATCTTGGTCTCAAAACCCCTAAACGGTTTGAGACCATTTGAATTAAATATTATTAACCCCAAATGGTTTGAAACCAAATGGCCCTCAAATGGTCTGAGACTGAATGGTCCTCAAACGGTCTAAGACTGTTTGGTCTCAATCAGCTTGAAACCGTTCAACCCTAAATTAGGGTTTCATAATCAATCGATTTAGGGTTTCCACTCATTGAACCATCCAACATTAAGACCATTGAAAGTAGATCAACTTATAACCCTTGGATCTCCATCCATCCATGACTCCTCTTGACCTCAAATGGTCTTCAGACCGTTTGATCCCAATTGGTCTTGAGACCATTTGCCCCCAAACGGTCTTGAGACCATTTAGGCCAAACAACATAGAAATCGACTCAATCAATTTAGGGTTTCAAACAATCAATCTGATTAGGGTTTGTAATCAATGGATCATCCATTACTGAAACCATTATAATTAGATCAATTTGAATCATTGGATCTTCATTCATCCAAATCAGCAATTGACCCAAAACGGTCTTGAGACCGTTTGCCCCCAAACGGTCTTGAGACCATTTGGTCATCAAGTTGAAACTGTTTGCACATGATATTTATTGAGGTGTGTGCTAAGATGACATCATAATCTTCAAGCTTCAAACCTTTGAAATTTTATGTGATTCATATGGTGATTTCATCAACTAATCAAAAGGAAATTCGGGAAAAGAAAAGGAATCAACATATGATGAAGAAATGAAATCAATAATAACATTTAAGGGTTCAAGTTATATAACCCACCTTCAAAGTTGAATCCAAGCTTCAAGATTCACGTCTTTAATGGTGAATGAATCTTCCTCAACTATCCAAGGTCCGTTCTCAACTCTTCGGATGCAAAGGATGATCAAGGTTGAGCATTGAATGGAGAAAAGAAGAAAATAAACATTGAATTTCGATTTCCACCATGAATTGAAGGTTGAAGATGACTATGGAGCTTACCTACAGGTTGGGGCACATTCTCCTCTTGCTTCTAAGCTCCTTAGTCTTCAGCCCAAGCAAAGAAAGAAAGTGGTTTGCAAAATGGCCTTTCAAGTAGGGAGAAAATTGAATATATGTGATTGATTTTCTAGGAGAGAGAAAGTAGGAGAAAATCCATCCACTTTCTTTGCCACATGCCCCTCCTTTCCTTACCTCTGAAGCCAACTCCCTTTATCCTAGAAATCCTCTCGTTTATCCTTGAATTATAAGCAATCCACTTAAGCACCTTAATCAATATAATATTATTATCTATTTTTAGTGGACATTTCTTTTTAATTAACAAATGTGAGTGGGTTTCTTCACCTACTTAGGATATTTCGGTTCCATTGCAAGGTACAAGGACGTCCATACTTATATAAATTCAACATTCAAATTTTTGGTTGAAGGGTACTTCCATTAATATATTTATGTTTTGCATTAAATTGAATTGGGGTTTTAATTATGCTTAAATCTTGATTATTTTAATATCAATATTCTCTCTCCTCCAAAGAGATTCAAATGAGACGCCCCTCTGATTTTCTTGTCTCTTATTGATACCAAGAAACATTAGGGACTCTCTAAAAGTGGTGTTTTGCATATTGAACCCTAGGTTTTGGGTAAATTGCACATTACACCAAAACTAGGTTTTAATGCACAAACATTGCTTAATAAGCTCTTTCTTGGTGCTCAGGCTACCAAAAGCCATACCTCTGCATCATTTGCATTCTTATGATGATTCAACACTTGAGGAACATTTTATCATGTAACATTTGCAAGTTAACCCCTCAACTTGGGTAATTTGCACTTTAGTCCAAAATGGGCAAAACATTGTTTTCAACATTATTCAAAAAGGACTAAAATTGAAACATAAGTTCCTCTTGAGCCTTAATTACTTTTCAAAAGATAAGAGAAAACATATAATTATCTTTCTTAAATAAAACATCTAGGGTTACAGCATAACCAAGGTCAGGGATGTTACAATTTATCCACCCCTAACAAGGATTTCATCCCCGAAATCATCAAGAGAAAAGAGAAGGGTACTTCCTCCTCATTTCTTCCTCTAGCTCCCACGTAGCTTCTTCAATGCCACGGTGATGCCAGAGAACTTTCACAAGACATATGTCTTTCTTTGTCAGCTTTTTAATTCTTTTATCGAGGATCATCACAGGTCCTTCAACATATGATGTATCATCATTTAATTCTACCTCCACAGGTTGCAAAACTAACTCTGTGTTAGGATGACACTTTCTCAGCATGTAGATATGGAACACTGGATGCAATTTATGCAGCTCAGGTGGCAATTTCAGCTTATAAGCCACCTTTCCAATTCGTTCAATGATTGGATAAGGCCCCATAAATCTAGGAGCTAACTTTCCCTTCTTTCCAAATCTAAGGACACCTTTACAAGGTGAGACCTTGAGATATACTCTGTCTTTAACTTGGAATTCTAAAGGTCTACTTCATTTTTCGGCGTACGAATTCTGTCTATCCTGTGTAGTCTTTAATTGTTGTTGTATTACTTTAATCTTCTCAATTGTCTATTGCACTAACTCAGGACCCAAAAGTTGATATTCTCCTATTTCATACCAACATAAAGGATATCTACAACATCTACCATATAATGCTTCATATGGTGCCATATCAATATTTTGCTGATAGCTATTATTGTAAGAAAATTCTATCAAGCTCAGGTGTAGATCCCAACTTCCTACAAACTGAAGGACACATGCCCTAAGCAAATCCTCCAAGGTTTGTATGCTCCTCTCAGATTGTCCATCTGTCTGTGGGTGAAAGGCAGTACTAAACCTTAACTGTGTACCCAAAGATTTATGGATTCGCTCCCAAAAATGACTCGTGAACTGGGGACCTCTATCAGAAACAATAGTAGTTGGAACCCCGTGTAACCGCACAATCTCATCTATATTTATCTGTGCAAGCTTCTCAACAGTGTAGGTTGTTTTGACAGGAAGGAAATGTGATGTCTTAGTCAACCTATCAACTATCACCCATATGGAATCATGACCTTTGGTTGTTCTAGGCAAACCAACCACAAAGTATGTGGCATGATCTCATTTCCACTGCGGTATAGGCAAAGGTTTCATTGTTCCTACGGGCTTTTGATGTTCAGCTTTAACCTGCTGACACACCGGACACTGCATGACAAACTCAGCTACATTCTTCTTCAAATCTAGCCACCAATACATATCCTTCAAGTTACGATACATTTTGGTGCTCCCTGGATGCATTGCATACATCAAAGAATGAGCTTCCTTCAAGACTAACTTCCTTAAGTCATTGGCATCAGGTACTACCATCCTACCATGGTAACAGACTACCTGATCCTCTGAATCATGAATGCCATCCCGTTTCTCACTACCATACTCTGACCTGATCTGGTGAACCACAGCATTAGCTTGTTGTGCTTCTTTAATCTGCTGTATCAGAGTAGGTTTCACTTGCATCTCAGCTAACAGCCCGACTAACAATGATACCTTAAGCTGTATATTGTTTTGCCTCAAGGAGATAAGCATATCTCTTTTAAACCACATTAAGGAGTTCAACTGTGCTTTATCTAAGGCTGGTGATGATGATTTCCTACTTAGTGCATCAGCCACTACATTAGCCTTCCCTGGATGATAATCAATTGTACAATCGTATTCCTTGATTAACTCCATCCAGCGGCGTTGTCTCATGTTCAACTCATGTTGTGAGAAGATATATTTTAGATTCTTATGGTCTGTGAAAATTTGAAATTTTCTCCATAGAGATAATGTCTCCAGATCTTCAAAGCATGGACCACAGCAACTAGCTCTAGATCATGTGTCGGATAATTCGCCTCGTGTTTCTTAAGTTGTCGAGAGGCAAAAGAAATCACTTGATTGTCCTGCATCAACACACATCCTAGACCATTCTTAGATGCATCACAGAAAACTATGTACCCTTTCCCTTGCTCAGGTAACACCAGCATAGGTGCACTTGTTAAGCTTTCTTTCAACAGCTGGAATGAATGTTGACACTTGTCATTCCAAACAAAAGGAACTTCCTTCCTGGTCAACTTGGTTAGGGGTAAAGCTATAGAACTAAAGTTCTTAATGAAGCTCCTATAATAGCCTACCAGTCCTAGGAAACTGCATATCTCCATCGGTGTCTTTGGGTGTTCCCATTACAGGATAGATTCTATCTTCTTAGGATCAACACGGATACCTGAGGCAGATATTACGTGTCCTAGAAAAGAAACTTCTGGTAACCAGAACTCGCATTTGCTAAATTTAGCATATAGCTTATGCTTTCTTAGCAAAGTTAAAGCCTGACTTAGGTGCTGCACATGCTATTGAGCATCTCTACTGTATATCAAGATGTCATCTATGAAGACTACTATGAACTGATCAAGAAAAAGATAGAAGATTCTATTCATGAGTTCCATGAATGCAGTCGGTGCATTAGTTAGTCCAAACGACATAACTATGAACTCATAGTGACCATACCTTGTCCTAAAGGAAGACTTAGGTATGTCACTCTCCTTGATACGTAATTGATGATATCCCGACCTCGGATCTATCTTAGAGAAGATAGTTGCACTACGTAACTGGTCAAACAGGTCATCGATCCTTGGTAGAGGATACTTGTTCTTTACGGTTACTTTATTCAGCTGTCTGTAATCAATGCATAACCGCATAGATCCGTCCTTCTTCTTAACAAAGAGAACTAGAGCATCCCATGGTGTAGTACTCGGTCGGATAAAACCTTTCTCAAGAAACTCCTGTAGCAATTTCTTGAGCTCTTCCCTCTCAGCAGGTTCCATCCTATATGGTGTTTGTGCTATTGGTTGCGTGCCTAGAATTAGATTAATCTCAAAATCAATCTTTTGGGGTAGAGGAACACCAGGGAGTTCCATAGGGAACACATCTTCAAACTCCCTAACTATCAGAACTTCAGAAAAATAAGAAATCTCTATTCTGGTATCTACCACATGTGCCAAGAATGCAAAGCATCCTTGTCTCATTAGCTTCTCAACTACCATAGCTGACACTAGACAGGTTGGAAAAATCTTTCTATCACCATGAAAGATCCATGTATCACCATTGTCGGTGAACATAGCCTGCTTGGAACTACAATCCAAGACAACCTTTACTTTTCTAGGGTGTCCATCCCAAGAATTATATCGAACCCGCACATCTCAAGTGGTATAAGATCCTCCTGAATGCAATGTTTAGAAAAGGAAAGAATGCAGGGAGAACACACCTCCAACAGCACTGCAGATCCCAGCAAAGGGGTTTCTAATAACAGGTTATCTTCTCTATGACTAATAGTCATATTGCAGTCAAGGATCACTTCTCTAGTGATAAAAGAATGCATAGCACCCAGATCAATCAAAATAGATACGAGGCAGGATGAAGACATATCAGAATGTAATAGTTCCATCTGACCTATCCCAACTTGAGGGTTGACTATTGCTTCGGGTTGATTCATTGCATAGAATCTCACTGTTGCTTGCTGTTGACCCTAAGATTGGTTGTTGGATGCCGACGAACCAGCTTGGGATGTTGTCCACGTCCTCTAGTGCCACTTGAAAACTGTCGCTTCTGAGAGCCTTGTTGACTCTACTTTGGAGGTTGAGTCACACTTACATCTCTAGCTCGACAATCTTGCATCAAATGCCCCATCTTTCCACATATAAAATAGCCTCTGCTCTCCCTCTGTGGCCTGGGTGGTCCTGTTACTGCTACTTATGCTGAGCTATGGGCTCCCTCTTGTGGTAAACTACAACCTCTACCCCTCCTCAACGTTCATTGTGTTTGGGTATTGAATTTTGGTGGTGTTGTTGGTGCAGAAAATCTCGGTTTCTTGAAACTTTTGGACCTTTGTCCTTGAAACTAAGTATACACCTTCTTACTCTTAGTCTGACACTTCTCAATCACCGACCTTTATATCCATCTCACGGACTCCACAAAGGTGGTGAACCTCTCCCTGTTCTCTAAGGCAGACACAGGAGTGGTCAAATCAGTGTTTAGCCCCTTCACAAAATGCTGAATTCTCTCTTCATCACTAGCTGCCATATGCGGACAGAACAGCAAAAGATCCATGAACTTAGCTTCATACTCGCTAATGTTCATTGGTCATTGCCTTAACTTCTCAAACTGAGATATCTTCTCATCTAGATACGTCTTGGGAAAGTATCTATTGACGAATTCTTGTCGGAATTCTCCCCATCCAATTTCAACACCTGGCCTCTTGCCCTCTTCTATTGTCCACCAGTGACCAGCACTCCCTTTTAGAAGGTACACTGCATGCCTCACCTTCTCTGCTTTAGGGATATTGAGGATTCTAAAGGCCTTCTCCAACTTAGTCAACCACAAGTCAACATCTGCTGGGTCAGTTGTACCAGCATAATCTGTGGCTCCAACCCGGCAAAGTCATTTGAAAGTCTTGTCGGCTCCCTATCCTTCATTATGAGCTAGTGCCCTCGATGTAGGTGGTGGCATCCTATCCGCCATATGCGTCATGGTTGCCATGAACTGCCCAAATAGATCATGGAAAGTTGGGTTTTCTAGTGCATCCTGGTTAAGCTGGGGATGTTCAGGCACTAGTTCCTCCCTATCTTGATCCCTTGCGCCTCTTCCTGGTGCAGCTATGCTGCTCTCAGCAGCATGTTCTTCGTGTGATCTAGACATCTTTAATTTCTTCTTCTCCTATATGAGCAGAAGGCACTATTAGATAAACTGGAAGACACTAGAACAAACTCATCAACCTTAATCCTATGTCTCTTTAGACTCAACGAACCTAGAGCTCTGATACCAACTAAACTGAGACGACCCGACACCAAATTAGACCGTCACAGTGTAATTAATTGTGGAATTAAACATAAGCAGTGGATTACTGGAAATCACTAAAAATTAAAACCATTTATAAAGAGATCCAAACACAGGAAAACTCTGTTATCAAGAACTAATGTACTTTATTTACATCCTGGTTCACAAGTACATGTCTTGTATCATCCCTTCTCTAGGATTACAACCATCAACTACTCTGTTAAAACTATACACAAGCATCATTAGAACCTCAAGGCATCAAGCCAAAATCTCAGATTGATTCATTAAAAGTACTAACTACTATCTCCGAGGACCTGAGAGTACAGACATGACACATAGGACTCTATATACAAAACATGACAGCCAGTGCCTCCACCTAGAATATCATTGTTGTCCCTGTTGCTGCTACTGTTGCTCTTCCCCTGGAATAGGGTTTCTGCCTCTTCTTCTACGTCTACCTAAAAAGGTTGGATCCCACGAGGGTTAGACAATTTAAATTGTCCCAGAGAGAGATATAACTCTCCACCAGAAACATTATTATTGCAGTTTAATAGAATAAAACTGAGCAGAGGAATCATATATATTCAAAAGCAGATAAATCAATGTCTAAATAGATTATAACAATATTCTTATTCAAACATTTCAGCTATAACTTGATAAAGCAGCATGTTACCTATCCAATAAGGAATTGAAGAACATGTATAATATTTATCCATCTAGGATATGCTAAGCAAGGTAACATCAACCATTGATTCTCATATTTCAACCTTAAGCAAATACGCTACACGGCTGACTACATTTTACAATCATACTTAAGTCCTTAGGAGATGAGGTATACCGCTCATACTCCAACTGACCATTGTGAAATCAAAATTGGTACCATACATAGGTCAAGGAAGAGCCGAATTTCCATGACCTCCCTTATCTCGGTCAGTACGAAATCCCATACAGGACATCTTGTATCTATGCTAAATAGCTTTCCAGGGTATACTGGCAACTTCGCTATAGAGTTACAGTGGCGGATATACTCTCTTTGCAATTGAGAGATTTCATGTTTATCTCACATCGATCCAGCATTAACATTATCGGGAGATTTGTGATACATCCATCCCGGCACATATAATGAAGGATTGAGAGATTTAATGTTTATCTCACATCAATCTCTCATTAGGGCGTAAGGATATTCGTTCCCATAACCCCCACATACTCAACAGTATGCCCTCCAAGAGATCCCATAGGAAAACCTATTTCACCATCACCAACTACTGACGATGATGGATCTATGTCCAGGGCTCTACATGATAAGATTTCACTTGATTAATTAAGTACATTACCATATTCTTTTAGCATCACTCAGGTTTTCAAACATAAATTATTATAACAAATGCTACAAAGAATGTGTAATACTTCCATCAAGTACTTTTCGAAGCTTAATAAAACATTGGGATCTCAATCCCTTATCACATCATGGGCATTCTCATCCCTTAACATCTCATCATCATGATTATGGAATATGGGTATTCAAACCCTCAGTTCATCAAAGAGCACTTGTTACCACTTATCAGGTAACTAATACCTTCAAGTCATCTGACCAAGGTAAACATGATATTTGCTACACAAGCATCTCACATGGCTCTCAAAGCCCATTTAATCTCTTGTTACCTCTTACTAGGCAACAAAGCATATTATGGCTCACAAGGCCCATAAAACAATTTCAATAATAAAACATCATAGCTCATACCTGGCTATGCCCAACATCTCATAATACCTACATGATTAGTACGCATGATAATAGTTATATCAATTACATATCAGCACTATGCAATGTAAGGGCAGCATCATTATTCCCTCATTAGGGTTAGGGTTTCCCAAATCATGTCAATTAGTGATACTCATCCCATTACCCAAAATTAGGGTTATGGTTCATCATCATATTGCCCAAGGTTAGGGTTTCATGCACTATAACCCAAAATTAGGGTTTCACATACCTTCACCCTATATTAGGGTTAGGGTTTCATATTAGGGTTTCATATAGCATCACATTGCTTCACCCTAGATTAGAGTTTCATATCACATCATTGTATTAGGGTTTCACATGGCATCACCCTAGATTAGGGTTTTACATCAAATCACTGTATTAAGGTTTCACATGACATCACCCTAGATTAGGGTTTCACATCACATCACTACATTAGGGTTTCACATGACATCACCCTAGATTAGGGTTTCACATCACATCACTGCATTAGGGTTTCACATGGCTTCACCCTAGATTAGGGTTTCACATCACATCAATACATTAAGGTTTCACATGGCATCACCCTCGATTAATGTTTTACACATCATTATCTTGAATTAAGGTTCTTATAACTTTTCCCCAAATTAGGGTTTCATGTAACTTTACCCAAAATTAGGGTTTCATGATACATCCTCTTAAATTAGGGTTTTTCATTACATTACCCTGAATTGGGATTTCTCATATCATCACCCTAGATTAGGGTTACACTATTACCCTAGATTAGGGTTTCATCTAGCATTGCCCTAAATTAGGGATAGGGCTCATCAACCTTCTCGATTAGGGTTTGATGATCTCTTTATCAAGGATCATACCCTAATTACATATTTTATTCATTGTGGAAAGTATTGAGGCTTAATCACTACATGATTATTATACATGTTTGAATTCTTCTCTCTCTCATCCTCTCTAGGATGTTGATTACTTCAAGCTTGATTAAATTAGCTCAAACCTTCATTCAAATACATACATTTAAGGTTAGCATGGTGTATTGAGATATTACTTTCATAAGCATCAAAGGTTAACCCCTCTAAGGGTACCAATCACCCTAGTACCTTAAAGGTACAACCATTGTAATTATCTTTAATACACATCATTAACAATCATGGGTTTAATAGTACTTACATGGTTTGAATCAATTAGACCTTCAAACGGTCTTGAGGTACTAGACCCTCAAACGGTCTTGACGTACTTTGACCTTCAAACGGTCTTGAGGTACTTGACCCTCAAACGGTCTTGAAGTACTTTGACCTTCAAATGGTATTGAGGTATTAGAGCCTCGAACAGTCTTGAAGTACTTTGACCTTCAAACGGTCTTGAGTTTATTAACCTCCAAACGGTCTTGAGTTTATTGACCTTCAAACAGTCTTGACCTCAGCACCCTTAAACGGTCAGAAGACCGTTAGACCCTAAACGGTCTTGGTTCAATTGAATCCTCCAAACGGTATTTGAATCAATTGCACTTCCAAATGGTCTGAAGACTGTTAGACGTTAAATGGTCTTGAACATTTTATACCTCTAAACGGTCTTGAAGACGTTAGACCTTAAACGGTCTTGAACATTTTATACCTCTAAATGGTCTTGAAGACCGTTAGACCTTAAACAGTTTTGGTCCCAAAACCTTCAATCGGTCTTAAGACCGTTAGACCATCAAACGATCTTGATCTCAAAATCCCTAAACGGTTTGAAACCGTTTTAATTAAATATTATTAACCCCAAATAGTTTGAAACTGAATGGCCCTCAAACAGTCTGAGACCGAATGGTCCTCAAATGGTTTAATACTGTTTGGTCTCAATCAGCTTGAAACCGTTCAACACTAAATTAGGGTTTCATAATCAATCCATTTAGGGTTTCCACTCATTGAACCATCCAACATTAAGACCATTGAAAGTATATCAACTTGTAACCCTTGGATATCCATCCATCCATGACTGCTCTTGACCTCAAACGGTCTTGAGACTATTTGATCCCAAACGGTCTTGAGACCATTTGCCACCAAACGGTCTTGAGACCGTTTAGGCCAAACAACATAGAAATCGACTCAATCAATTTAGGGTTTCAACCAATCAATCTGATTAGGGTTTGTAATCAATGGATCATCCATTCTTGAAACCATTATAATTAGATCAATTTAAATCATTGGATCTTCATTCATCCACATTAGCAATTGACCCCAAACGGTCTTGAGACCGTTTGGTCATCAAGTTGAAACTGTTTGCACATGATCTTTATTGAGGTGTGTTATAAGATGACATCATCATCTTCAAGCTTCAAACCTTCGAAATTTTCTATGATTCATATGGTTATTTCATCAACTAATCAAAAGGAAATTTGGGAAAAGAAAAGGAATCAACATATGATGAAGAAATGAAATCAATAATAACATTTAAGGATTCAAGTTATATAACCCACCTTCAAATTTGAATCCAAGCTTCAATATTCACGTCTTTAATGGTGAATTAAGCTTCCTCAACTATCCAAGGTCCGTTCTCAACTCTTTGGATGCAAACGATGATCAAGGTTGAGCATTGAATGGAGAAAAGAAGAAAATAAGCATTGAATTACGATTTCCACCATGAATTCAAGGTTGAAGATGACTATGGAGCTTACCTACAGGTTGGGGAACATTGTCCTCTTTCTTCTAAGCTCCTTAGTCTTCGGCCCAAGCAAATAAAGAAAGTGGTTTGCAAAATGGCCTTTCAAGTAGGGAGAAAATTGAATATATGTGATTGATTTTCTAGGAGAGAGAAAGTAGGAGAAAATCCATCCACTTTCTTTGCCACATGAACCCTCCATTACTTTCCTCCAAAGCCAACTCCCTTTATCCTAAAAATCCTCTCGTTTATACTTGAATTAAAAGCAATCCACTTAAGCAACTTAATCAATATAATATTATTATCCATTTTTAGTGGACATTTCTTTTTAATTAACAAATGTCAGTGGGTTTCTTCACCTACTTAGGATATTTCGGTGCCATTGAAAGGCACAAGGACGTCCATACTTATATAAATTCTACCATCACATTTTTGGTTGAAGGGCACTTCCATTAATATATTTATTTTTTGCATTGAATTGAATTAGGGTTTCAATTATGCTTAAATCTTGATTATTTTAATATCAAGATTCTCTCTCCTCAAAAGAGATTCAATTGAGATTCCCCTATGAGTTTCTTGTCTCTAATTGATACAAAGAAACATTAGGGACTCTCTAAAAGTGGTATTTTGCATATTGAACCCTAGGTTTTGGGTAAATTGTACATTACACCAAAACTAGGTTTTAATGCACAAACATTGCTTAATAAGCTCTTTCTTGGTGCTCAGGCTACCACAAGTCATACCTCTGCATCATTTTCATTCTTATGATTCTTTAACACTTGAGGAACATTTTATCATGTAACATTTGCAAGTTAACCCCTCAACTTGGGTAATTTGCACTTTAGTCCAAAACGGGCAAAACATTGTTTTCAACATTATTCAAAAAGGACTAAAATTGAAACATAAGTTCCTCTTGAGCCTTAATTACTTTTCAAAAGATAAGAGCAAACATATAATTATCTTTCTTAAACAAAACATCGAGGGTTACATCATAACCCAGGTCAGGGATGTTACAAATCCCATCTCCATCACTCAGAGTCAGTCCCCATGTGTCACAATCACCCAATCATAACCTTTATAACAATCCATGTTTCATGATTTCATTTGATGATGTCAAAGTGTATTGAACGATATGTGATGAGTGTAGTTATTTCATGTCTAAGAACCACAAATTCCACCATCACTATAAGACATGATTTTGACTTACCTAATCAAGGTTTCCATGTATCAATCTTATGATGGGTCTGTCTGATACATTGTTCTCTAACATGTATCTGTGTGCTTGGTTTGATATTACCATATCATGACTAATGAGATTATGTCATCCACCAACTCACACTCTGATATTATGTGTTATTTTTTTCTATTTACCTTCCACAATAACAAAGGATCAGGGACATAATAAGAATGCATATACTCTTAACATTCATATGATCTCATTATTCGGGTCCTCAACCTAAAGACATGTTAAATATTAATATCATTCTCTAGGAATTTATTATGTTATTTCATTATCTCAAAAATTGAATAAATGGAATAAATTGGAATCTTGGCTTTATTAATAATCAAATCATTTACATTTATGCCATTACAATCATTATATGATTGACTCCTTAGGCATACATACCAACATTGGGAAGCATCTTCAGAAGTAATGAATGGAATGGTTAATAATCATTAAAATAGTATCCAAGAAAGATATATCTTCTTTAAACAAAGAAAAAATAAATGGGAGAAAAGATAAAGTCAAATATAGAGAAAAATACATAAATGCAGTGAAGGTTGTTTAGAATCATCACCTCAATTCTTTTACAGTGAAAATGTAAAAACTAATTCAAATAGGCCATATAACAAAAATTTATACTTATGAATCAAAAAGGTTGGTAAGGGTTCTAAAGTGGTAGAATCATATGTACCAAAGTAAACATTAATCTCGATGTCAATTTTCAATATTTTTTTATAAGATAAAATAGTGTTTCATCAAAAAGTAACAAATAAAGTATAGGGGAAGGAAAAAATCCCATATACTTTACAATTGATCAACCCTACAAAATCCATTGTCTATGGATATAAGGGTCCACATTGATACATAATTTGGGTTTAACCTGAGAAATCCACTTCAAGCTATGTACAAAATTCTCAAAAACAATCTATAGGTGATTTTGCATGAAATCTAGCATTATTTTCCTTCCATATGCTAGAGAATAGAAGGTTGAAGCATATCCAAATTAATAGTCCTAATATAGTTCCTTTGGTCTTCATTAAAATCCAGTAAATAGAAGGAGTCCCGCTCAACCGATTTTTCAGGCTAATTTTACATTATAAGTAGTAAAAGTTGCTACAACAAAAGAACATATGATCTTAACTTTCCTAATATGTAGTATGTAGTAGACATAGAGGGTTGACATCAAGTATCCATCTCCTCATCCTATCGTTGGTGCCTAGTTTTTTCCTTTTGTATTTGCATGCATTGTAGCTCGACTTGGGGGTGTGAAGCTTGTTCCAAATCACCTTGTCCCAAGGGACTTGTGGAGTATCATATGAGATTCTCTAAGGTTTAGACTTCTCTTTGTGCATGTGATGAATACATTTTCATCCTATTTTTGTGGCAATTAGCCCAATTTTACATTTAAATCTATTAGTTTTCATTAGAAATAACTTTATCTCATTTCAATTAGATTTTATGTTATTTTATTAGAAATTTGATATTTTTGTCAACTCTCTTTTCATTTTTGTAGTTTAATCTATCCACACCATTTGAACCTGTGCGAACTAGGGGGTCCTTACACAAAACATATTTTGCGCACTTCTAGAAGGCAGATAAAGCAACATTTTTTTTGTGTCCAAGGTGATAATTTACTGTAGTTTGACCTACCAATCTACTATCAAATACCCTCAACTATTAAGCTGAGGAAATTGATCTTTTTGGTTGATCAAGACATGTCAACCTCTAGGTTGATGTAATTGTGTAATGCACTCAAAGGACATGAATAAATCTCCACTAATTAACTTATCAATCGACCTATTTTGGTTGACCTTCCATCTATCAAGATTCTAGGTCAATAGCCACATTTCACGTAATACATCCAATAGGTATCTACTCAATTGACTTGTGTCAATCAATCTCCTTTGGTCGACCTTCCAAGCTATCTACCTCACCCAGGTTCTTTCTCCACAAGGAATGGTCTAAATCATCCACGTGTCAGAAAACCTACAACTAACACCTAGGTATGGAGGCCTACAAATACCCATCATACAACCACGAGAATCTCTCTCAGATCAAACGCTACCAAAAGGGAAGTGTTGTCATGCCAGTAATTTTTAGAGTGATCAGCATGGTTACTTCTAGAGTAATCTACCCCTCTAGAGAGAGTGACCAACCTCCCAAGTCTAGTGTGATAGACCTACCATTTTCTAAGAGCAATCAACCTCTCAACCAAAACAATGATTGACGACTAGGTCAATAGCAATAATCAGTCCCTACTGACTCTTAAATGATTGACCATCAATTAATCGACCTCTCTGAGCTTGACCGTTGATAATTGACCTTTGCATTTCGAGGGCTATTGACCTCCATCTCAAAGAGAATCAACCTTTTCATCGAGATGTTGTTCATTCACCTACTCCAGCCGCAAGTCAGGGTTGATATCATGAAGAGAAAGAATGGATTCTTCCATCACACACCATGTTGAGATACTTTTGTTATAGTCATGACCATGATTGTTTCCTCTTCCTTTTCCAGTCATATTAATCTTTCCATGTCTAAAAAATAGTCCTTTCAGTGGGATGTGGGGACTATCCTCACTACCCATCTCTTGCAATTTCATTGTTGCTCTAATTCTTGTAAGAACTCATTTAATTCATTGATAATTTTTTAATGCATGTAATTTGGATTTTCCGCCTACTTTACGTGATTTATTGTAATGTTGGGCCGTGAGAACTTCAACATGTAAGATTTGAATATAAATTAAATTTGGTTGATTTCATGATGAGAACTTCTAATGGAGAGCCTCCAAAGTAGTGGATGTATGATATGTAAGTATCAAGACATCAAACTGATGCAAATATCTTCTCATGCAAGTTTCTAACACTAAAAGGGAAAGCTTGCATAACTCCAATTATGTCTTTGTATGAATTTTAGATTCAAATGAATATGCAGATTTAGATAGTTGTGCTCAAATCTGATTCCTCCCTAGTGTACCCATCCATTAATAACTAGAACCTTAATATTGGTCTTTTGTGCTAAAATCTGATTCCACCCTAGTGTACCCCACGTCCTTTAGATTGATAGGAGGTAGATGATGATGTACTAGGTGTCCAATTAACCTACACCCTAGGGAAGTGATCTCTCCACGTCACCCATCCACCATATCTCCTTTGACTCTTGTTGCATTAAATAAAAGGTATTAACAACTTAGCTATATATACTAAACATTGCTCCACAAACCATCAAAATGAACATCATTTCATCATACTAAAACCTAAATAACTTTTTCTAGAAACTTTTCTTAAGCATGAAGCATAAACCATAAATTAATCACTATCATAACTACATTCAATAAAAGTTTTGTACCATTTACCACTATTTAACCATCCAACCTCTTAAACCAAAATGGCACATACTTTGGGGTATTGTTCATGATAGTAATAGAAAACAAATTTCAACCTTTGACTAAGCAATTACAGTACCTTTGTATGACAAAAACACACTTATATGCCTATCATAATATAACTACAATATGTAAAACAAAGTAAGATGACAACATCACCACATATACATATAGCCTGAAAATGACTATTCCAATCTCCAACCCATGATTGAATTATCGAAATGAGTAACCATGAACCTCAAAAACTTCACTCTATCACATCTTACACACTTTAAAACAAATTTCATCCTCCAAATTAAGACAAAATATAGTTCATCACATCGTATACATCTTAAAAGAAATTTCATCCTTGAAATTAATCTATTTTCTTATTTTAAGAAAACACACAAAAGATCTTGAACCACATACAGGGAACCACATATAGGGAACAATAGATTCTTATATAACTATTGTGCTAAACAAACTTATATGAGTGGCTTGTTGAACATATATCAAAACTTTATCTAGTCAAATTGAGGTTCTTTTAACCCTTATCACGAGGGTAATTCCATGCTTGATCTCTCTAAGGTAACTCCACTCTATGAGTTAATATGCACTAGCTCTATCTTCCCTCTTTGGTCTAGGGTTCCCAGGTGTACCTTATTGGCACCAATCAATAGATTTCACAAACTATAGCCACTCAAGCACAAACAAAAATAACTCATCATATTTTATTCTCTTCATTGGCTCACTACCCATGAGATATAATTTCCCAACTGTCTCTCTTATATACAACACAAGAGTCCTATAGGGATCCACCAACCTGAGCATGAGGCCAAATATAAACTAACATAGTTACCTACTCCATGGTCTTGGGACTCTTTCCCTCACCTAGATCGTAGGTACTCATATTCATATCCATATTCTCATATATGTAATCAATCTCTTTCTCTAAATATAGGGTTTGGTCTTCCCGAGGACATATAGGGTTCAACAAGACTATAGGAATCATACATAAAGTGAAGAAACTCATTAACTCAAGAGTAGTCTAATTTAGGACATATCATATCACATATTTCTCATATCTAGATGTTAGGTTCTCTGACCTTCTCCCTGTGAGCCTCACTTTGGATGGACTTAGCCCTAAACTTGGTCCCAACACTAGAGCTCCTCCTTTGTAAATGAGCTTGATGCTCATGTTGATTCAAATCATTATCTTAGCTTAGCTTATCATTTTTCATAAAAGCCTACATATTTGCATCATCAAAGCTTATGTCAAATCCTTAAATCTGAACTCAAATTCTCAAATCCAACTTTGATCATCATAGACAAACTTATATCATTATTTAAAACTTAAATCATATTATCTAGACTCATTTCATCTATTCCATCTATCATATATTATAACAAGTCGTTAAACATCTAACCTAACTGATGTCATTCACTTTTACTTAGTTGCATGACTACCTCCTACTCATACATTTGTGGGGGACACAATTTTGTAATACCTACATATATAATAAAATATTATATAGTTTTTCTCCTATAAAGAAACTATTAGAAAAAACTATCAAGACTTGAGCCACTTGAAAACAAAACAAAAATAGAAAATCGAGTGTCCAACACTTAGTTGAGGGTGTAGTACCATGCCATCTAGTAGAAAGGGTGAGATGAAGGCTTAGACTGGTGTAGCTCATGAAACACATGTCTAGCTCATATCTCTAAGGTTCTCTTCCTATGATGTCCATCCTCTCTAAATAATATAACATCCCATACAACCACATCATCAGGAAAGAGTGACACCTCAAGGCCTTCTAGACAACAAGCACAAATCTAGACCTAGTTCTTAGACAACTAAATTCTAACCTAGACGAGAGGCCTTATCTAGTCTCTAAAAGATGGCTAATGTAACCTTAGAGATTTTCAAATCTAAGAGTTTCTTTAGTTTTGAGTTGCATAATGAGAAAATGCCATGCTTAGCAATTGTTCATGCTCTGATACCACGCATGATGTCCCCATATTTTCAACACCTTGACCACATGTGTGACATCCAAATTGAAATCCTCACCTTACTAAGAACCCAAATACAAACTCACACTAGGCCAAGAAGAAGAAAATTAACATAGTCTAAAGGAAACCAAAGCATCACATGCACATGAACAAAAACAAATCATAACCACAAGCTCAACATTCAACATATAATTTGAAAATGAATTATTATTATGGATTCATTTTACAAATTGAATAATAAAATTTTACATATGAACATTGTATCACTATAATAAGATCTTCTATAAAATAGGTTAATCTATACATCTACTCACAACACAACTCCCGACTATCAAGAGTCTTCAAGGTCATACATCTACATCACCTAAATAAGACATTAAAAGTGGTATACTTTAGCAAAATATACTAAAGTATTGTTTTGGATAAGCTACATGATTCATATAGCTCTCTGATACTATGACTTGGCAATAAGATAAATTTAGAACTTGGTAGTAATAACATATATAACAATAAGGCATACTTTAACAAAGGTGTTTATTAAAAAAAGAGAACACATCTTTTAAGAACACTGAAGGTTATATGCATTCTCTCGATTCTCAAAGAGTTTCATGTTCAGGCCTTTATGATCTCCTACCAAAGAGTTAAATCATATTTACAATGTGACCTACTACCAATGACTTAAGTCACTTCTATGCATTGTACTAACAAAGAGTTTAGTGCTTTCATATAACAGAGCAGACATATAATGTTTCATGTGTTTGGAATTATATATATTTAAAATCAATGAAGGTAGCATACACGAACAATTATTTCATCCAATATCATATTCTGAGTATTTAATACACATAATATAACCATATTGTATATTGGGCAAGTAAGAGGTAAAGCATACCTTGATAAGAGACAAACCTAATCCATGTATTCTTGATATCAACTCTAATATTAGATGACATGCTCCATCATTAGATCTCATCATCAACCCTGGTCCTTATTCACTAGGATTTTACTTTACTCATCAGGATATTCTCATCAATGCATTCTCATCAATACCTGTATCATTATCTTGGAATTCAATTATTGATACTCAGTTCCATATTATGGTAAATTCTTTAGGCATTATACCTTAATCTCTTTATGCAGTATATGCATAATTAACCATGATTATTACATGTATTTCAACTTAGAATTTCATACCAATTTATGAATCATTAATATGTTAACATGGATCAAGTGCATTATTTTAATCTCATAGTTGCATGTCATGGTCTAGTTACTATTGTGAGGGTAATCTATAAATTTCAAGATTTATTGTGTAAATATGTAATTGTTATTTTTTATTTGGATTATTATCCCTAACTATAATTCCTGAAGAAAGATATTTGATTTTGTGAATCAACATGATAATCTCTGACATCACATGGATTACAAAGATTATCATGGATTTAGTAAATGTTCAGATAATTTGGACTACCATTTAATGTTTATTATTCATGAAATAAGTGTAATATGTCATACATGGTTAATAAGATATTTAAGCATTCAAAGAACCAACATTATTTATCCATGTCATTCAATTTAGTTTTATGACAGTTTGGGTACTTTTTTGTATTTTTTGGATAAGTGTGCTAATTAATATGCATTTTCTAAGATTGCAACTTTATTCTGGGATTTAGAGGGTCATTGACCTTTTTGGCAATTGACACCTACCATGTTTCCACCTAGGGGCCTTGAGCCACCGATTCATTTTGGTGAGACGTCTATTTTTTGGCATATGAATTGCTTGCTTCCATCTTTTGGTCATGGTTTGTAGATGGTGAGTGCGTTCTGTGTCTCTGTAGGATGTCGCCTCTAAGGAGAAGATCACTAGCGAGAAATCCATGGCATCCCAATTTCCTTGATCAATTTATGATGCCTCCATTTAACTCTCCACATGATTTTGAGGTGATCCAGCTCCTCAGAGAGCCCTAACATTTTATGGAGCTCATTCTTGGAAAAGCTCTTCTATTATAGCTTCTACGATGGACTAGAAGAGCAGATAATTCTATCAGTACCCTCACATCTACATGAAATTTCCTAGGACTTCTTTGGGTATCCACTAACTTGTTCCCCTAATTGATTTCCTCTTAGAGAATCTCCTTATACCCCAATGGACTCCACAACCTTCTCCATCATACTAACTTTATATCCCACGGAGGTTGAAGATGGAGGTGAGCTAGGTCGCTTTGTGGGTTTATCTTACTACAGCGAGTATTTTCCCCTCCTTTCATTCCTCCTTAACTCCTCTAATTTCAAACTACATCTCCCTCTTCTTCTCTCAAGTTCCGCCTGCAACTATTAAAAGAGAAAAAAAACTACAAAGGGAGGTTTTAACACCTTCTCTCTCATAATGACTCTGATAAAGGGTCGATGGATGTCCCTTAGAGAGCCTAACAAAGTTATCCAATTAGTTTCCCTTTGTGTCTCATGATTAACATCATGGAGAAGGGGTAGAGGAGTGAAACCCCTTTACTCCCCGACCTCCCGCTCGAGAAGAGGTGGGGGATAAGATACCAGGCATATGATTAACCCTTATACAAGGACAATGATCCCTCCAGGTCACCCATCCACTGCATCTCCTTTGACTCTGGTTTTGTGAGACATAATGTATTTGAAAATTAGCTATATATACTAAACATTGCTTCATAACCATCAAAAATCACATCATCTCATCATACACTAGTACAGTAATGGTCTATAGGGTCGGTTTTTTTAAGCCTGTAGTGTCACTTTTCAACCGACGCCTAAGTGGCCTTCGCTAAAGAATTTGATCTATAGGGTCAGTTTTTTTAACCAATGAAAACCGACCTTTTATAGTAAAACCCGACCCAATAGGCTGTAAAAAATTGACCCAAGCAAGAAAAGAAATTGTGCCCGAGGCTATAAGGTCGGTTATTCTTACAAAAACCGACCCAACAGACATACTGTAAGGTCGGTTATTATCAAAAATCTGACCCAAAAAGTGAGCTGATCCCTGAGGTTTTAAGGTCAGTTATTACTTAAAAACTGACCCAAAAGACATACTGTAAGGTCAGTTATAAGCTAAAAACCGACCCAATAGACTAGCTTGCTTGATCCCAGATCCTATAAGGTCGGTTATTTGTAAAACAACCGACCCTAGAAATTACCTATAAGGACGGTTATGTGCAAAAAATGACCCAATAGGGTACACAAAATGAGCTATTGATCCCAGAGCCTATAAGTTCGGTTATTCCTAAAAAACTGACTCTAGAGATCTACAAGTTCGGTTATGTAAAATAACCGACCCTAGAGTTTAAATTTTTTTTTAAAGAAAATTCTGCAGAACAGAATAGAAATCTTCAAAATGGAACAGAAATCTTCAGAACAGAAATCTACACATCAAAACCTGTAATAGAAAGTAGACTTGCAAATGATGCAAGCCATAAATTCATTCCAAAGCCACATTTGCTAGCTTTTATGTCCATTCAAATTATCAATTTCCAAACCACACATTCTTAACAAAAATGATTCATATATTCAGTTGATTCATACACATAGCACATCATAACATTCACAAAATGATAGATTGCATATCTAAGATGATATTAAAATTAATGTCAAATACAAAAGTAAATTTGAAAGAGTTACGAAACCACATACATAAATGGAGCTGACATATGCATTCAATCCAATGCGATATTGACTTCATTTAGAAAAGCATCTGACCACTCTTCTCAGAATTCATTTAAGTCCTTAGGTGTGTAAGGCTGAGTTGTAAAGATCTACAATAGAAAATGCACATGCTAATATTTTATAAAATGACTACAACTCACTTGTAAATTTATGATGTTATTCATTATTACCTGATCTATAGTATGAATGTCATGTGATACTTGTTTGATAATAGATTGCATATATTTCATTACATAGTAGTCACAAGCCCAGCCATTATTTTTTATAGGACACTAAAAATAATGAATTATACTTCATGTTAGTATATTACTATAAATAGAGTTGAGATAAGACTATAAGAGTTGACATTTAAGAGTTGAAAATTAATACATATAAGACTAAGCAGTTGCCAAAGTAGATACCTTGACATTTTTCAAAGTCAATGTCTTTAATTTTGTGGGTATTTGTCCTCCACCTTCACGAAAAGCCTTTATACCCCTATCAATTAAACGATAGTTG
Organism: Alisma plantago-aquatica; assembly: GCA_963693085.1. Classification (NCBI taxonomy): domain Eukaryota; kingdom Viridiplantae; phylum Streptophyta; class Magnoliopsida; order Alismatales; family Alismataceae; genus Alisma; species Alisma plantago-aquatica. The sequence continues at coordinate 320,499,104 of OY856412.1, read as the reverse complement.
GTAAAATAGAAATATCATGTTGAAGAATAACAAATGACTAAATTTATGCTTACTCCATAGTTGGCAATTTCAGTTTGTGGCCCCTTGCTGTTTTTTCCCAATGGGTCAAGATAATAAAGAGTCATCAATTTTGGGACAACCACCAATAATTCCCAATGTCTAGATCTGAGTAAGAATAAAACAAACATTAAAATAAAGAAATTTATTCATTATTAAAATTATATTGAATAATAATACTTACGGGACATTAAAAGGAATTAGAATAATTTCTTTTCCCACACTAGAAAAATATTTGAATGCAGTAGAGAAGTAGTCATTCACATCCTCAATATGTGTCTCCACTTGACTAGTGACTGAAGGAACTAGGAATCCAACATTCTTTATATCAAAGTTTATGGCCTCGGTATATAAGTGGATGTATAACATTTTTAATTATTTTCATATATAGAAATAAGTTAAAAATGTGTATTGGAATTTTCTATATTGATAGATCCTTACCTTAGCCAAACTTCTAATATCGAAGTATTTTGCCAATCATATCGGAACAACTCTATAATATCATCAAAAAAAATATAATTGAAGTCCCTCCCAGTTGCATCTTCTATTAAATTGACCAACATTTGTAATCCAGAGCTGTAGTTGGCTAAGTATCGACAGAAACATGTACATTTACTTCCCAACTCGTCGAATGTGGATTCTGGAATAAAAGATGGCTTGGGCATAGAAGGATGACTAGTAGAATTTTTTACTTTTTGGTTTGCAAACCTATTAATTAAATTACATCCTTATATTACACGAGTTCATATATGTAGTCAAATATAAAAAACAAATGGTACAATTCAGGTATACCTTGTCATTGATAACCAAGTGTCGAGGCCAACCCACCATAGCACCCTCTTCTTCTTCAATTGTACTATATTTAGGATTATATATGGGTAGTGGTTTGTCCCCCATTCCTTCATACACAAGATGGATGGACACACGACAAATGTCATCAGTTGTTGGTTGGCAATGCAATGTACCACCAAGGTTGTATACCTTTCCCACTGCCACAACATTATATTCTGGAACCTCCACTGCAAGTTTATAGTTCATACAAACCTAGAATTAAAATAATTTAAGTTATATATGAAGTGGTAAACCAGATACCTACTACAACTATATATATATATATATATATATATATATATATATATATATATATATCATATATATATATATAGATATATATATCATATATATATATCATATATATATATATATATATATCATATATATATTATACTAATAACACAACATATAGAACAAACTTACTGTAAATTGTTGTGGTGGGTCATTGGGAGTGCTCCCACGACCTTCTACAGCTAGATCATGGGATTGTACCTCATCATCTGAGAGACACACAGTTTAAATAGATTGAGAAGGTTGAGTAGGCTAAAATAAAGACATTATTTCTTTTACTTTCTGTTCTACTAATGCTTCAACTTCCTATTGTGTAAGACCTCCTGTAAAACCTCTTCTAGATTGCGAAGGGCCAAAATAAGACTTGAATCCTATGCCAGCTCCTAATCCCCTAACACGGCCAGGATGCTCCTTTGTACCAAGAGCAACTGATAGTTCATCCATGCGGCCAATTGGGATGAACTTTCCTTTCTTCATTTTCTGATGGAGATCAATCTATTCATAGCTAATCACTACTACAGAAGTGGCCTTTGGCGTCGGTCGTTTAACCCCATTTGGCGTCGGTTTTCGACCGACGCCTATGTGGGCGCCGCTAAAGGTCGAACACTTCGGCGTCGGTTGTTTAACCGACGCCTATTTAAACTATCGGCGTCGGTCGTTTAGTCAATAACCGACGCCAAAGGGGTTCGCGCCACATAAAACGGCGTCAGCTAGGGCACTTTCTGCGTCGGTTATTTACTAACGGACCGACGCCTATACTACTTATAGCGTCGGTCTTTTAGTAGATAACCGACGCATAAAGTGTCCTAAATGATGCCATTTTTTGTGGTGCGAACACTTTTGGCATCGGTTATATACCAAAAGACCGACGCCTCTAATTTAAATAGGCGTCAGTTTGATACGTATATCCGACGCCATTTAGAGGACTGCTTGGCCACATAAGGCGTCGATTATCTATAAATAACCGACGCTGTAGATCTTTGCTGACGGTTTTTATAAATAACCGACGCCTATTTTTTTTTTTCATATCAGTTTGTAGGCCTGCTGTGGCTGGTCAGCAGGATGAGAACCTGCAGTTCAGTAACTGAACTGCAGGTTTACGACATCCATTGATATCAACCTACAAACAGGCCGCAAACCTGCAAAAGTCACAAGCAAAATTCTACACAAGTACATACATTCATACATCAATTCAATTCTCACATTCACACATATAGAAACATTCAAATACATGTATTAACATTCAGAAATATTCATTTACATAGTATCATTCATTATCGCTATCAACATCCTAATTATATCTTACAGTTGCCACTGCTTGTATGGCTTTTGCCCATTCTTCTCTTACTTCATTTAATGCTTCCATCGTATATGGAGCATGTATATTTTTTAAGCGTTTACCTGTAGTGTTGTCAGTTTTAAACACCTGCAAAGAGAATGATGTATATATATAAGTAATAATATAAAAATAAGATAAGATTGATATATTGCATACTAACTAATGAGAGTATATATAATACCTCATGTATGGTATCGATGTCCAATGCGGCATATTTGATAATCATCTGCATAAATCGCATCACATAGTATGCGCATGCCCAGCCATTGTCTTGTGTAGCACACTATAAATTGAAACATACAAAATAATACAACTAAGCACAATTCACATCAATAATATATATATTCGAGTCGGGAACTTACTTGTACGTTCTGCCAATTTATTGGCTGGTTCTTTTTCCTTGGGACCGTTCCTCCAGCCTTTTTGAATGCATCTAAACCCCTACATGTTAATATAACACAATAAATTGCATAAGTAAATAGTAATATAATAAAAGATGTTAACGGATATAAAAATGAAATATTTCTCACCAGAATAATGGCATTCTCATTACGTGTCCAATTTTAGAGTTCAATGTACTCCCCGCAGGATTTAGATAATAAACAGTGAATGTCCCGGGGACAATAACTAGTAACTCCCAATGTCTACCGCTAGAAGTAAGAAGTTAACAATTAATAACTCAAAATGCAAAACAAAAATGGAATTTTCTTAAGTCCAAATTATAAATAAAGTAAACTTACTTGACATTGAATGGAGCTATTATTATCATCTTCTTTTGCTGACCAAAAATTGTAAAAGCATCTATACAGTATTGTTGAACATTATCAGGGTCTTTAGCTACCAAACTAATCAATGATGGAATCAAAAATCCCACATGATCAAATGCAAATTGTTTGCAATGATCTTCGACTAGGTAGCTGCAAAACATATAGGCGTATGCATTAATATATAAGAAACCAGATCACCGGATCTTACACAAGGTATATGGATGTATAAACAAGATCTCACCTTATCCATGTCTCTATCATTGATGTATTCAGCCAATCATACATAAACAGCTCAATAATATCTTGTATAAATAAAGAGCTATCGTATGATTGACCTGCATAATCTGCATCTAAAGAAATAATTATAGGGCAATGTACATTATGTGCCCGTAGCCAACATGCCATTCCCCTACAAGCAGGACCTAACGGGTATGTTAGGAAAGTTGGAACCCAAACGGGTAATGCGGGAAGTGGAAGTGGAGGCCTAGGTGCTCCTGGTGTCTTCTTTTTAACCTGTACATATAATTTCAGATCAGTTGACATCATATATACACATTAATAGTCTAAATCAATGTAAATTTATCTTACAATTTCAGTCGTGTAGACGACATCTGCTTTGGGCCACAATATCACCCCGCCTTCTGCCTCACCAAGTGTATCAATATTGTTGGCTAAATGGACATCTAAAAATCCCTTTGTTTTGATTATGACAAACATTTCATTCTTATTAATCTAACGAGCTACTTGAGTGTGCAGGATGACAAAGTAGCAAGGGAAAATCCAAGAGCTTACTTAGTTATATTTTCATGCAATGTAATCAATGTTGTAAAACTTGTACAAATATATAATGTACAAGTACTTAGAATTGCATGTAAATCAAGCGTTAGATTTTCCTAGCCAAACACCATAGTTAGACATGTCATCCCATTTAATTAGGATCACCTTTGCACACTCACACATATAATTAATGCTTAAATTGAAACCTTGAAACAGGATCATTCTCGGTCGACAAACTCCTCGACCGAGACACTCTCGGTCGACAATCTTCTCGACCGAGAAAGATCCAAAGTAGCCATTAGACACAACAAACAAGTTAGTTGGTAGTTGAAGAAAGACGTTGCAAATCACTTGTTCCAGAGAGCCTGTCGGTCGACAAAAGTTCGACCGAGTAGGTGTCTCGGTCGACCATTTGTCGACCGAGATGGTCTCTGACAGCAACTGCAGAATAAAGTAATTAGCCGTTGTTAAAGCAACAACTTTGTACCTAACGGCTAGTTAAGCACTTAGAAACCCCTAGAAGTTGTCTAGAACGTCCTTAAGCATACTTAGGCCATTCCTATAAATAGGACAAGCCATAGGACACTAATTTTCACTTGTTACACTTGAGAATACACTTGAGCATACTTGAGCAATCTTTTGCAAGCAATTTGAGCACTGTGATCATTGGCCTACATTCTCCTTAGCTCAATCTCGTGTCCTATAGGCTAGATTCTCCTACCCACAGCAATCACAAGTTCACATACTTGGCTAGGAGATCTTACGCTTGATCTAGGCATATCAAGCCTCAGGCTTAAAGGATAAGTTGTAATTTCCTTTTTCTTTCTTGTTCCTTTTTATCTTTTGTACTCTCCTTGCTACTCCTAGGGTTGGAGGCTGCGGATTGGAGAGGGTTGACTTCTCAGGTGGAGAAGGGGACTTCAAGCTACTTCAAGAAGGCTATCGCAAGGGAAGCTACTTCAGAAGGCTGGTGCAACGGGAGTTGGTGCATCTACTTCAAGGGAAGGCTGTTTCAAGGTTGGCGATTACTTCTAGGTGAAGGCTGCTTGAAGGGTTTAGGAAAAGAGATTGTATTTTATGTAAATTCCTTGAGAGGTAATAAAATAAATTTCTTTTCAAATCCTGGTTGGGTAAGCAATCGGGTAGTGGATTGACGGCTATAGTATTTGCTATAGTTGGAACCACTCTAAACCTTGTGTCTCCTTGTCCAATATTTTCATTGTGGTTGCTTGAGTTCAATAATTGTTAAATTATCTATAAAACTCTATTCACCCCCCCCTCTAGTAGTTTTCAATTGGTATCAGAGTGAGGCTTCAAGGAACCCTAACAAGGTCTTGAAGAAATGGGTGATGGAATGCTCAACAACCTCAACATTGAAGGGACTCTTGTTGCTAGGCCGCCGGCATTCGATGGAACAAACTACCAATACTGGAAGAGAAGGATGCAGTTCTACTTCCAAGGCGTCAACTGGGATCTATGGAGAATGGTATCTACTCCTTATGAATTCCCTCAAAATGACTTTGCGGAATGGGATGCAAACACGGTAAAACAGGCCCAAATGAACGCAAAAGCTGTAAGCATTTTATATTGTTCTATTTCTGTAGGAGAATTTAATAGAATATCAAATTGTGATACAGCATATGATATTTGGCATAGATTGTCCATCACTTATGAGGGTACAGCCCAAGTCAAAAATTCCAAAATTAGTCTTCTTAAAACAAAGCTTGAACATTTTCGTATGGATCCAAATGAATCTATTAGTGAAATGTATTCAAAATTCTCTACTATTGTTAATGGTTTAAGTGCCTTAGGAAAACCTGTCCTTGAGGAAGATCAGGTATCAAAAATTCTTCGATCACTTCCTCCAAAGTACAAGCCAAAGGTGACAGCCATTGCAGAAGCAAACGACCTCACTCACCTCAAAATGGAACAACTCATTGGTAATTTAGAAGCTCATGAAGCAGATCTAGAAGAGGAAGAAAGAAGAGAACGTGAACACCAAAGTGGGAAGAAGAAGGATGTGGCTCTCAAAGCCTCAAAAGTTGTCACACAAGAAAGTGAGGAGTCAAGTGAAGAAGAAAAAGAAGCCTTAATCGTCAACGGTAAGAAGTACAAAAGGTTTAAATCTAACAAAATTTCTAGTTCCTCAACTCCCAGATGCTTTGAATGTGGGAAGAAAGGGCATTTCAAAAATGAATGCCCCAAAGCAAAGAAGGGAAAGAAAAGCTCACATAAGAAGAAAGGAGAAAAAGCCTATAAAGCTGCCTGGGATGAGTCAAGTGACAGTGAAAGCGGAGAAGAGGTGGAATGTCTAATGGCAAGAGAAGAAAATGAAGACTCTCAAGAGGTAAGCCTAGTTGATCTTTCTAAAGAAGAGTTAGTTACTAGTTTACAAGAAACTCATGATAAGTATGTTGATTCCAAGAAGAAACTAAAGAAGGCTATAAAATCAAATAATGAGCTCATTGCCAAATTAGATGAACTTTCTTATGAAAAGAACAACATTGATCTTGAAAATGTATCTTTAAAAACATCTTTAGATGATTGCACTAGAAAGCTACTCAATTTGGAAACCAATGTTGATCTTCTATCAAAAGAAAAGACTGATTTGCTAGCTAAACTACAAGATTATCAAACTCAACCTATCTTGTGCAACCATTCGGACTATGATAATATTGTAAAAGAAAAGGATTCATTGTTTTCTGATTTAGACCAAGCAAGAAAAGATATACATAAGAAGATGAATGACATTGCTACGTTGCAAAGAGAACTTTATAAGTTAAGAAGAAAAGATATTCTTGATAACATATTGAAAGTTGGTAATGTTTTCAATGGAAGAAAAGGTTTGGGATATGTTCCAAAGAAAAACCAACCCAAAAAGACCATGTTTGTACCCAAGAACACAATGACTAGAAAGAGAAATGAAATTGACTCTATTACTTGTCATTTCTGCTTACGTCTTGGACATTATTGTTTTTCATGCCCCTACAAGACTAAGGAGTCCGACTTAGTTTGGATCCCAAAACCCCAAACTTAGAAGAATGGAATGTAGTTGAGATATGACCAAATGCTTAATTTTGCTATTTATATTGTCTTATCTCAACAAAAGGTGCTATGCTTATTGTTATTATTTTTTCTGCATTGCTGAAACAGAAATTCTGTCGGTCGAAGTATTGTCGACCGAGCTCTGGGTCGGTCGAAGTATTGTCGACCGACTGGATGTCTTTAACAAATAAAAATTTTACAGCACCTATTTCCGTCGAAAATTGGTCAACCGAGAAATTTTCTGTGTTTTTGCTTGTGATACAGTAACCGGCTCGATCGACAAATTGTCGACCGAGACAAATATCGGTCGAACAATTGTCGACCGACTGGTTTTCTGTATCAGAACTTTTATATACATAAGCACTTAAAAGGTTTCTAACCATATCGGACCATCACATGGGTACCAAAATCTACATTCTAATGCAGGAATGGGTATCTGACAGTGGCTGCTCCAAACACATGACCGGGAACAAGGACGCATTTCAAACTTTTGAAGAAAAGAAAAGTGGAACGGTCACCTTTGGAGACAATGGTAAGGGAAAAATCGTTGGAATAGGTAATGTTGGAACAAATCTCGAAATTAAAAATGTTCTACTTTTTGATGGATTGCATCATAACCTAATAAGTGTAAGTCAACTATATGATAGTGGTTATGATGTGTTATTTAACAAAACCTGCTGCAAACTATTGATAGAAAACACTACAAATGTCGTTTATGAAGGAAATAGAGTTGGAAATCTTTATATCCTTAAACCAAACTCTATGAAATCAGTAGTAGGTAAATGCTTGCTTGCAAATGAAAATACCTTACAACTATGGCATAAAAAGCTAGGACATGCTAGTTCACATACTATTAAAAAGTTAGTGAAATATGATCTTGTTCGTGGATTACCTACTTTGTCTTTTGATCAAAGTGAAAACTGTGAACCCTGCACAATGGGAAAGCAAACCAAAACATCTTTTAAATCAAAACATGTACTTAGCACCAGTAGATCCTTAGAATTAATTCATATGGACTTATTTGGACCAATGAGGACACAATCTATTGGTGGTAAACGATACTGTTTTGTTATTGTTGATGATTATAGTAGATATACATGGGTACATTTTATTGCAACTAAAGATGATACTATTCATGTCTTTATGCAATTTTGTTCCAAGATTGAAAATCTTTTACAACATAAAATATGTATCATTAGAAGTGATCATGGTGGCGAATTTGAGAATCATACATTTGAGACCTTTTGTACATCTCAAGGGTATACTCATAATTTTTTTGCTCCACGTACCCCACAAAAAAATGGTATAGTTGAACGGAAAAATCGATCTCTACAGGAAATGGCTAGGACCATGATGCTTGAACACAACACACCTAAAACCTTTTGGGCTGAAGCTGTAAACACTGCTTGTTATGTGCTTAATAGAGTAACTGTTCACTCTCATTTGAAGAAAACTCCATATGAAATATTACACTCTAAGAAACCTAGAGTTGACTACTTTCATACTTTTGGCTCCACATGCTACATTTTAAATACCAAAGATGATAGAGACAAGTTTGATTCTAAATCACACAAAGCATTCTTCTTGGGATATTCCACTTCTAGCAAAGCCTTTAGAGTATATAACACTATCTCTAGAAAAGTTGAGGAATCCATTCATGTTTCTTTTCATGAAGAATCGAAATCTGAAAATCTAGATATCATTGATCTCACTAATCAATTCGAAAATATAACCATTTCCAATGATTGTGAGAAAATTCCCATATCCGATCCCCAAGTTGAAACACAACCCACACCTAGGCTTATCAAGGATCATCCCCAAGAACTAATTATTGTAGATCCAAATGATAAAGTCAAAACTCGGTCTTCCTTCAAAGATGTTGCAAACATGGCTTTCGTTTCTATCATTGAACCTAAGAAGGTATCCGACGCTCTTAAGGATGATTACTGGATAATAGCCATGCAAGAGGAGTTAAATCAATTCACTAAAAATGATGTATGGGATTTAGTTCCTAAACCACAAGATAAAACTATCATAGGAACTAAATGGGTATTTAGGAACAAGCTCAATGAGGCAGGAGAAGTCATAAGGAATAAAGCTCGGTTAGTAGCACAAGGATATAATCAATAAGAAGGAATAGATTTTGATGAAACATATGCACCCGTAGCTAGACTTGAAGCTATTAGGATGTTACTAGCTATTGCAGCCCATAAAAACATTAAGCTATATCAAATGGATGTCAAAAGTGCATTTCTAAATGGCATCATACAAGAAGAAGTTTATGTTGCTCAACCACCTGGCTTTGAAATACCAGAAAAAGGTGACCATGTTTATAAACTTAAAAAGGCACTTTATGGTCTAAAACAAGCACCTAGGAATTGGTATGAACGGCTCAAGACATATCTTTTTGATAATGGTTTTTCTATTGGAAATTCAGATTCTACTTTATTTTTCAAAACATATGCATCTGATTTCCTAGTTGTGCAAATATATGTTGATGACATTATTTTTGGAGCTTCTAATGATTCATTATGCACACAATTCAGTGACATTATGCAAAAAGAATTTGAAATGAGTCTCATGGGTGAACTAACATTCTTTCTTGGTTTTCAAATTAAGTAAACACATGCAGGAATTTTCATAAGCCAAGAAAAATATACTAAAGAACTTTTAAAACGTTTTGGGATGGATCAATGCAAACATGCTACTACTCCTATGGCTACCTCTATCAAAATTGATAAGGATGAAAATGGGGAACCTATTAATGATTCCTTATATAGAGCCATGATTGGTAGTTTGCTATACTTAACTGCTTCTCGACCGGACATTATGTTTTCCGTTGGTCTTTGTGCTCGATTTCAATCCCAACCTATGAAATCTCATTTTCTAGCGGTTAAAAGAATTCTTCGATATCTAGCTGGTACTACTTGTTTTGGTTTATGGTATCCAAAAGGACAATCCCTGGATTTTAAAGCATATACTGATGCGGATTATGCTGGTTGTCGACTTGATCGCAAAAGTACTAGTGGTGGATGTTTCTTATTAGGGAGAGCCTTAGTATCTTGGTTTAGCAAGAAACAAAATACGGTTGCCCTATCTACAACTGAAGCTGAATATATGGCAGCCGGGTCTTGTTGTGCTCAAGTGCTTTATATGCAACAGGTATTAAGCGATTATGGTTTTAATCTTTCATCTACACCTATTTTTTGTGACAACACGAGCGCCATAAACTTAGCACACAATCCTATTTTACACAGCCGGGCAAAACACATTGAAATCCGTCATCACTTCTTAAGGGATCACATCTCAAAGAATCATGTTTCCCTTCATCATGTTGATACGGAAAATCAATTGGCTGATATTTTTACAAAATCGCTTCCACTAGATCAATTCAACAACATTAGGAAGCAATTGCTTATTACTCCTTTGGAAGATGTTTTCTTTGATATCTGCGGTTCTTAAAACGAATACGTTTACTTGTTTCATTTTAGCTTTTCAATGGACATCTTTTTCATTAGATTTGATGGGATATCTAATTAAGGGGGAGTTTTTATCAAAACGGTTATCTAATTAAGGGGGAGTTTTTATTAAAACGGTTATCTTTTTGAAATGACAAAGGGGGAGACATATATAAAACTATAACTTAGTATTTATGAAAAACTCAATCAATGAGTTTCATAAATATACTCTTGGCTTTACATTGAAAGTTGCTACATTCCCAAATGAACTGGATTTCATGTTCCATAATTCATTGGGAATAATAAGCACACATTTTATAAACAAGAGGAAAAGATACATAAGGCAATCTAAAGGTATGAAATTCATATGTTTTATATCTATTTTGGAAATGTTTGTCATCTTCAAAAAGGGGGAGATTGTTGGCTAAATGGACATCTAAAAATCCCTTTGTTTTGATTATGACAAACATTTCATTCTTATTAATCTAACGAGCTACTTGAGTGTGCAGGATGACAAAGTAGCAAGGGAAAATCCAAGAGCTTACTTAGTTATATTTTCATGCAATGTAATCAATGTTGTAAAACTTGTACAAATATATAATGTACAAGTACTTAGAATTGCATGTAAATCAAGCGTTAGATTTTCCTAGCCAAACACCATAGTTAGACATGTCATCCCATTTAATTAGGATCACCTTTGCACACTCACACATATAATTAATGCTTAAATTGAAACCTTGAAACAGGATCATTCTCGGTCGACAAACTCCTCGACCGAGACACTCTCGGTCGACAATCTTCTCGACCGAGAAAGATCCAAAGTAGCCGTTAGACACAACAAACAAGTTAGTTGGTAGTTGAAGAAAGACGTTGCAAATCACTTGTTCCAGAGAGCCTGTCGGTCGACAAAAGTTCGACCGAGTAGGTGTCTCGGTCGACCATTTGTCGACCGAGATGGTCTCTGACAGCAACTGCAGAATAAAGTAATTAGCCGTTGTTAAATCAACAACTTTGTACCTAACGGCTAGTTAAGCACTTAGAAACCCCTAGAAGTTGTCTAGAACGTCCTTAAGCATACTTAGGCCATTCCTATAAATAGGACAAGCCATAGGACACTAATTTTCACTTGTTACACTTGAGAATACACTTGAGCATACTTGAGCAATCTTTTGCAAGCAATTTGAGCATTGTGATCATTGGCCTACATTCTCCTTAGCTCAATCTTGTGTCCTATAGGCTAGATTCTCCTACCCACAGCAATCACAAGTTCACATACTTGGCTAGGAGATCTTACGCTTGATCTAGGCATATCAAGCCTCAGGCTTAAAGGATAAGTTGTAATTTCCTTTTTCTTTCTTGTTCCTTTTTATCTTTTGTACTCTCCTTGCTACTCCTAGGGTTGGAGGTTGCGGATTGGAGAGGGTTGACTTCTCAGGTGGAGAAGGGGACTTCAAGCTACTTCAAGAAGGCTATCGCAAGGGAAGCTACTTCAGAAGGCTGGTGCAACGGGAGTTGGTGCATCTACTTCAAGGGAAGGCTGCTTCAAGGTTGGCGATTACTTCTAGGTGAAGGCTGCTTGAAGGGTTTAGGAAAAGAGATTGTATTTTATGTAAATTCCTTGAGAGGTAATAAAATAAATTTCTTTTCAAATCCCGGTTGGGTAAGCAACCGGGTAGTGGATTGACGGCTATAGTATTTGCTATAGTTGGAACCACTCTAAACCTTGTGTCTCCTTGTCCAATATTTTCATTGTGGTTGCTTGAGTTCAATAATTGTTAAATTATCTATAAAACTCTATTCACCCCCCCCCCTCTAGTAGTTTTCAAATATCTGGGTGGGCATATGGCAACACAACTTCCCTCCAATCGGGTAACACACGTAATGGGCCCACACGAACATAGCCCTGTGGCATTGGAGTCCCGTGAAACCTTTCCCCAGGAAGGGACGGGTAAGCGTGCGCCTCTGCAACAATGTAGTCTTGCATTCTTAAGCGGCATGGCTTCAATGCCTACAAATTTACGTAAAGAATATTATACATATATACATATCATCTTGAAAACATAACAACTTGAAAAGACTAACTACAATGCCATAAACAATACTTACAGCAGACGTGCTAGGCGATGGGTCTCCAGGATTACTCGCAGTCTGTGCATCAGGAGAAGAGTGGGTCGACATAGGCGTATTGGAAGCCTGAGATGCCTTCCACCGCAGCAATTCTTCCTTGACCTTCTCAGCAACTACATCGTTGATCTTCTTAGCAACTAAATCCTCAACTCTCTTATTCTCCTATACATGGATAAAAGAAACATTAGCTTCTTATTAATGAATTTCCTTTTGCAGTAACATTCTAAAAAAAGAATAGGTTACCTCTTCTTGAGAAAGTCCCGCTCTGGGTTTGCGCTGGGATGGCCCAAAGAATGCTTTGATGCCAACACCAGCGCCGGCACCTCTAACACGTCCAGGATGCTCTAGGTTACCCAGAGCAACTGTCAATTCATCCCTTGTGCCCTGAGGGATGAACGTGCCTTGTTTCCTCTGCTCGTGCAGCTCCCGCTAATCACCATAAACAGAAATTGGTAAGTTAACACCACAAATAATCAATATTCAAACGATTTCTCTAAGAGTTGTATTTTACCATTTTTGCAGACGCCTCAGCAGTTACAGGCTTCTTTATTTCACCCTTCTTGTTTTGCCTGCCAGCTATATAGATATCATGGCGAGGCATGGGTGTGGCAGACTCCTGAGTAGGAGCAGACTCCTGAGTAGCCGCAGACTCCGCCTGTAGTCTTTGGCGAACGCTTGCATAGCCTTTTGGACCCATAGTGTGGTCATGCACATTCAGTGCACGCCTTGCTTTTTGTGCGTCACTGAGGGCCTAGTTAGTATGCACATTAATGATTTGGTTAGTAGCACTAAATGCTAATCTTGAATAGGTGAATACAATGTATATTAATTAAATTAGGAGTGACGCCTAATACCTTGAATTCTTCAGATTTTCTTGAAGCAACAAAATTGTCCCAATCTTCTTTGTCCAAGAAGTTCCATTGTTCAAGGGCTGACTTCTTCTTCTTATCACCCTCTTTTATGTATTCTCTGTTCAGATTTGTCCTATAATTCCTAAGCATCTTTCGAGCGTGTTGCATCACATTTTTACGATGCAACTTCTCATCCAATGCAAACAGATTCTGTAAAATAGAAATGTTATTAACTAGTATCCAAAATAGAATTGCAAATAATAGAATTTGTAATCTATAAAATAGAATTGCAAATAATAATAACTCACGCATAAATCCTGCCATATCAAGTCTTTTTTCCCTTGAGGAACTTTATGCCAATTGTCATACTTAACACCACAATGGCTCCGAGTGGTACACCCAAGATAGTTCACAAAATTATTGCGGTTCACTCCAATTGGATTTCCTCCATTATCAAACTCCACCACCAATTTGGATCCACTACCACTTAGCGCTAATAACTTCTTCAACAGAGTGATGCCCCTTTTCTTGTTAAGTGTCTGGTGTTGCGCATCAAGTTGCTCCAGTGCTTCAGTGGGTACAGGTGCATCAACCTAAAATTTGACAAAAATAAAACACACTAACTTATCCCAATATAGAAATATAGGATATATGACATAACTAGAAGATAATGAATTTTATAGAAATACAGGATATGTTTTTAGAACTTACATTAGTATCCTCGCCATGCTCGTCATGGACAGCATGCTCATCATGGACTTCATGCTCATCATGGACATCATGCTCATCATGGTCAGCCATCTGAAAATGTCATTAAAAAGGCAAACATTTAGCATTTCTATTAACTAGAAAAAGGCAAACATTTAGCATTTGTATTAACTAGAAAAAGGCAAACATTTAGCATTTGTATTAACTAGAAAAAGGCAAACATTTAGCATTTGTATAAACATACATGTCTCTAAAATTGTGATCTTTTATCAATTAACAATCCTTCATTGTGATCTCCGCGCACATATAAGTCATCATTAGCTTCAATATTTTGTGGAGTTGGCAACCCAACTGAGAATGGACTGGAGTCATCATACTTATCATAGTACTCTTCTTCATCTATAGGATCTTCAATGAACTTTCTTTTACCATGAAGAACAACCGACCATTTATCATTTGCAGGATCATCGATATAGAATATTTGTTTCGCCTGTGATGCCAATATGAATGGTTCACCCTTCTCACCAATCTTTTCAAAGTTCACCAAAGTGAAACCCAATTCATCCACTATAACTCCTTTGGTGTTATCAACCCAATTACATTTAAAGAGCGGAATTTTGAAATCTATGTAGTCAAACTCCCAAATGTCCTCAATGACACCGTAATATGACATTTTAGCTTCACGTGGACTCTTATCCTTTGCACTTGCAAAGTACATAGTCGACGCTTGAAGAGTGACCCCACTATTTTGGACGACACTCTTATCATCTTGGCACTTTGTGTAATATGTGAATCCATTAATGTCAAACCCTTCATAAGACATAACATTCGGTTTTGGTTTAAAGGCGAGGCATTTGATAGTTTCTGTAATATCATTTGGTGTTTGAGATAGTTGATGTAAGACTTTATCTTCAAACCACTTAGTAAAAGTCTTATTATGCTCTCTAGCAAGCCACATTGAACTTGCTCAAGGATGTTGTCTCTTTATGAAATTGGTATGTTCCTCGATATAAACACTCATTTCGTCCATATTGTGTAAAATATACAAGTGAGCTTGTTCCAACTGCTCACGACTGATTACTTTCACCCGTGATCCCAAAATTCCTTTGCCCTCCTCAATATTCTTGTCATTATCAGGAGTGTCATTAGCACTGAGAAAGTCATTGCAAAAATCCATAACCTCTCTCGCCACATAACCTTCAATAATACTCCCTTCAGGCCGATAACGGTTTCGAACATCACCTTTAAAAATGCTCATGTATCGTTCAAAGGGATACATCCAATGCAAGAAAACTGGTCCCAACATTTTCACTTCCCTAGTCAAGTGGACAACAAGATGTACCATGATATCAAAGAACGAAGGAGGGAAATACATCTCAAGCTGACATAGGGTAACAACCACTTCTCTTTGCAAATTATCGAGAGTATCAGGGTCAATAACTTTGCTGCATAGACTGTTGAAAAAGAAACAAAGTCTGGTAATTGCAAACCTTACATGCTTCGGCAATATAGATCGAATTGCCACGGGCAATATTTGTTGCATTAGAGTGTGACAATCATGAGATTTAAGACCTATCAACTTCAGATCTTTCATTGATACCAATCTACGGATGTTGGATGAGTAACCATGTGGCACCTTAACATTTACCAAGCATTCACAAAAAGTTTTCTTCTCCTTTCTAGACAACGTGTAACAAGCGGGAGGTAAGTATGTTCTTTTATTACCCATTTCACGTAATTCTGTTAATTCTGACCTTATTCCCATTTCACGTAGGTCCAGTCTGGATTTTATCCCATCTTTAGTCTTACCTGGTATATTTAATAGAGTACAAATGATGCTATCACAGACATTTTTCTCAACGTGCATTACATCGATACAATGCCTGACTGTCAAAGAACTCAAATAAGGAAGATCCCAAAATATTGACTTCTTCTTGAATGAAGAATTGTCACTCCGTGTGGCCATACTACATTGTGATTTCTTACCAAATTCATTGACAATGTCTTTTACTCTTTCATAAACAACATCCCCTGGTATAGGTTTAGGTGCACTTCGTTCATCATTCCATCCATTGAATGCTTTGCGCTTCCTACGATACGGATGGAATTTTGAAAGAAACCTTTGATGACCAAGATATACAGTCTTGCCGCCATGTTTTAGTCTTATTGAATCAGTGTTTTCTTCACATATAGGACACGCTTTAGCTCCTTTGACACTATATCCAGACAAATTCCCATATGCTGGAAAGTCATTAATAGTGCAAAACAACATAGCGTGCAAACGAAATGTCTCTCTTGCTGAAGCATCATAGGTCATCACACCTTCAGCCCAAAGTTTCTTTAAGTCATCAATCAAAGGTTCAAGATAAACATCGATATCATTTCCGGGTTGTTTAGGGCCCGATATCAACAATGACAACATAACGTACTTATTTTTCATACACATCCAGGGAGGAAGATTGTATATAACAAGCATGACTGGCCAAGTGCTATGTTGGCTGCTCAATGTCCCGTACGGATTCATCCCATCTGTACAAAGCCCAAGTCTTAGATTCCTATCTTCTTCACCAAATTTAGGGTACAATAGATCAATCTTCTTCCACTGTGGGGAATCAGACGCATGTCGTAGGATCCCATCATTAGTTTTCTTAACATCTGCATGCCACCTCAAATTCTTTGCATCTTTCGGATTTGCAAACAAGCGTTGAAACCGTGATATTATAGGTAGATACCACAACACCTTGGCAGGAGAACCAGTTTTGGACTCCCCCGAAGTCGTCAATTTATACCGTGACGCACCACATTTTGGACAATCTTTCAAATCTACATAGTCCTTTTGAAATAATACACAATCATTCGGGCATGCGTGTATCTTCTTGGCCTCCATTCCCATTGGGCACAACATTTTCTTTACCTGGTATGTTGAGATTGGAAGCTCGTTTCCTTCAGGAAGCATTTCTTTCAACAAAGTCAACAATGAAGTGAAGCTTTTGTCGCTCCATCTATTGTTAGCTTTCAACTTATACAATCTCAAGACAGCGCTAAGCTTCGTAAACTTAGCACAACCTGTGTATAATGGTATCTCAGCATCATGCACAATGTTTGTAAAGATAGGAGGTGGATCGGTGTGCTCTACCCTACAACTATCCAGCATCGCATCAACGATGTCTGCTGGAACTAGTTCATTCACATTTACGTCATCAGAGGCAATTTCTTCTTCCACCCAAGCACTGCTATCGACATCTACTGGTTTCGATTTTGAAATCTCTCCATGCCAGTGCCATTCTGTATAGCCTTGTACAATCCCGTTGCACATGACATGACTTTTGATTTCCTCACCAGTGTTGACTTTCAAGTTGTTACCGCAATGCCTACATGGACAGTAGAACCTATCTGTAGGTTTTTTCCTATGTTCCTCGGCAAATCTAATAAACTGATCAAGACCAGATATAAACTCTGGGGTGCAACGATTATGAATGGACATCCATGATCTATCCATTCTATGATCAGAGAAAACAAGTATATATTAGGAAACAAGTATATATTAGGAAAAGATTAGGGTATACACTTACATCCTAAGCGTATAATGTGATGTCATTCTTATATATAATAAATGTGTACCACCTATCCCATCCTTGAACACCTAATCTCACTAGTAAGTGTATAATGTATATTTGGTTTTCAAGAAAATTTCGGCAGCATTTCCCCGCTGTTCTCCAAGTACATATGTACTTAGAGAACAAACGGGGAAATGCTACCGAAATTTTCTCGAAAACCCAATACACATTATACACTTACATCCTAAGTGAGATTAGGTGTTCAAGAACAGTCCCAAACCGGGGACTATCCAAGATTTACTCCTAATGAGTCAATCTTGGATGGGTTTCTAGGCCAACAAATACATTTGATGTCATTCTTATATATAATAAATGTGTACCACCAATCCCATCCTTGAACACCTAATCTCACTAGTAAGTGTATAATGTGTATTTGGTTTTCAAGAAAATTTCGGCAGCATTTCCCCGCTGTTCTCTAAGTACATATGTACTTAGAGAAAAAACGGGGAAATGCTACCGAAATTTTCTCGAAAACCCAATACACATTATACACTTACATCCTAAGTGAGATTAGGTGTTCAAGAACAGTCCCAAACCGGGGACTATCCAAGATTTACTCCTAATGAGTCAATCTTGGATGGGTTTCTAGGCCAACAAATACATTTGATGTCATTCTTATATATAATAAATGTGTACCACCTATCCCATCCTTGAACACCTAATCTCACTAGTAAGTGTATAATGTGTATTTGGTTTTCAAGAAAATTTCGGCAGCATTTCCCCGATGTTCTCTAAGTACATATGTACTTAGAGAACAAACGGGGAAATGCTACCGAAATCTTCTCGAAAACCCAATACACATTATACACTTACATCCTAAGTGAGATTAGGTGTTCAAGAACAGTCCCAAACCGGGGACTATCCAAGATTTACTCCTAATGAGTAAATCTTGGACGGGTTTCTAGGCCAACAAACACAATAATAGATATGACAAATATATGCAAGCAAAAGATTTGTTCATATATGCAAGCACAAATGTATGACACATATATGCACAAATTAGAAGTTCATAACCCTCATAACCCCCCATCTTAGGATGATGAAGGTCCATCTTTGCAGTCCTTGGCTACCATATGAGCCAATGAACAAGGAAGTTGGTCGTTTGTCCCAGGATTAACATTGTGAAATTTGAGTTGAAGAACATGAACAAATTTGAGTTGAAGGTCCATCTTTGAGGTCGGTCATCTAGGTTCACCCACAATACAACTTATCAGAAGAACATGAACAACTTTCAGGGCAAGGTCAAAGCAAAAATCAGAATGATGATGACATTGATGAATTTTTTGTTGGTTGAGATTGAGAAATTCATGCCCAACTATAATATATTTCACTCATATTTTAAGCCCTTTTTAGTTAGAGGGACCATAGGGCTGAACGTATATGACCACATTATGACTTTATAGAGGTTCAAGTAAAATTAAGTATTGATTGAGATCTTGATAATATTGTTCTATCTGATCTTGAAGATTTTTGGATGGATAAAAAAGATATTATATATGCGGGTATGAAATTTCCATCCTTGAGGTGCTTATATAGGTGAATAAGTGGATTTTAATCTTGATACTTTGTGACATAATAGTTATGTCTTGATTTGGTGAAATTCGGAGTAGTAATACTAATTTAGTTTGATTATTTACGAAATTAGACATATATGATTGTGTTCAATACATTATGCGCGTCTTGCATCTTAAAAAATATATTTAATAATGTTGTAGGGATGATTCTACGTTGAGGCGACTTTCAGGACTTGTAAAATCTAATTACAAACAGATTAAACGGTGTTTTCCTTTTTGTTTGGGAGAACAAATAGATAGGTACTCGTAGAGAGAGTGTTTATTTATGTTTAGGATATGTTTCTTGGGTTTCCTTTTTGGTATAGGAAAGTGACCCATCAGTTTCTAATAGTTAATGTTTTAATTAGATTTGCATTTTGAGCATCCTTGTATCTCACAATCCGACATAGGAAAAGACGACCTGGTAGTTTGGTAGGGGAGGGGGTTCTCTCAATCACAATCAAATATGATTGAAAAATTAAACCGTTCTCCTTTGAAAAATTACAAGCAAATATAAATGACAAAATGAACCAAATTGCAATAAAAAACAACAACATGTTGAATATGATTGAAGCAAAAATGAGCTGTGTAACTAGGTATAAAAACTCATAACCAAATGATTGACCAACAACTCAGAAACCAATCTGACCTTATAAAGAACACACATTGAAGGATCCTATAACAGAGTAAAATCGAACCTGTAAGTAGCAAGCTCGTGGAGGAAGAAGAGGAGTATCTCTGTCGGTAGCGAGCTCCGTTAAGGAAGAAGAGCAGTGGAGGCGGCGACGTTGAGCAGTGGAGGCGGCGGTGTAGGCAGTGGAGGCGGCAGCAGCGGCGGAGACACGAGGGTCGTCAGGCGGAGATGCGGTGGCGGAGAGGCAGTGGAAGTAGTGGCAGAGACGTCGGCGGAGAGCAGCGGCGTAGAGCGAGCGGCGGAGAGCAGCAGCGGAGAGCGAGCGGCAGAGAGCAACAGCTGGAGTCGTCGGGCAGAGAGCGAGCGGCGAGCAGCAGGATGAAACAGGAAGAAAGGGGGAAGAGCTGGGTGATCGGGTCTATTAATTTGGTAATCAGCATCGGTTATTTAGAAAATCGACGCCTCTAACGCTTTAGCGTCGGTTGTCTGTAAAAAACCGACGCCCGTTTAGAAAACATGTACCCTAATTTTTTTGGCGGGAACCATAATCAGCATCGGTTATCTGGCACAACCGACGCTGAAAGTGGGACATTTTCGCACAAATTTTCATTTTAAATAGGCGTCGGTGAATACCTATAAAACCGACGCTAAAGATGACCTAAAATGTTTTTGCTCGAAATTTGGATTTCGCGGGTGATTTTAGGCGTCGGTTTTTTATAAACAGTCGACGTTGAATATAAAGCGGTACCCGTGTCTGGCTGGTCTTCAAATATAGACGTCGGTTTGTATAAATAACCGACGTCTAATAGTATCGGCGTCGGTTTCCGTAAACATCCGACGCCCAGAATAGCGACACTGAATGTTATTTCTGTAGTAGTGAATAAAAATATTAAATCACAATATCAATTAGATATAAATAAATCAAAGTTTGTGAGTTACTCTTTACTTCGTTGGGATAAACCTACCATCTTTTGTGCCACCTCCTAAGTTGCAGGGTTGACAATTTCACCTGCTCAGTTTTTTCTAGTGTCAATCCACTACAAGTGTCAGGGTGGATGCTCAACTTGAGTTGTACTAGACTCTTCTCCAGAATAGAGTTGCTTCTCTTGTAGTTGGCGGAAGAAGGCATAACCACCGGGCCTCAAGTGATGGTCATGCACATTTTTGGCCCGTGTTTCCTTTTGGGCCTCATGAATAACCTGATCATTTAAAATGAGGTATTGCAATTTAGACCTGGCAAACATATATAAAAAGATTCACCTCCTTAATTGTATAAAAATATTCATACAATACATCACAATCTTTATACATGAAACTCTTCCGATTTCCTTGATGCAACAAATTTTTCCCACACCTCAAGATCTATAAAAATATATTGATTTTTTGCTTTATTCTTTTGTTTAGGATTTTCTATATAATCGCTTTTGAGATAGGTCTTAAAATTCCTCTATCGTACACCACAACGTTGTAGCACTTTTTTCTTGTGATCTTTTTCATTTAGATGAAAAACACCCTATACATATAAAAGAAGCAATAATGTTATCTTAAAAAGGATATGTCTTTCCAAGCAAACTAAATTAGAATCAATAAACAAAAAACATATTAAAATAATATCACTTCAACTCACAGATATATCTTTCCATAGGAGGTCTTTTAAGGCATCAGAAACATCATGCCAATTTCCTATATCTATTGCCACCTTACTGCGCACGATCACCACTATGTAATGCTTGAAAGCACTAGCATGTTCCCCAATAGGTGCTCCTATGTCATCAAACTGGATAGGCAATTTCTCCCCTTTGGCCCTGAGCTCCTGTAGCCTTCGCATCAGTGTGGGACCTCTACATTTCTTAGCATCACCACTACCATCCTCATGGTGTTCATGCTCAGAATCTTCATCTTCACTTGCCATTTTAGAACAACTTGCAAGTATACATGATAAAAGAAACATAATGATAATAAAAGCACAAGTGGTTGAATGATATATGATGTATATTTAAAAGATTACGTGCTTGAATGATAATAAAATAACTAATTCAAAGAATACATGCCTCTAGTAATGGTTGAGTTGTTAGTCAAGTAAAATTCCTTCAGCATGGTCTTGACATTTATAGTATTCATCGGTGTTAACTTCAACATTTAGACTTGGCAAACCAACTGAGAATGGGCTGGAATCATCATACTTTTTGTAGTATTCTTCTTCATTTATAGGATCTCCAGTAAATTGTCTTTTTCCATGAAGAATCACAGACCAATTTTTATTTGCCAGGTCATCAATATAGAATACTTGTTTTTCTTGGTCTTCCATGATGAATGGCTCATCTTTCTCACTAATCTTTTCAAAATCCATCAATGTGAAACCCAACACATCCACTAAAACTCCTTTGTTGTTATCAACCCAATTACACCTAAAGATAGGAACTCTAAAATTTGTATAGTCTGATTCCCATATGTCCTCAATGATGCTATAATATGACATCTCAGCTTCACATGGTCTTTTATCTTTGGCACCAGCAAAATACAACGAACAAGCTTGAACACTGACCCCACTATTTTAGACTGCACTACTTTCATCTTGACGCTTTGTGTAGTATGAAAATCCATTTATGTTATATCCTTCATATGACATGACATCCATTGTTGGCTTAAAGGCGAGCCATTTAATGTTCTCAGCAATATTATTCAGTGATTCATATAGTTGATTAAAGACTTTCTCTTCAAACCACTTAATAAATGTTCGATTATGCTCTCTTGCAAGCCACATTGAATTGGATCGTGGATGATTTCTCTTGATAAGATCATTGTGTTTTGTGATGTAGCTACTAACTTCATCAATGTTGTGTAAAATATACAAATGTGCTTGTTTCCACAACTCACGGTTGATTCCTTTCACTTGTGCTGCCAGAGTTCCTTTGCCACAATAAGATTCAGTGTGATGGGTGTTTTTTAGATATCTAGAAGTTTCATTGCAATTCAAAATATCACTGCAAAATTCCATCACCTTCCTGGTCACATAATCCTCAATAATACTCCCTTCAGGATGATAACGATTCCAAACATCACCTTTAAAAACACTCATGTAGTGTTCAAATGGATACATCCAGTGTAAGAAAATTTGACCCAACATCTTCACCTCCCTTGTTATATGTACTACAAGATGAACCATGATATCAAAAAATGAAGGAGGAAAGTACATTTCAAGCTGACACATGGTAACAATTACATCTTTTTGTAATTTATCGAGAGTATCAAGATGTATCACTTTGTTACATATTTCATTGAAGAAGAAAAAGAGTCTTGTGATTGCAAACCTTACATGCTTTGGCAATATAGATCAAATAGCCACATGTAAAATTTGTTGCATTAAGGTTTGACAATCGTGAGATTTGAGACTTATCAACTTCAGATCCTTCTTTAATACCAATCTATGAATATTAGAAGAGTATCTTTGTGGAACCTTGATATAATACAAGCACTCACAGAAAGTCTTTTTCTCCTGCTTTGACAAAGTGTAACAAGATGGTGGTAAATATGTGCGGCGACCCCTGATCTCCATTGATAATTATTTATCTTTTCTAGATTTGATGACGTCTTTAGTCTTTCCCGGTATATTCAATAGCGTACCAATGATGCTATCACAAACATTTTTTTCAACATGCATGATGTCAATGCAGTGTCTAATTGACAAGAATCTCCAATAAGGAAGATCCTAAAATATTGACCTCTTCTTGTATAGAGATTCGTCACATGCGAGAGTACAACTACTTGAACTCTTTCCAAATTCATTAATGATATATTTCACCCTATCATATACAACATTTCCTGGTATAGGTTTAGGAGCATTTTGTTCCTCAGTTGATCCATTAAAGGTTTTGCATTTCCTTCGATAAGGATTCACTTATGGGAGAAATGTCTGATGACCAAGATATACAATTTTACCACCATGTTTTAGTCAGATTGAATCAGTATTTTTCTCATAAATAGGACATGCTTTGTATCCTTATATGCTATATCCAGAAAAATTTCCATAAGCTAGAAAGTCATTAATCGTGCAAAACAACATAGCACGCAAACTAAAGATCTCTTCACATGAAGAATCATATGTCATAACACCTTCTTCCCATAGTTTCATTAGGTCATCAATTAGAGGTTGAAGGTAAACATCAATGTCATTTCCAGGTTGCTTGGGCCCTGATATCAATATTGACGCCATGACATACTTATTTTTCATACACAACCAAGGAGGAAGATTGTATATAAACAATCATAACAGGCCAAGTGCTATGTTGGATGCTTAATGTACCATAAGGATTTATTCCATCTATACAGAGTCCAAGTCTTAAGTTTCTTGGTTCTTTACCAAATTAAGGGTATAATAAATCAATTTTCTTCCATTGTAGTGAATCAACTGCGTGTCGTAGGACGCCATCATCATTGGCCTTTAACTCCCCATGCCAAGACAAATTTTGCTCATCTTCAGTATTAGAAAATAAGCATTGAAATTGTGGTATTATTGGTAGATAACACATCACCTTGGCAGGAGATCCATTTTTAGCCTTAACTGAATTTGTGGTCTTGTACCTTGACACACCACATTTTGGACAATTTATCAAATTACTAGTCCTTCTGAAATAACATAATCATTTGGACATGCATGAATCTTCTTATCCTCCATTCCGATTGGGCACATTACTTTCTTTGCTTGATATGTTGAAATTGGAAGATCATTGCCTTCTGGAAGAATTTCCTTTAACAAAGATAACAATGAAGTGAAACTCTTATCGCTCCACCAGTTTTAAGCTTTAAGAGTATATAATCGCATCACAACACTCAACCTTGTGAACTTAGTACAACCCTTATATAATGGTTTTTCAGCATCATGGACAATGTTTGCAAATAAAGAAGGTGGATCAATGACATTGTCCAGACAACTACGTAGAATCTCATCAACCATATCATCCTGAATCAGTTCATCTTGAATCGGTTCATCATTGACATTATCATCATTCTATATATCTTCTATGCCACTATTAGTATTGACATTTTCTGATCCATAATTAAATTTCTCTCCATGTCAATACCATTCATTACAACCTTATATGATCCCATTGTGTAACATCCCTAACCTGGGTTATACTTTAACCCTAGGTGTTTTTATTAAGAAAGATGAGTATATGCTTAATCTCATATTGTGAAAAGTAATTAGGCCTCAAAAGGAACTTATATTGCAATTCTAGTCCTTTTTGAAAATGTTGAAATCAATGTTTTGTTTGTTTTGAACTAAAGTGCAAATTACCCAAGTTGAGGGGTTTAAGTGCAAATTGTGCATGATAATATGTTCCTCAGGTGTTGAAGCATAATGAGAGTGAAAATGATGCTGAGGTATGGCTTATGGAAGCCTGAATACCAAGGAAGAGCTGATAAAGCAATGTATGTGCATGAAAACCTAGTTTTGGTGTAATGTGCAAATTACCCAAAACTTAGGGTGAAATATGCAAATAACAACTTCAATAAGGTACCTAATGTTTCTTTGCATCATGTAAAACAAAGAAAATGAGAGGGGTGCCTCATTTGAATTAAGTTGGAGGAGAGAGAATCTTGATATTAAAATAATCAAGATTTAATCCTAATTGAAACCCTAACTCGATTTAGGGCAAAAATAAATGTATTAATTAAAGGGCCTTCAACCAAAATTAAAATGGTTGAATTCATATGTGTGTGGACATCCTTGAGCCTTGCAAGGACCACGAAAATATCCAAGGGAGTGGATAACTCACTCACAATTTTATAAGAAAAAGAAATATCCACTCACATATGGATATTAATATTATATGATTTAAGGTGCTTGATTTGCTTTTCTTTAAATCATGGATAATTGAGAGGACTAAGAGGCAAACAAGATAGCCTCGTCCCTAAGGAAGATGAGGGGGAAGAGGCAGCCATATTTTTGGGATTAAATGGATTTTGCAAAGTATATTCTCTCTCATTGAATTTTTATAAAAGGACCTTTTACAAGCCAAATGAAAGGCTTTTACGACCCCACTTCTTCTCATTGGTTGGGAAACGACCAAGGGAGCTTGGGAGGGTCAGGAGGACGACCCTCAACCTGTTGGTAAGCTTCTTGACCTTGGTTCACCACGATTTCATGGTGGAAATCACAAATCAATGCATGATTTCTTCCTATTTTGATATCCTATTCAATTCTAACCATTCCTTTTCACTCAAATCTTGAGGACGAGCCTTGGAATGGTGAAAGGAGTTTCATCCACCGTTGTTTCCGTGGACATGGAGCTTTGGAGCTCAATTGGAGGCGGGTTTTATAACTTGAACCCTTGATTTTGTTATTGCATTCAATTCCTTATCAAATAATGATCATTTCCATATTTACAATATTCGATTTGGTTGATGGATGCAATCACCATGGAAACCACAGTAGGTTTCATGCATTTAGAGGTTGAAGATGATAAGAACAGACCTCTCCAAATATCCAAGGCAAACGGTCTTGATTGAGTTTCTCAAACGGTTTCCCAAACCGTTTGCGAGCAAACAGTTTCAAACCGTTTAGAGGCAAACGGTTTCACCAAACCGCATGAGACCAAACAGTTTCAGACCGTTTGGTGGAGTTGACCAGGGTTAACCGTTTGGAGATCTGTTGAAAATTATCTAGGTTAATGACCCATCAATTATGATTGGTTAGTTCCAATTGGTTCATGAGTTGAAGGTCAAACAATCACCAAAACCCAAATCGGGTTAAGTGCTGATTTCCAACTTGATTGAGTTTGAAACTTGGGTTGATTGACCCAAACGGTTTCAAAACCATTTGGGGATCACCCAAATGATCTCAAGACCATTTGGAGGTCTAGGGTTGAGTATGGTTAAGCAATTGAAGATCCAAAGATACTAAGTTGGAGTGTAATCAATTGCTGATTTAGTGATCAATCCAATGATCCAAACCCTAATTGGTTGACTTGGATTTTGATGTTAACATGGGCAAACGGTTTCAAGACCGTTTGGAGGTCATCCAAACGACCTCAAGACCGTTTGATGTCAGGTCATTTTCAATTTGGATGATGGTTCAATGGTTTCAAAGAAACTAATCTTACATTGATTAGTGTTGAAGGATCATCGATTCCAAACCCTAATTCAATTGATTCAAACCCTAAGTGAGGGTCAATTGAGGGTCAATTGAGGGTCAAATTAGTTGAAGGTTGACCTATTTAACTCAATTGAAGTATGAGGATAGGTCCAATTGATGATAGGTTCCATGAATTCAATGATTGAAGGAATCAACATTGGAAACCCTAATCCAATTTGATTGGTTGAGACTATTTTTGGTCCATGCGGTTTTCAGGAGGTTTGGACCAAACGGTCTCAAGACCGTTTGGGACCAAATGATCCCAAACCAGTTGAGCCCATGCGGTTTCAAAAAGTCGCTTTAGAAAACAGTTTCAAGTACTTGCTTTAGCAAACGGTCTTAAGCACCACCTTTACCAAATGGTTTCAAACCGTTTGAACTTTGAAGGACCAAGACCGTTTGGGGCTCAAGTAGTCAAAGTTGATTGAGGACTCAATTGGTTAATCCACTTGGACACTTGTTGTAATTGAGGACTCAATTGATCAATTCAATTGGATACCTTATGTAATGGAGGTCCAATGTGATTGAATCTCTTGAGAATTAAGATGATGAATGATTCATTGATCCAATGATGATTACTAATGACAATCAATGAAGGTACAAAGGTTAAAACCCTAATAGTACCTAAGTTATTAGTGCCAATTAAGGGATGAACCCTAATTGCTTATAGGATCAATGACTTGGTACACTATGTTAATCATAGTTGTATGTACTTGATGGGAGGGTTGATATGACCTAATCAAGTTGAGAGGATGATAGCATGGAATACATACTTGAATATGATTCATGTGGTGATTAAGGGTATGATCCTTAAATAGAGAGATCATGAAACCCTATCATGAACATAAACCCTAATTGACAGGGCTATTGAATTTTAACCCTAATTGAGGGCAATTCTAAATGTAACCCTAATCCAGGGTGAGGATGTAACCCTACTTCAGGGTAATGATATGTGAAACTCTAATTTAGGGTAATGAGATACAAAACCCTAGTTGGGATGAATAGTGAATCTCCAATTATGAACAATTGAATGAAATCCTAATGGAGATAAATAGTAGACCCAAATTGTGGGTAACTATGGTGGAAACCCTAGTTGAGGGTGATTCCATGTGAAACCCTAGTTGAGGGTGATTCCATGTGAAAACCCTAGTTGAGGGTGATTCCATGAGAAACCCTGATTAAGAATTAACATCACATGATGCTCTAATGCTATGTTGTGATGAGAGGCCCTAAGAAGGGTGAAGGTGTATGAGACTCTAATGTGAAGTCATAATGCATAAAGCCTTAATCCTGGCCAATGTGATAATGAATCATAATCCTAATTTTAAATAAGGATACAAGGAAACCCTAATGATGAGATAAAAGGAATTACCTTGTAAAGCTGAAACATTTCAAGTGGTTGATTATAAGCAACCTAATTGTAAGCAAAGTCTTTATCATTAGACAAGTCCATATCATTAAAGATAGTTGGACAATTATAATGTGTGGCCTATGCATAATATGCTAAAGGTGAGAGTTTAATGATGGAATGTATTAAGAGGGGAATACCTTAATACAAGATAAGTTGGTTAACTCAAGAGGGTCTGAAATGATGAGAAAGTGATACATCAAGATATGATGGTTATCACATTCAGCACTTCAGGGTTTATATACCTTGATGTACTTCAAATCTTATATATTTGAATAAGACACATATGGAGTGTGTTATGCAACTATTACAATGAAATGTAATGAGTTGTTGCACTTTGATGAGTATTAATTAATGTACCTTGAGAATGGGATTAAGCCCAAATGATGAGTATGATATAGTCATACCATGCTGAGGATGAGAAATGAACTCATACCTTGAATTGATGATCATTAATGCTATATGATGAGAGTAATGATCTTGAATAATCATTTATGATATCTTTGAATGCCCCAGAGGTATGGAATAATGATTTGAGGGTTGGATATATTATATAATCATGAAACCCTAATTAATGAGAAATGGGGAACCCTAACCCTAATTTGGGAAAAGGGAATGAGAAGCCCTATTTGATAGTAAATCCTAATTTCTAGTAAAGGAATAATCGTGTTACTATTGTATCACATGATGTGATGAATAACTTGTATGACTGTTATCATGTCTAATAATCATGTAGGTATTATGACATGATGATTATAGCCAGAGTTGAGATGTGACATTTATATAATAAACGTTGATTGGCCTTATGTGCCTTAATGTTGTTGTTGCTTAGTAAAAGTAG
Source organism: Alisma plantago-aquatica (assembly GCA_963693085.1). Classification (NCBI taxonomy): domain Eukaryota; kingdom Viridiplantae; phylum Streptophyta; class Magnoliopsida; order Alismatales; family Alismataceae; genus Alisma; species Alisma plantago-aquatica. Next base: position 320,469,662 of record OY856412.1, on the reverse strand, counting down.
CAATGTGCATGAATTTTATAAGTCATATGAGTAACTGTTGCTTAGAAAGAGGTGACAAGCTATCTTGTGAACTTGTGAGTCATGTGTGATGCTTGTGTAACAAGTATCATGAATACCTTGGTCAGATGACCTGAAGGTGATAGTTACCTAATAAATGGTAATGATGCTCAATGATGAGTTCAGGGTTTGAATACCCAGAACCATATGATTATGGTGATGAGAATGTGAAGGGATGACAATTTCCCAGTTTTGAAATGAGGGACTGAGTTCCCAAGGTCTTTGAAAGACTGATAAGTATCTGATGAAAATGGTACATGTATCTTTATAGCATTGTTGTAATAAGTCTTGTTTGAGAACTTGGTTGATGCTAAAAGAATATGAAAATGTACTTAATTAATCAAGTGAAATCTATTCATGTAGAGCCCTGACCATAGATCCGTCATCGTCAGGAATAGGTGATGGTGAAACGGGTGCCCGCGGCAAAACCCGGAACGCATATTTTGAATATGTGGGGGTGAATGGGCGAAAAATATCCTTACGTCCGGTGAAGAGATTTGAGGGAAGGTAAACATCAAACCTCTCAATCCTTCATGCTTCTGGGATAGATGTATCACAAATCTCCTGATGATTGGGATAGATGTTGTACACATCTCCCAATGATATTTTATGTCGGGTCGAGGTGATAAACATTAAATCTCTCGATGGCTGGTGAGAGTGCAGTTGACGCTGTAACTCTATAGAGAAGTTCCAGTATACCCTGGAAAGCTATCTTGAGCAGTTAAAATAGTCCTTCTTCTTGTCCCTCCCTGACCGGGATGTGAGAGGTCATGGGAACCTGGCTCTTCCATAGACCTATGTATGGTACCGATTTTGACTTCGCAGTGGTCGGTTGGAGTATGAGTGGTATACCTCATCTCCTCAGGGCATAAGTGTGATTGTAAAATGAAATTAGTTGTATAGCATATTTTCTTAATGACTGAATACGGAAATTCATTGGCTGATGTTACATTTCTGTTATATATCTGTAGTTCATTGATGTTAATCATATTTGTTGTATTCATTACAAGTAGATTGATAAACTATGATTCTACCATGTGTAGATGCAATGTTCTCCTTGGGAAAGGAGATTACTTCACTCTGTTCATACAATGACTTACCTACTGTTGATTATATATATAAATCCTTCTGCTTAGTTTATTTTAATAAACTTCTATAACAATGTTTTGGGAGAGAGTTATATCTCCTGCTGGGGAAATTTACAATTGTCTCACCCCCGTGAAATCCAACATTTTTTAGGTGGACGAGCATGGAGGAAAGTGAGAACATCTTGCAAAGAATGGACAGCAGCAGTAACAGTAGGGACAGTAGTGAGATCTCAGGTGGAGATACTGTCTATCAAGTTATGTAGTTAGAAAGTCCTATGTGTCGTCTCTGTACTCTCAGGTCCTCAGAGTTTTTAGTCAGTGTTTTATAAATCGATCTGAGGTTTTGGCTTGATGCCTCGAGATTCATATGTTGTCTGTATATAATGTTTATAAGGCAGCTGATGTTGTAGAGACTAAAAAGAGATGGTACATGTTATGTACGTTTGAACGAGAATATAAATGTTATACAAAGGTTCTTGATGGAAAAGATTTCCTATGTGTGGATCTCTTTGCAAAAAGTTTTAATTTTTAGTGATTTTCAGTAATCCGCTGCAAATAATTCTCTTTCGCTTAAGTTAAACTTGTTTTTGTGAGTCGGATGCCCCAAATTAGTGGTATTAGAGCTCTAGGTTTGCTGAGTCTACAGAGACATAGGACTAAGGTAGTAGAGTCTGTTCTAGTGTCATCCAGTGTATCTGATAGTGTCTTATGCTCGTATAAGAGAAGAAGAACTTAAAGATGACTGGGTCACATGAGGAGTTTGCTGCTGGAAGCAGCAATGTTGCACTAAGAATAGGTGCATGGGGACAGGCAAGAGAGAGATAATTGCCTGAGAATCCCCTAGCTGATCCAACTATAATAAGAAAATCCTTCTTTAAGCATTACTGTTGGAGAATTTAGGGCAACAATAATGTATATAGTGGAACAAGCATTGGCAGTGTAACCTAGATTACCAGCCCCAATGATGATGTTCTAGATATCAACAGGATTTGTAATTAGCATCAGTAGGTAGAAGAAAAAGGAAATGATGAATTTCTGGACTTAAATTGGGTCTGTGCTCAACCTTAGCCTGTTGAATTAACCTTTGAGGCAGAGTTAGCCTGAGGCAGTGAATAATCCATGAATTATGACAAGTTAGACAAGATAATGTCATTCAAATATGTCATCTTATGAATTCCTGGATTAACTAAGAAAGGAATTGATTGGACCTTCCTTGATTAGTCATGTGAGGACTTGTGGTTTGCATATTAAAACATTACAAATGTTTTATGTTGTTATTACCTCTATAAGAACAGATGAGGTACAGAAGAGATGCGTGGATAAAATCCAGGGATGTTAAGCCTTATGCTTGTGATAATATGAAAAGAAGGAGTATGATAGCATACAAAGTGCATACCACTTAATCTCAGTATTTATATACCCTGGCCAGGTATACAACTATTGATGATAAGGTGAGTATGGAAACTCTTAGATTTTTGTCTTTTTTATTGCTCTGATCAAGTAGTCATTCTGAGACAATCTAATGAGTATCATGAAATCAGGAATATGGAATGAATAAATGTGTTATATCCTAAACATAAGAAAGAAAAGTCTGAGATAATCTCAGATGAGCATGTTGTATGAGGAACTAAAAGTGTACTCCTCATAAGATAAGAATAAGAATGAGGGAAATGAACCCTGTTCAATAACGTTGTAAGCATAATAAAGATCTTTCCCATAATGAAGAAATGGGAAAATGTGATGAGATCATGTGATGATCATAAACATGCTAGATAATAATGAAGAAAGGGATAATGACATGCAATCATCCTTATAAATACCTATGCTAAAGGCAAGGAACCTAGGATGAGACAAAGAGTAAATGGTTCATGAATAGTTGAAAATACATGAATTAATAAGAGGAATATGAATCCTTGCTTTCTTTCCTTTCAGGGATATGGCAATCAAGTGGGTCTTAGGACACTTGATGTGTATAAGATAAATATGTTCATGTGATGGATACTTAGAAAAGTATCAGTTTATCTTGAACTTTGGTTCCTAGATGAGGATATATGTAACAATTAATGTTGCAAGATGAAAGGAAGATAAAAATGTGATGTGTTTTCAACACATGTGATAGATACTAGAGAAAGATTCTGGTATCTGAGAATTATCAGATGATTTAGGTTGGCTACCTGGAGTGGTCAACTATGAAATTAGTCTGATTATATAAAATAATATGAACATCATATGTTAGGGGTTTATGCTCTGCATAAACATGATATTAATAAAGAATGTATGATGTTTCTCTGAGCAAGAAAAGTGCTTCTTGACACAAAATCGGGTCCACAGTCTATGATGAAAAACAGTGGAGCATGTGTCTTGTGTGTTGATTCTATGAGAATCTTGTATGGAAACACTTTGTGCTGATCAAAGTTTTATGGTGTCTCCACAATAAGGAGATGTTATGTGAAGATTAGACAATATGATGAATAAAATACATCTGTCTTCCTTTATCTGGGATTTCGAGGACGAAATCCTTGTTAGGGGTTTATAATTTGTAACATCCCTAACCTGGGTTATACTTTAACCCAAGGTGTTTTGATTAAGAAAGATGATTATATGCTTAATCTCATCTTGTGAAAAGTAATTAGGCCACAAAAGGAACTTATATTGCAATTCTAGTCCTTTTTGAACATTGTTGAAATCAATGTTTTGTTTATTTTGAACTAAAGTGCAAATTACCCAAGTTGAGGGGTTTAAGTGCAAATTGTGCATGATAATATGTTCCTCAGGTGTTGAAGCATCATGAGAGTGAAAATGATGCTGAGGTATGGCTTATGGAAGCCTAAATACCAAGGAAGAGCTCATAAAGCAATGTATGTGCATGAAAACCTAGTTTTGGTGTAATTTGCAAATTACCCAAAACTTAGGGTGCAATATGCAAATTACCACTTCAATAAGGTCCCTAATGTTTCTTGGCATCATGTAGAGAAAATAAAATGAGAGGGGCGCCTCATTTGAATTAAGTTGGAGGAGAGAGAATCTTGATATTAAAATAATCAAGATTTAATCCTAATTGAAACCCTAACTCGATTTAGGGCAAAACTAAATGTATTAATTAAAGGGCCTTCAACCAAAATTAAAATGGTTGAACTCAGATGTGTGTGGACATCCTTGAGCCTTGCAAGGACCACGAAAATATCCAAGGGAGTGGATAACTCACTCACAATTTTATAAGAAAAAGAAATATCCAATCACATATGGATATTAATATTATATTATTTAAGGTGCTTGATTTTCTTTTCTTTAAATCATGGATAATTGAGAGGAATAAGAGGAAAACAAGATAGCATCATCCCTAAGGAAGATGAGGGGGAAGAGGCGGCCATATTTTTGGGATTAAATGGATTTTTGCAAAGTATATTCTCTCTCATTGAATTTTTATAAAAGGACCTTTTACAAGCCAAATGAAAGGCTTTTATGACCCCACTTCTTCTCCTTGGTTGGGAAACGACCAAGGGAGCTTGGGAGGGTCAGGAGGACGACCCCTAACCTGTTGGTAAGCTTCTTGACCTTGGTTCACCACGATTTCATGGTGGAAATCACAAATCAATGCATGATTTCTTCCTATTTCGATCTCCTCTTCAATTCTAACCAATCCTTTTCACACAAACCTTGAGGAAGAGCCTTGTAATGGTGAAAGGAGTTGCATCCACCATTGTTTCCATGGAAATGGAGCTTTGGAGCTCAATTGGAGGTGGGTTTTATAACTTGAACCCTTGATTTTGTTATTGCATTCAATTCCTTATCAAATAATGATCATTTCCATATTTACAATAATCGATTTGGTTGATGGATGCAATCACCATGGAAACCACAGCAGGTTTCGCGATTTTAGAGGTTGAAGATGATAAGAACACACCTATCTAAATATCCAAGGCAAACGGTCTTGATTGAGTTGCTTAAATGGTTTCCCAAACCATTTGGGAGCAAACGGTTTCAAACCGTTTAGAAGCAAACGGTTTCACCAAACCGCATGAGACCAAACGGTTTCAGACCGTTTGGTGGAGTTGACTAGGGTTGACCATTTGGAGATCTATTGAAAATTATCTAGGTTAATGACCCATCAATTATGATTGGTTAGTTCCAATTTGTTCATGAGTTGAAGGTCAAACAATCACCAAAACCCTAATCGGGTTAAGTGCTGATTTCCAACTTGATTGAGTTTGAAACTTGGGTTGATTGACCCAAACGGTTTCAAAACCATTTGGGGATCACCCAAACGATCTCAATACCGTTTGGAGGTCACCCAAGACCGTTTTGAGGTCTAGGTTTGAGTATGGTTAAGCAATTGAAGATCCAAAGATACTAAGTTGGAGTGTAATCAATTGCTGATTTGGTGATCAATCCAATGATCCAAACCCTAATTGGTTGACTTGGATTTTGACGTTAACATGGGAAAACGGTCTCAAGACCATTTGGAGGTCATCCCAACGACCTAAAGACCGTTTGAGGTCAGGTCATGTTCAATTTGGATGATGGTTCAATGGTTTCAAAGAAACTAATCTTACATTGATTACTGTTGAAGGATCATCGATTCCAAACCCTAATTCAATTGATTCAAACCCTAAGTGAGGGTCAATTGAGGGTCAAATCAGTTGAAGGTTGACCTATTTAACTCAATTGAAGTATGAGGATTGGTCCAATTGATGATTGGTTCCCTGAATTCAATGATTGAAGGAATCAACATTGGAAACCCTAATCCAATTTGATTGGTTGAGACTATATTTGGTCCATGCGGTTTTGAGGAGGTTTGGACCAAACGGTCTCAAGACCGTTTGAGTCCAAACGGTCTCAAGACCATTTGGAGATCTGTTGAAAATGATCTAGGTTAATGACCCATCAATTATGATTGGTTAGTTCCAATTGGTTCATGAGTTGAAGGTCAAACAATCACCAAAACCCTAATCGGGTTAAGTGCTGATTTCCAACTTGATTGAGTTTGAAACTTGGGTTGATTGACCCAAACGATTTCAAAACTGTTTGGGGATCACCAAAACGATCTCAAGACCGTTTGGAGGTCACCCAAGACTGTTTGGAGGTCTAGGGTTGAGTATGGTTAAGTAATTGAAGATCCAAAGATACTAAGTTGGAGTGTAATCAATTGCTGATTTGGTGATCAATCCAATGATCCAAACCCTAATTGGTTGACTTGGATTTTGATGTTAACATGGGAAAACGGTTTCAAGACCATTTGGAGGTCATCCAAATGACCTCAAGACCGTTTGAGGTCAGGTCATGTTCAATTTGGATGATGGTTCAATGGTTTCAAAGAAACTAATCTTACATTGATTAGTGTTGAAGGATCATCGATTCCAAACCCTAATTCAATTGATTCAAACCCTAAGTGAGGGTCAATTGAGGGTCAATTGAGGGTCAAATAAGTTGAAGGTTGACCTATTTAACTCAATTGAAGTATGATGATATGTCCAATTGATGATTGGTTCCATGAATTCAATGATTGAAGGAATCAACATTGGAAACCCTAATCCAATTTGATTGGTTGAGACTATTTTTGGTCCATTTAGTTTTGAGGAGGTTTGGACCAAACGGTCTCAAGACCGTTTGGGACCAAATGATCCCAAACCAGTTGAGCCCATGCGGTTTCAAAAAGTTGCTTTAGAAAACAGTTTCAAGTACTTGCTTTAGCAAACAGTCTTAAGACCACCTTTACCAAATGGATTCAAACCATTTGAACTTTGAAAGACCAAGACCGTTTGGGGCTCAAGTAGTCAAAGTTGATTGAGGACTCAATTGGTTAATCCACTTGGACACTTGTTGTAATTGAGGACTCAATTGATCAATTCAATTGGATACCTTATGTAATGGAGGTCCAATGTGATTGAATCTCTTGAGAATTAAGATGATGAATGATTCATTGATCCAATGATGATTAGTAATGATAATCAAGAAGGTACAAAGGTTAAAACCCTAATAGTACCTAAGTTATTAGTGCCAATTAAGGGATGAACACTAATTGCTTATAGGATCAATGACTTGGTACACTATGTTAATCATAGTTGTATGTACTTGATGGGAGGGTTGATATGACCTAATCAAGTTGAGAGGATGATATCATGGAATACATACTTGAATATGATTCATGTGGTGATTAAGTGTGTGATCCTTAAGTAGAGAGATCATGAAACCCTAATCATGAACATAAACCCTAATTGACAAGGCTATTGAATTTTAACCCTAATTGAGGGCAATTCTAAATGTAACCCTAATCCAGGGTGAGGATGTAACCCTACTTCAGGGTAATGATATGTGAAACTCTAATTTAGGGTAATGAGATACAAAACCCTAGTTGGGATGAATAGTGAATCTCCAATTATGAACAATTGAATGAAATCCTAATGGAGATAAATAGTAGACCCAAATTGTGGGTAACTATGGTGGAAACCCTAGTTGAGGGTAATTCCATGTGAAAACCTAGTTGAGGGTGATTCCATGTGAAAACCCTAGTTGAGGGTGATTCCATGAGAAACCCTGATTAAGAATTAACATCACATGATGCTCTAATGCTATGTTGTGATGAGAGGCCCTAAGAAGGGTGAAGGTATATGAGACTCTAATGTGAAGTCATAATGCATAAAGCCTTAATCCTGGGCAATGTGATAATGAATCATAATCCTAATTTTAAATAAGGATACAAGGAAACCCTAATGATGAGATAAAAGGAATTACCTTGTAAAGCTGAAACATTTCAAGTGGTTGATTATAAGCAACCTAATTGTAAGCAAAGTCTTTATCATTAGACAAGTCCATATCATTAAAGATAGTTGGACAATTCTAATGTGTGGCCTATGCATAATATGCTAAAGGTGAGAGTTTAATGATGGAATGTATTAAGAGGGGAATACCTTAATACAAGATAAGTTGGTTAACTCAAGAGGGTCTGAAATGATGAGAAAGTGATACATCAAGATATGATGGTTATCACATTCAGCACTTCAGGGTTTATATACCTTGATGTACTTCAAATCTTATATATCTGAATAAGAAACATATGGAGTGTGTTATGCAACTATTACAATGAAATGTAATGAGTTGTTTCACTTTGATGAGTATTAATTAATGTACCTTGAGAATGAGGTTAAGCCCAAATGATGAGTATGATATAGTCATACCATGATGAGGATGAGAAATGAACTCATACCTTGAATTGATGATCATTAATGCTATATGATGAGAGTAATGATCTTGAATAATCATTTATGATATCTTTGAATGCCCCAGAGGTATGGAATAATAATTTGAGGGTTGGATAGATTATATAATCATGAAACCCTAATTAATGAGAAATGGGGAACCCTAACCCTAATTTGGGAAAAGGGAATGAGAAGCCCTATTTGATAGTAAACCCTAATTTCTGGTAAAGGAATAATGGTGTTACTATTGTATCACATGATGTGATGAATAACTTGTATGACTGTTATCATGTCTAATAACCATGTAGGTATTATGACATGATGATTATAGCCAGAGTTGAGCTGTGACATTTATATAATAAATGTTGATTGGCCTTATGTGCCTTAATGTTGTTGTTGCTTAGTAAAAGTAGCAATGTGCATGAATTTTATAAGTCATATGAGTAAATTTTGCCTAGAAAGAGGTGACAAGATATCTTGTGAACTTGTGAGTCATGTGTGATGCTTGTATAACACGTATCATGAATACCTTGGTCAGATGACCTGAAGGTGATAGTTACCTAATAAATGGTAATGATGCTCAATGATGAGTTCAGGGTTTGAATACCCAGAACCATATGATTATGGTGATGAGAATGTGAAGGGATGAGAATTCCCAGTTTTGAAATGAGGGACTGAGTTCCCAAGGTCTTTGAAAGACTGATATGTATCTGATGAAAATGGTACATGTATCTTTATAGCATTGTTGTAATAAGTCTTATTTGAGAACTTGGTTGATGCTAAAATAATATGAAAATGTACTTAATTAATCAAGTGAAATCTATTCATGTAGATCCCTGACCATTGATCCATCATCGTCAGGAATAGGTGATGGTGAAATGGGTGCCCGCGGCAAAACCTGGAAGGCATATTTTGAATATGTGGGGGTGAATGGGTGAAAAATATCCTTACGTCCGGTGAAGAGATTTGAGGGAAGGTAAACATCAAACCTCTCAATCCTTCATTCTTCTGGGATAGATGTTTCACAAATCTCCCGATGATTGGGACAGATGTTGTACACATCTCCCAATGATATTTTATGTCAGTTCAAGGAGATAAACATTAAATCTCTCGATGGCTGATGAGAGTGCAGTTGACGTTGTAACTCTATAGTGAAGTTCCAGTATACCCTGGAAAGCTATCTTGAGCAGTTAACACAGTCCTGCTTGTTGTCTCGCACTGACTGGGACGTGAGAGGTCATGGGAATCTGGCTCTTCCATAGACCTATGTATGGTACCGATTTTGACTTCGCAGTGGTCAATTGGAGTATGAGTGGTATACCTCATCTCCTCAGGGCATAAGTGTGATTGTAAAATGAAATCAGCCGTATAGCATGTTTTCTTAAGGACTGAATATGGAAATTCATTGGCTGATGTTACATTTCTATTATATATTTGTAGTTCATTGATGTTAATCATATCTGTTGTATTCATTACAAGTATATTGATGAACTATGATTCTACCATGTGTAGATGCAATGTTCTCCTTGGGAAAGGAGATTACTTCACTCTGTTCATACAATCACTTACCTACTGTTGATTATATATATAAATCCTTCTACTCGGTTTATTTTAATAAACTGCTATAACAATGTTTTGGGAGAGAGTTATATCTCCCGCTGGGTCAATTTACAATTGTCTCACCCCCGTGGAATCCAACATTTTTTAGGTGGACGAGCACAGAGGAAAGTGAGAACATCTTGCAAGGAATGGACAGCAGCAGTAATAGCAGGGACAGTAGTGAGATCTCAGGTGGAGATACTTTCTATCAAGTTATGTAGTTAGAAAGTCCTATGTGTCGTCTCTGTACTCTCAGGTCCTTAGAGTTTTTAGTCAGTGTTTTATAAATCGATCTGAGGTTTTGGCTTGATGCCTCGAGATTCATATGTTGTCTGTATATAATGTTTATAAGGCAATTGATGTTGTAGTCTCTGAGAAGAGATGGTACAGGTTATGTACGTTTAAACCAGAATGTAAATGTTATACAAAGGTTCTTGATGGAAAAGATTTCCTATGTGTGGATCTCTTTGCAAAAAGTTTTAATTTTTAGTGATTTTTAGTAATCCGCTGCAAATAATTCTCTTCTGCTTAAGTTAAACTTGTTTTTGTGAGTTGGATGCCACACATTGCATATGACATGATTCTTAATTTCCTCAACAGTATCAACTTTCAAATTTTTACCACAATTTCTACATGGACAATAGAACCTATATGTAGGTAGTTTCCTATGTTCCTCAGCAAATCTGATAAATTCATCAAGACCTTTGGAAAACTCTGGACTGCAATGGTTCTTGATAGACATCCAACTTCGATCCATTTTCTAGATCACATTAAAATTAATTATAAAAGTGTAGCACCTAACAAAATGATTATTGTTGATACTATAAGTTGTAAGTTTTTATTGATAGGAAGTTAATTACCTTTATACTAAAGTGTACCACCTATCCCATTTTTGAATATTTAATCTCACTAGTAACTGTATAATGTATGTTTAGTTTTCAAGAAAATTTTAGCAACATTTCCCCTAAGTTCTCCAAGTACATCAATGAAATGGAAAATAACCACCCACATATGTACCCAGAGAACAAATGAGGAAATACTACTAAAATTTTCTTCAAAACTAAACATACAAATACACTTACATCTTAAGTGAGATTAAATATCCAAAAATAGTCCCAGACCAGGGACTATCCAAAATGTACTCCTAATGAGTAAACTTTGAACGGGTTTCTAAGTTAATATATAAATGTATTATTCTCATATTTATATATTAAGTTAAACATCATGCATCGATGATCTCATCTATAAACCCTAAAGTGTCAATCTGATCCTCCCTGGTTGCATGGTCCAAGGTGTCCTCTAGTAAAGATATCGGGGGTCTTGCCATTAGGGACGCAACTGATCAAAATGAAGCCTTGATGTTGAAGAATGTATGGACCTACCTCACCGACCCCTCCAAGCTATGGGTCAGAGTGATGAAGGATAAGTATACCATTAGTGGAAGATTCAAAACTGTGCCAAGCTCCCCGGCCTGGAGCTTCGTCAAGAAGAATATCAAAAGGATTTCTGACATCAGTCACCATGTCGTTAATAATGGACACAATACGAATGTTTGGAAGGATAAATGGATTGCAGGCCATTCTATTTTGGAGTCTTATCCTAATTGGTATGTTCCTCATGAGCTCGGTGATCTCTATGTTGCCTCCATGGTCTCCCCTACAGGAGGGTGGGACTGGGGTTTCATACATAGCTTCCTTCCTGAATCCACCTGGTTAGCTATCTCGACCATTCCGCCACCCTGCCCCGACTCAGGAGCTGATGGTTGGTCATGGCCCTTCGAGGAGAATGGACTCTTCTCTTCCAGATCGGTCTATCGCTGGATTAGAAGAGAAAAGGAAGTCTCTACTCCTGGTAAATGGAGGTCTATTTGGCAATCCAAGCTGCCGGAGCGTATTAAAATTCATCTTTGGCTCATGTTGCATGGTGCTCTCATGACGAACATGGAGAAGCGGCATCGACACATGGAGGTGTCTGAGGACTGCCCCATCTGTAATAATGGCCAAGATACTCTAACTCATGCCCTGCGTGACTGCCCTCCTAGCAGGGCAGTGTGGAATCTGTTGTTACCTGACGAAGATCACTGGGCTCTCACTCCTGCCGACTAGCTTCAACAGTGCATCACGGCACCAGTTGAATCTGCTACACTGCGCACAGTAGCCTGCTGGCACTTATGGTCTTGTCGGAATCTACAGCTTCACCAAAACAATACCATCCCTGCTATTCAAAAGGCGGAGTTCATTCGACTCAGAACGGAATATATCCTCAAGTTGCCTAGGGAGGTTCCTATTCCTAGTCCTACTACGCATCTCAATCCTAGAGGGTTCATGGCCAAGTCAGTCTATGTCTTCCTGGACGCCTCCTACCAACCTGGACAGGACACCGCAACTATCGGAATTCATGCAGTTCAGGCGTGCGGCTCCCACATTCTGGGCATCTGTCAGATGATTCAATCCACCTCCCCGCTCGTGAGTGAGATCGCAGCTATCCTGTTGGGAGCGCGGCTTTGCAAGGACAGATCATGGGAGTCCTTCTGTATCTTTTCCGACTCCTCGGTGGCCATCAGGCATCTCACTTCTAAAGAACCCCCTCCCAAGTTCCGGGCCTACTCTAGAGAAGCCAGGAACCTTCTTGGTAACTCACCGGCAGAGGTTATACACCATGTTCCTCGTGAGTTAAATGGTCCTGCAGATAGCTTGGCTAAGTTTGCTAGGTCCTGTAAATCTTTGTTTAGTTTCACTTCTGCTATACCTAATTGGTTCCCTAACCGGGGCCATGTGGAGATTCACTCTATTTTGTCCACAATAGAGCGTGGAATGAATAACTAATAGCTCTATGTTCCCCAAAAAAAAAGTGTCAATCTGAGACTACACAATGTCTACCCTCATATTTCTAGAATGTATACAATGATTACATATGTGATTGATAATAAAAATGTTGATATGAAAGAATAAATATTTTTATTATTGGTTGATTTACTCGTCAAATAAAATGAAAAAATAATGTAACTGACATGAACCGTCGAGATGAAAATGAGAGAAGACCATGGGCAGTGGAAGATGTGCAGGTGGCAAAGAGCAAGAGGATGACAGCCAAGTGTCGGAGCTACTACGAGTAAGAGGATGACTGTCATGAACGATATGGGTAAATCAAGAATACTTCCATAGATAAATTCATTATGTATAGATGAAATTCCTCATGACTCAATCATAAGGAGTTGGCCACGCATGAGGCGGATCCGAGTCCCGAGAATTGTAGGGTTTGCACACGAGCAGTTGATTTAATTTGATGGTGAACTAAATGGTGTGGATCTTGGATCTAGGGATGGGGTGGAGTGGAGGTGGTGGAGACTTAGTGCGGGGGATATGATGACGATGACCTTTTACCAAATTGAAAGCAAAGGTTGTTGTGATTAATTGGTGAGGTCAGTTGAGAAAGGCAGGCGGCAAAGAAAGATGTAGTAATAGTTACATGAAGATCATAGCTTACGAGAATGATTCACACAAAACACTGAATACCTTAGGTGTGGTTAGAACACGCACATAGATGGTAGTAGCTCAGCAGCCTATGTTCGGTTACTGTCATTTTGACTGTGGTGCCGATGAAGTTTTGGTTACGATTCCACATTGTGGGAGATGATGTCGAGCAAGCCCACAATAGAGTGGTTTGTGGAACTGGTGGCGTGCGAGTGGTTGACCGTCCCTGTCGGCTGTAAGGCACTTGGTCTTTCACCATGGATGCAGGAATTATGGGCGACAATATGCCTCTCTACACGACAAGTTACTTGCCCAAATCCCATGTTAATCTCATCTCACACCACCACAACCACCCCTTGCATGCACACACACAGATGGAGTACACACGCATCCCGCGATCGCGCCTATTAGGTCAAAAGTAAGGATGGCGGCAAAGAGAAACTTACCTCTGCGTTCAGGTGGTGGCGACGACGTCGAGGGTTCTTTATCTTCACAGGCATGGCAGCGTGGGGGAACGTCGGACCGACACAACAGCAGCAAGGTCTTCCTCTATTCACCTGAGAGCAGCAGTGGCAGCTTCCTAGCTAGCTTCTCTATTCACCCGATCGATAAAATGAATTATGCATGTTCATTCCAGTAAGTGTATTAAATGTCCGACTTCTAAGGTCGGTTTTGAGTTCTAAAACTGACCCAAGAGTCACTGGTGCCTGCACTAACACCACCTAAAAGGTCGGGTAATTTGATAAAACCGACCCAAGATGTTTAACCTCATTGAACACTTGCAAGGTCGGTTATCCTATAAAACTGACCTAATAGGTCTACTTCCAAGGTATTTTTTTCAAAAAACCGACTCAAGAGAGTAATGTGGTGCCCGAAATTTTTTGTAAATAGCTAGGTCGGTTATTTGCCAAAAACCGACCCTATATCTCGAGGCGCGAAGGCAAATTTGAGCAAATTTTCACCGAAGGAAACCTGTTGGGTTGATTTTATGATAAAACTGATGCAATAGAGTATTAGGTCAGTTTTTCTTATATAAATGACGCTTTCCACAGTGACATTATTGGCTAAAAATGTAGTAGTGATACTAACACCTTAATAGCTTTTTGTTGAAACTTTTCTTAATCATGGAGCTTTGATCATACATTTATCACAATCATAACTACATTATGATAAATTTATTTGCCATATTACACTATTTAACCATTCAACCACTTAATCCAAAATGATACATACTAAGGGGTATTGATAATGATAATAATAATAAATGACTTTCAACCTTTTCCTAACCAATTAGAGTACCTTTATATGATGAAACACACTTATGTGATTGTCTTAATATAATACATAAAACCAAGTAAGATGAAAACATCACCACATATACATATAGACCCAAAATGATTATTTTGATCTCCAACCCATGATTAAGTAACTCAATTGAGTAACCAAGAACCACAAAAAACTTCACTCTATCATACTAAGTACAACAATATTAACAACATTAATAGCTTTGTTGAACCTACCCAACATGGAATCAAGAATAGACTTTCCTCCTTTTTCACACTATATTTACACATATGATTATAGTTTCCAATAACCATTTGAGGTAGATAAACTTGATTTGTGTTAGCTAGTACTTCCCAAAGATACCTCCTACAAACCTCAAAATTGTATCCGTGAACAGCTGATAGGACAAAGTGGAATCCTCCATGGTTAATACATATTGTTGTAATCATTTGGTGCATGGCATGTATCATTTGTAAATCCTAAATCATGGGTTTTCAATTGATGGAAATCTAGGCACCTTCCACCTTGGTGAGGTTGGAATCAAATTTCCATCTATTTGGGAACAAACTTGTAAATCAATTAGTGAGTTCTCTGTGATTCACAAGAGAAGATTTAATTTAGGTGATGATGTTCCTCAATGTGGTTTGTTTCCAAGGATATGATGCACCTTGCACAATCTATTTGAGGATGCACATGATTAGGAATGGTGTTGTCCACCCCATGTATGGGTGGTTACTCCTTTTCCATCAATGTCTTACCTCCTCTAATGGTAGTATTATCTTCTCCTCTAACCCTATTAGCTAAGGTACTACTAGTCAGCCTCATTTTTTCCTCAGGATCCTATTCATCTAGTAGCGAGAAGGATTTTTGGATATCGAGCATGTCTTCAGTGTTTCTAGTGGAGTAAGGGATTCATTCCAATGTTGATTGGCCAGTGGAATGTATCAACTCATATATACACTAATGGATGAGTAGTCTAAATCAAAACCTACACAAATAGAATAGGAATAGTCTCATCCACCACCTTTTCTACTAAATTCATCATAACTTGTTTTTTAGTTTCTCCACCTTCAGGTATGTCCAAAGAGTTGGGAATTTTGGACTTTCTTATTCTTCTTCTAGGTCTGATGTTTGTCGACCTCCCTCTAAATGATGGTTCCTACTACATAGGTGGTCTATTACTCAGGCAGACACCATATTTTGTGTCTAGAGACACAACAACAAGTGCATCAATCTGGGAGAGCTTCATTAACCACCCATATCTCCATGTCCTCACCATTGGGTTGCTCCACCATGACCATAGGAGGTGGGGGCTTGTCCACTGAAATCTCAATGCATATTCTCGTAATGCTAACTGAATTCCCCACCACCCTATTGTCAAATTCCTTGGGAGTGCCTATGGAATAGGAAATGATGGTATAGCTCTATAAGACCAGTATCGCCCCACATCTAGGATAGTAATCCAATAGATTAGTACAAAGTTTTCTACATCTCACACTCTCTTCAAAATCCCATCTCCTAATTATCATAAGCACACTATCAAAGAACCAAGGTCTTTCTCCAATGAGAGTTTTATGTCCATGTCATTAGAAAAATTGGTTAGGAATAAGACTTCATATATAGAAGATGTCTAAAGTTCTTCCTTGGGCCTCCATGTCCTCAACATCCAACCATTCATGTGATCCAAGAAGGTATTCTTCCCAAGAACCTAGCTAATAATGGATAACCAAAAAAAGTTTCCCATCTCTTATATGATCAAAGTAGGGAACCAAGTCCAAGGATGAAGTTCCTCACCCTTCTAGAATTGGGCTTTAGGATCATAGGATGCCTCTATGGATTCGTCTCCTAGGGATCATTTGTTTACCAGTCAAGGTTTCTCCTACCAAGTGTTACATCGATGGCCAGGTCGAACCAATCCCCTAAGGTAATGGGAGGAGGTGGAGTTTGGTTGTGAGAGGTAGGTGGGTTGGTAGTTTCGGTGGTGATAGATATATGGTTAGAGGTGGAGGTAGGGTTTATTCCAAAGAGGAAGAGGTCTAGTCTTCTCTCCCTCCATGGCATCCGCTCTTGGTTCTCCCCATTCTATAGTTGGAATGAAGAAAGCCTAGAGAGAACGGTAACTCAAACTTGATTTGTCAATTTTAAATGTTCTCAATTACCACCTACGTTATATACATTTTTGTGATTTTGTGGTTGGGGGTAACATATCCCCCTCCCAATGAAAAAATCATAAAAAAGGTGTCAATATAATGCAATTGAGGATCAAATAAATGGGTAAAACTGTGTGAAGGCGAGACAAAAATGTGTTTAACCACTATACAGATGAGTTGAGAGGTGGGGTATGGTTTCCGTTATAAGATAAATAATGTAATAAATAACAATAATTAATCTAATCAATATACCTTGACAATATGGGTGTTAATGGTCTTGTCTAGTTTGGTCTAGATCTAAAACCAGCAAATAGATCACACTTAGTGGTTTGAAAAAATTCTATACTAGACTATATTGTTGGCAAGTATCGACTGAACCAAACCATGATATCATTAGTGATTTTATTTTATTTTGTATGGTCACATAGAAATACATTACAATATAATCTATTAGCACAATAAAGGTAGGTTAAATTAATCAAATGATTTCGATAATTGGATGTTAAATTATTTGTGATTATTAAATTAAATGTTGTAATGTGAGACCATGGGACAAATACTACTTCTATATCTTATAAATATCAACAACAAGACATGAATATATTAAATGTTATGAGTACATAAGATGCATCCACAATCATATACCAAATCAAGAATTTACATACTTGTGCATGTATATAGTGTATTGGCATCAAAAGACTAATTTGAATCATATAAACAACTTTCCACTTAAAGGAATTAAGCATGGGATGTGATTGCAGAGTCAAGTTGTTCATGAACGAATAGTAATTTCATTATGCATTGGGTTTCTTTATTTAGTTGAGTTTAAATGACTAGATCAATATTTGTGTAGTTATGTTTATTTTGCATTGTTGTGTTTCTTATTGGCATTTAAATAACATGCACATATATACCAAAGCCTTAGTGATGTTACCTATTAATGATATATTGTTATTGAAATATTTATGTTGATATGATAGTGTATATATAATATGTAATTTATATAATGAATAATTATTAATAGATATTGGTATATGTCATGAGGAAGGGTGAGGTAGGTCTCTTAAACATAAACTAGACAAATTAACCTCTTCTAATGAACAGGATTGGTCCTCTTTCTTAGATCTAGTATGGTCGGATAGTTTAGTTCAATTGAGTTTTCTTCCTACCTCTACTCTACATGCCCAACCCTGTTAAAGAAGTGGATTATCATGAGTATTTTATGACAAATATTAAAACCAATCACATGGATATTCTATATTTTTAAATGATGTATTGAATAAGGAGGATAACATAGTATAATTTTTAGTCAAGGATGGTCCAAGTGGTGTATTTTGGTGTTCCCCAATGAAGGGACCCATGTTTAAATCTAATTGGGACATGCCTATTCAATTGGTGTATGGACTCCGCTAAGGGTTGTGAGGTTGTAAAATAGTGAAATCACCCCTTTACTAAAAATTTGAAGAATAAAACATCCATTCTAAACATACTCAAAATTTATGCTGGAACAAGTGTAAAATTTTCAAATTTATAATATTGGTATTCAAAACAACCAAAGTGTAGCAGTCCAATAAAAGTAATGACTATATTCCATTTAAAACAAGATTACAAAAGTACATCATAATCTCCCACATAGGGTTTACTTGGTTATTACTTCATAAGGATCCAGTAGAGGGAAATCTAAACCTTATCAAGTTTGTCTCCAAGCATCAACATCCTTAAGCTAGGTCCATGTCAACAGGCCATGTCCTCCAAATCCTACATCGTGGGTTGTAAGCATACCCTAGCAAGAGGAAAAAAATAGATGACATCAGCAAACGTTGGTATGTGCATATTAAAATAGAATTGAGACATATAATGAAATAAAGGACGTCAAAATGAAAATGTTTCTCATAGAAAAAAGTACTAACCAAAAGGGCATAAAAGGAATGAATCCATCAAAAGATAAAAGAGGTACTTGCCATTAAACATAAAAAGTGGTTCCACATAAGCACATATGAATCTTGGGTACAAAACCCATCATAATAATAATAACTTGCACGCATGTGAATACATTAACATTTACGGTATATGACATCACCACCATAACCACATATTATGGCATCACCACCATAATCTTCGGGGGAGTAATGGCATCACAACACAATTACCTAGGGACATGAATCACCATATGAACCCTTTGTTGGTAATACACACAATAGGGATAAACAACTTAGTGTTTACATATACAAGTTGTTCAAACCAAACATGGATAATGTAGAGGAAAGTAAAAGTTTGGTCAGATTGTACAAGATTGCCATCACAAAAATGACAATATAAGAAACCACCACAAAAGTGAGCAAAACGAGCATGTATTACCAAGTAAAGTTCCAGCATGAAAACAATATATAGGATAGAGTCCAAAAGAATGTCCATCACAATAACTTCATAACAAGATCAAAACCATATAAGGTATTCCACAAGAAATATGGTCTCAAAAGAAAAAGGAACATTGTGTAGGTTGATTGTCCATAGGACCAAGAGAAAGATGAAAATAGGTTATTGCACAAAAGAAATAATAGGGGATGCAAGCATATCACTTTTTAGAGTCTAAACAGTCCAAAGTCCAATCTAGGTCCAAGCCTAGGCTTCCAAAGAACCTATTAAACATATATGTAGATTTTGGGTCAATTTCACATGATTATTCAAACCCAAAAAATCATGTTTTTTCTTGTATATGATTAGGTTATCAAAACCATGCCATTTTTAGATTATACCTTTTTGAGTTCAAAACATATTTTATTATATTTTTCTGAATTTTAAATATTTAGTCATGAATTTTGCAAGTTATTATATAATTATGAAAGTCCATTAAAAATCACATATTTATAACATTGGATTTTCACAAGAAAACCAATATCATTAGAAAGCTCATATTTTTCTGATTCCAAATCATATTTTGTTATATTTTTCTGAGCTTTAACAAATCAGCTTTTTTTTTAAATCGACCAAAAGGAAAATTACACATAAGCATTATCCATCAAGAGAGAAAGAGAGAGAGGTAGAGGACCACACATTTGAGTTGGCCCAGTCTGAGCTAGCTAACTCGGTGGGCCACTCAAACAAGTCAGCAGATCGAAGGCGAGAAACAAAGAAAGAAAAGGGGACGAAGTTACGGAAATACCCCTAGCTAGAATACAACATAAAGAAGGAAACATGAGGGCATGAGAGGGAAAGCACGTCGAGGATTGCTCATTCCAGACATGGTTGAAGCATAGAAAGCTTGGAAGGTCCATAGATTATGCCTCAGGCTCATTCATCCTCCGGTGAAGACTCCATGAAAACTGTGGCGTCACGATGAAGTTGACGAGCCAAGAATCGAAGACGTTGGTGCACGGGGTCATCAGGTCGACAAACCTCCCCATGGTTCAGAGGCACTACGAGAACAATCGCGACCATAGAGAGTCGAAACTAGAGAAACAGTGGCTCTAGTTTGTCGCTTCAGACAAGATGAGTTTATCTTGATGCATGGTTATGAAATTGGTTTTTATTTACCCTCTTTTGTGGCAATGTTGATGTTAGTGTTAATTTTGTGCTTGGTTTTGAGTAATTTCCCTTTGTGTGACAAAGGGTGTCACATTTGCTGGTATCAGAGATCAAGATTCACTGAGTCTATAGGGAAACTAGGACTAGGATTAGGATGATATCTAAGTTGAGAACATGACATAAAACATGGTGCATACTACCTAATCTCAGTACTTGAGTGCCCTGGCTAGGTATTCAAATATTGAATGAAAGTTGAGTATATAACTCTTAGGTTGCTTTCTTTTTTATTAGTCTGATCAAGTAGTCATTTATAAACAACCTAATGAGCATTATTAAACCTAAATCATGGTAATAATACCTTTATCTTGCTCCAAGGAAGGACCAAACTACATCATACCCTATAACTTAAATGAGTGTTAATCATAAGAGAAGAATATGACATTATAAAACCTGAATTTGAACACATATAAGCTATAAGTGATCCATGAACTGGTAATTCCAAGAAGTTTCTAATGTAAAGGACGAAAAAATAAATGTTAATAATGTAAGTCAAGTTATAAAGCTCACATAAGATGAAGAGAATTCCTGAGATAAGTATGACAAAAGGTGACAAGTGAAAATAATGATGAGCTA
The DNA here is from genome assembly GCA_963693085.1 of Alisma plantago-aquatica. Taxonomy (NCBI): domain Eukaryota; kingdom Viridiplantae; phylum Streptophyta; class Magnoliopsida; order Alismatales; family Alismataceae; genus Alisma; species Alisma plantago-aquatica. The sequence goes on along the minus strand of OY856412.1, from coordinate 320,448,657 downwards.
TAATAGTGGAATCTGACCTAACCTCAGACAAACCTATATGAGGAAGTTCTAAAATGAAAACCTTCATTATATATGAAAGATTTAAAAAGGGATAACCTCTACTTTATAAAATAAATATGAAATATGATGGTCTACCTCTTGATGAGGGGGTGGAAATGTGATAAAACAAGAAAACATACATGGCAATGACGAATAATAACCAAAAGAGAAGTGATGAGATTCTCTAACCTTAATAATTCCTATGATGATAGTCAGGAAGCCAAGGTGAAAAAGGTAAGATGACACATAATTAGTTGTAAATATGTATAATGAAGAAGAAAGTTGGTAACTCCTTCCCTTGTTAGCTAGACTGTTGAGGAAGTCACTACTAAGACCGATGTTGAGTTAGTAGATTAGAGTGGTGCAGTGGAAGCATGGTGGGGCCATAACCCACAAGTCATGTGACATCACCAAGGTATATAGGAAGTCATGTGGGATCTTGAGGAAGATATTGGGAGGAAGTAACCCTCTCTTTACTCTTAGGATTTTGGGTGTGAAATCCCTGTTAGGGGTTTATGGCTTGTAAGTTCCCTGACCTAGGTTTTGGGGTAACCCTATTTTTTGTCTTAAGTAAGTTTCTTAGAACCTTGATATAATCTTTTGAGATGTAATTAGGACTTTTAAAGAGCTTAAGTTTCAAGTTTGAGCTTGTTTGGATGTTGTTTGTGCTTTGTGTACTAGTTTTGGTACAAATTGCAATTTACCCAAAGTAGGGGATTGATGTGCAATTTATCACTTCTAGAGAGTGTCTTCAATTCCTTGACATCACCTAGAGGAAAGAGTAAGAATATGGTCGCCATGTTTGGACCTTGGATGAGTGGTGGCATTCTTGGTGGTGACTAGGGTTTTCTAGGATTGCCTCATTTCAACCTAGGTAGCAACCTAGGGGCTATTTTGGAAATGTTTTGAAAAAAACACTTGCCTAGGCTTGATGTTGGTATGACCATGAAGATTTGGTACAATGTGTTTTGACCTATATGATTGTCTTTTTGTGTTTTGACATTTTTTATGGTGATGTCTTGTTTCAACATTGTCATGATGTTTTCTCTTGTTTCGACCTCTAGGAGTTGTTGCGACCTAAACTAATTTTTGGGGACCTAATTAGGTTGACACCCAACATAGATTTTATTACCATCTCATGCATTCATGGTTTAAGTGGTTTCATATGGGTCTTTTTGGTGGACAAGTGTCCCTTTCGTATCTTAAGGTGTTGACACCTCATCTTTGACCTTCTCTCTCATCCCTCAAGTATATAGCCCCATTTCACTACAACAAAAATGCTCATTAGTGGCATTTATTCTAGTGTCTTTTATAAAAAAGGCCACTATCTATCCAATTTACATGCATTTTTAATTAAAATGCCTGTAAACCACTTAGTATAGAGTTTCTAAAAAAGACTAAATATTAAAGGCATTTATATATCTAATTAGTGGCAATCTAAAATTGCCAAATTAAAAGCGGATTACTAGCTAATTACAAATAGTTACCAAATTTTTCTCCCTCTTTCCATTCAAGCTCACATAATCTAATTCTCTATGCGATCTCTTTGTCCCTAATTCCCACGCTCGCTTGCGTGTAGCCGAGAGACGGGCACACAGAGGGATCCCGGCTGGATCATCGCCCTAAACTGGTGTCGTGAAGAGGAGCGTGCGTGGAGGCAACCCGACATTACAACAAAGTTTATCATTTACGGCATAAATTTCTGGCATTCTTTTTGGCAAAGTGTCGGCCAGCCATTGAGTAGCGCACAACTCTGGTGTCCTACCTTTGGCGGGCTTTGATATGTCCACCAAAACACGATCTCCCCCCGGATAAGAAAGGGCAGTTACTACAAATTATATTACCCCCTATTTGTTATTCTAGATAAATCCCCTTTTATCCCGCGAACCATTGCCTTCTCCGTACAGCGGCTAAACCCTCCAATCTCCCTATTGTTCGCATACTTCATCCATGTTTATTTTTCTTGTAAATATCTGAGTTTTCTGCCAAAGCGCGAGCGATGATGGGATCAAATTTCATCTTCCAAGAGGCCACCGACCTCTATACAGATACAATCATCAGATGTCGTAGTCAACAAGCATATCTGATGTTCGAGCCTTTTTTTTGAAGAGGTTATGAAACACAACTGTATTCCTACTCATCCTACAAATAAAACCACTATTCTTCATATATATATATATTTTCTCGTATTTGATCAAATGTGGTATATAGTAATAACTTTTTGTGATTTTGTCGCAACAACACCCTGTGCGGATGGCAAGGAGAGAGGGTAAAACTGAAGACCCAATAAGCAATCAATGAAGTCAGACAAATTTAGCAGCAGATAAGGACTGTGCGGGTTAGAGGAAGCAGAGTGGATACTATCTTTGGGACTACGGACAGTGCAACTAAAAGAATAAGGTATTTCATTGCATTGATATTCAAGTTCAAGCCTGATTCAATATAGTTTATGTTCAATTCAGAGCGGTGGGCGTAAGATGTATTTGTCTTACCCTTATATTTAATTCTGTTTTCTAGGAGTGCCTATTTAAAAACCATTTGTAAACCACATGTGTCGTCAAATAACATGTTTGTAATATACTAGTACAGTTCATTGATGAAAGAACATACACAAATGGACTGTTAAAGTCTCGTACACAGTTCTTGGATATCAAGCAACATTGAAATATAACATGATTGTGAGATGATCTATTGCAGAAAATCTATGTGAGATGTTTTCAATACATCTATTAAAATAATATATTTTATGAAAGTAAGGCCCGTTGAAATGGTTTTTTATGCAAATGATATCAATATTTGTTTATGCATACGTTCTTTAGTAGTATCATTTAGTTCTTATTTTTCGGTAGCCACCAAGTAGGAGTTCTCAACATATATAGATATATGCTTTTATTGAGATGCATGGGCGTGATGTTAATGATAGTGATATTCGGAGCTCAAGAGGCAGTAATATATGAATGTGGCACCACTGAGATTCAATTTTCAACTACAAAAGAAATGACAAATTCTAATGTTTTGGATAATCCTGCCAAGCATTCCAAGTGCTACTTTGGTCATACATGAAGTAGTAGATAATGGTTTATCACATTTTGCAGAGCTCATAGAAAAATGTAATCTTATTCAACTACACTTATCATAGTGCATACCGGGATGGAAATTTGATCTAACATCCCAATACATAGTGAGACCCAATTGCTAACCGGTCCAATTTTGATGGGTCAAATGGGTCTTCGTCACTTCATGGATCCTATAGGGGATGTTGGTAATGGGTCTTCTTTAGAAATATAGCCCCAGTGAAGACCATTAAGACCCATTTACTCTTCAACCTTACCATCACCACTAACCTCATTGTAGAGGATGAAGCAGAAGACTGTGAACCAACTTTTGAGGGAAATTATGCTTGTCCTTGGACAGAATTACAATGATTGGACTTCTTGTAGATAATATTATCCATTTCTTGCTATGATACCTTGCATGTTGCAACAAGAACACATTCTCGTGGCGCTATGTGGTTTTGAAATGTTGAAATTATCATGGTCAAAGACAAATGTTGCCACCTCCTTGCTTCATCTCTTCTTGTGCACGAATCAAACATTCTATCAACCATATGGTTGTTGCACTAAGGGCCTAGATGTGTGAGTTCCATCATAGGCCCAATAACCTATGTGCCATTCTTCACTTCACGACCAAGCCCTTTCTTGTAGTTATCTTGACCCCTTATGTTGTGACTTTCATGTGGTTGGTGCTAAAGGGTAAGAATAAGGTGGTAACAAATGCATGATGTGAGGAGCCGACAAGCTCAACAAGAAGGCATTGCACCTGATGCCTTAGTCCACCATGGTGGTGGAGACTTGGATATCATGCAAAGTGAATGACGACCCCTACTCTAGAGTTGTACAATGAGCCGTCGGTATTTGGGTTGCCTTAATTTTTTAAAAAATAAACATATTTCAAATGGGTATTTTTGGTTTCTTACTTTAGGTGGGCTAGCTAACTAGCAAAGATTTTGATGTATAGCTACATATTGGTTCATCGGACATACTCATTACAACTCTAGAATAAATCAGCATGGACAACTCGCATACCACCTGACCTTGTACTTCTCTTCCGACATGATTCTAACAATCTTAACTTGGTTGAGGAATCCTCCACGCTAATGGAAGATCTCAACATATTTCACCGTCCAATGAGAAAGTGCATTGCTTCTTACTCATTTTATGTGCTTGATTTTGTTGGTGATGTAGATGTATTAGACTTTATTCTAGATGTTTTTTCTTTATTTTATATTTAGGCACCTAAGTGCAAATTATCTAGTTAGTGTACTTAGTCGTAAATTTTGTATGCTTTCTTTTATTTGAAGTTTTAGTTTATCCAAATTTCATAGGAGTTTATTTCCATTTCTTGTGGGTCAAGTCATGTAGTCTTATAAAAGCCAACCTTTGGGCCTTTTGCAAGCAGTTCAATATGATTTAAGAAATACATTATTTCCATTTATCTTCTTTGTCCTTCTTCTTCTGATGTACTCTACATGAAATGGTATCACATCCAAACCCTAATCGATTAGAGTACGACCCATATACCTTCCTTCTTCTTCCTTCATGTCATCTTCTTCCACACCATCATCACTTTCCTAGATCCAGCAATTCCCAACTACCCACTTTGCTTCCGTACAACCCCTACCTCCTATATCATCTGTTAAACATCGAACCAACAACAATTCCCTCTACATGATTCCCCCCTCATCATACCCACTACCAATTATGTCCCAGCTTCCGCCAGGACAAAAAAACCCATGTTCCCCGCAAATCATCTGTTAATAACCCCTCTAGCGCCTACCTTCCAACAACCCTTTCCGTAAGTCAACAATTCTTTTTGCAAGTCAATAAGCTCTTCGCCCTACAATCACCGTCATCCCGCGCCCCTTGCAACTTCCTACTCCCTTCCAACCATCACATCTTGACCAACCGTTACAGCAAGTTCACCGCTATTCCACGTTGCACCCCTGTCGCAAGCACATGATTGCGTCATGTTTCCACCACACTCGCTAATGCCCAGACGCTACTTTGTGGTCCATTAATCATGCACTCCTCCACCCTTCACCGGAAAACCCAACCCAACACGCCCCAACGCCCATCTCTACTATCAATAACAGCCCCGACCTCATTTAGTGGTGAACCTTACCTAATGCCTTCTTTGTTACTTACAATCTCAACCACTCGTCTCTATGCAACCCCTGCCTTCACACAAATCAAGTGCAGATATTCATCTTCACAATGTTTTGCATGTAAAAGTTGATCTCCCATACTCCATCCACTTTTCCTGCCTTCCCCGCCAGCCAATAGATATATGTTGATCTTCACACAAAGACTTTGATATCCTCATTACTCAAAACCATGATAGTACTTCTGAGCCTACATTCAATATATGGTGAGTTAGACACTATCATATATACCATATATCCTTGTGGCCTACTAAATATGATATGCATTATATACTAATTCTGAATACATAGTTAGTTCTAAATGTTTTCCAATAGTGAAACACCAATTGCAATGATAGGCCTTCTAATAATTTAAAGACATCATGCATCCTCATACTCTTACACATACCTTGTCAACAACAACAACTACGTCTACGTGAAAGTCATGACATTGCACGTCCTAATCATGTCCCAGTCTAAAGAAAGACCAATCGATGCATCTTCATCCATCTAGTGGATCAGTAATAATTCATTGATATAATTCATAAAAATGTATCCTTTCCCCTATTTGTAATGTGTGGGGGATAATGTATAACATTTCTAGTTGAACAACTAACAAGCACTATAGTCCGTAAGCTTGTTTTAATCTCTGAATTTTCTAATCATATATACATGTTCTTCACAAGGAGAATCTGGAGAAAATGGATGTCTTTTTTGAAATGCTCAATGGTTTATATATATGGATGTTTCAACATCTGAATTTTGTTATATATATGCCCAATCTTCAGAAAGATAAAGCATGCTAATTCAATCTTTCATGCTCTGATTTTCCTATATTTTGCCACTTATTCAGAAAGTAAAAACAAGAGTAAATAGATGTATTTTTTAAACTTCTCTATGGTTTATACATGTAGATGATTCAATCAGTAAATTTCTTGTATATATGCTGATTCTTCACCAAGGAAAATCAGTTGGAAATGGATGTTCCAATCTGATTTTTCCTTTATATATGCTTGTTCCTCATCATGGAAAATTAGGAGAAAATGGATGTCTTTTCTGAAATTCTCTTGTCCTATATATAGAGATATTTCAATCTCTAAACTTTGTGATATATATGTCGTCTTATATATATCAAAATTCATGAAATGGACATAAAGTTCTCAGAATGATAATATTTACTTGAGATTATTTTTTTGGATGCATGATATCTTCTCTATGAAAGTAAAATTAATATAGAAGGGACAATAAACATTCATCTTACCTTAATGGCCCTTAGTTTAGAATGATAATTCGTGTTTAATTTGTGTATGCTTCATAATGCTAGAAATTCTTGAAGTTGTAGATACTCTAGAGACTATTTCTGTGAGGTCAATCAAAAAGGGAGTCCTGACATCATCTTTCTTGCTTACCGTACCTTTATTTTTGATGTTGACCCATGTGTAACCTATCAAACAGGTTGCTCAAACATTCTTACAAGGTTCCAAGACATCATTGATATCAATACAATATACAGTTGTTTATTTTAATTATTTTAGTGTCTATCTAAGCTATGTGCATCCTAAGTTTCGTTTAAATTTTGTTACTGGTTTAATTGATTTAACCCTCTTCTAGGCTCAAATGGAGGGTTGACACAATTTTTGGCTATAGAGTTTCGCTCGGGGTATCAGTTGTTGCATTTGGCTCAAGCGATATGAACGCAGACATGCTTGCTCATGCTATGTCAATTCTACTTTTAATTATCAATCGTATGAAAATTGGTAAGATGCACAACCTCCTCAAAGTATGCATGTCACTAGGTTTCTCTCTAATACAGATTTGAACAATGGTTGTTTCTGGACATCTTTTAAAGGACAATACTATATGTTTCTTCCTTTTTTATAACTCAATGTATTGCTCATATATCCCTTGCTTCTTCATTTTACTGCGTTGATGCTATACATACGTTGTAAGTTACATTTGTTTTATAATTGTGTAAATCATTGCTATAACCATTTCTTTCACAAAACAAATGTTATTGGACACTTTGAGGGGTATGCATCCAGTTGGAGGACAGTACATAACTTGTAGTCATAAAATATACTAAACAAAGAACATGTCTAACTAAGTAGTGTGCACCAGCATCATGGGGTGGGGCTGGGGCAAGCTTGAGGCCTTGGCTGGTGAGTCATGAGACAATACACTAGGTACAGAATGGGTGCACATTCATGGAATTAAAGTGAGAAAAGTAAATTATAATAAAATATATATTTTATCTCCATTTAAACTACAACATGTGCATTGAGAGGTGTGGTAGCATGGCAGTGAGTAGCTACAAAGAATAGTAGAGTAGAGGGGTGAAGTTGGATTTAAGGTCGTTGTGATTTGGTGTGACCAATTATGGTTTCAATTGATGCTTTTAGATGAGATTATGGGCACGATATCATTCATGTCGTGACAGTAAATTCTTGCTAAAACACATATTGTAGCTAAAAGCTTGCATCTTTACAATCTACCATATTCCAGTCCAATGATACCTATAACCAAAATTTGAAGCTCTATGCATAGTCTTCTATAGCACCAATTTTAATTACTATCCAAAATAATTCTACTTTTAGATAGTTTGTCAAGAAAGGTTGGTAGAATTTCTCAGTAGCTAATGCAGAGCCACATGCATTTAGTAATTCCATCTGGTGTTGAGACTGTTGGCCCAACAAGTTGCTCTATTTCTTCAACTAAATAGTTTTGGAAACAAACATTGGATCTAATGGATGATAGTTTGCACAAGAAAGGCTTTTAGAATCTCTTAGCAGATAATCCAAAGACACATGGATTTAGTAATATCCTTAGGTGCTAAGACTGTTGCCCCTTCTCTATCATGGACTGCAGCCAAATGCCAGCCTAGTCATGTATGCCCATTGATGAGATAGAACTAAAGAGGGAATCAAGAAGCCGACCTCCCCTTATAATCCTTCAATGACTAGTCATGACTTGAGTCCAAGACTTCATAATAGAAAACTCCACTTTGTATTAGACTTGGAGGCACCATGGGACAGCCACATGACTTTCATATGTTGTCCTTTTATTCCATCTATATGCTCATATTTTAGGATTAACAGATGGAATCACACCCACATATTCTCTGATGTTTGTATTCAAATATTAATGCCATGTCAACAATGATTATCTGTATGAAAAGGACGCAAGCCAACTTGAGGTAACAAATCTGCAACATGTAGGAGGGATACCAGTTTTGTTTGACTCTAGAAACACATACTTAAGCATGTCTTGTCATTGATTACCATTGCAACAGTTCCACATAAATATCAGGTAGTTGCTCCATTCCATGCAGCTAGGTTTCAAAATCAGAAACATATTTATCTTCAAAAACTTCTTAACTGTCATCTTGCATTGAATTCACATTATTATTTGATGAAATTGGCTATGGTATTCTGCAATGAAATCTGGTGCTGCCATAATATTGATTATTTCTTCAAACTTAAGCAAGCCAACTTCCTATAATTCTCACCATTCAAAATTTATGACCAAAACAAGGATAAACAACCTTTAATAAAGCCAAAACTTAAATGGTGGATTACATGACAAAACCACAACTTTTTACCCGCCTACCAATTTCCCTGTTGCATTTCAAGAATTATAAAGTAAAAGCAAACATATATTCCCACCACACCCTTAAGTAGCTATGAATAATCACTCAAACTGAATGTTAAACTATATAGAACAGCTATGGTCTAGCCATATTATGATAGTGAATCTTGGGTTGCAAATAAGCTTTCAATAGATAGTTAAACTTGTGAGATTCATTTATGTCTAAAATCTAGCAAGTTACTTTTGATTATATTAGAATTTTCTATAAAGGGGTCATTCCAGTTGCTGACCTCAATAGAAACTAGTGAGGGTTGGCTTGATCTCACCATTCTAAAGTCCTTGATTAAGGATGGAGCTTCTGATGAAGAAATTGTCAACAATCTTTTGTGTTATGATGTTGAGCGTAATACATTATGTGCTTGGCTGCTAGGTATGTACATTCTTTGATCATTTTTGTCTTGTCATCTCAACTAATCAGAAATGAAATCCATTTGTAAGCTATAATTATACAAGCTATTAACTTAATTTTGTTCTTTTATCTTGACAATTCATTTTTGTACTCATACTTTTTCAAATTGTTGTAATTTAGATATCCACCACATGTAGGGTGAACTATAGTGACTGAAGAGGGAGTTCCATGGGATGACATCAACCATTTCTTGAGCCAACCTCAGTGTAGAGAGAAGCACCTCCCGTTCGTGTGTTCTCTACCATATCAGAGAGGTAAACAGAAAGTTGTTGATGGCTTACACCATGTAGATCATAGTAATTGGGGTTCTTGGTAAGAGCCATGTACATCAATTTCAAGGTGATGTAGTCCACATCATCTTGTAATATGTATTCTTGAACCTTGCTAGGGTGATGCTCCAAGCCTCTAATGAGACTTGTATTTTATATTTTACTTACACAATGCATATGTTTTTACTCCCAGTAGTAACACAGTCTTTTGATCTATTACATGTAGGGTCATATCTTATAAGTATCCATTATTAAGTTGATATTGTGGTTCAAATATATGAATACTTACCTAGTGGATTGTGTATACAGGATGTCTTCCAGTATCTATACTCTCCCATGTTTTGCAGCCTAAGGTTGTACAGTTTATTAAGTTTCAAGAATTTTCCTGAGCACATAATTAACACAGCCATATCTTGTGAATCTTAATGCAATATCTAGAAGCATGTGACTCATTTTTTAAATCTGGAAAAGGATCCAAAAGGATAGCACCCAATAGAATGCATATAGCGAACTGATGGTTATATACTTTGTTCATCTATCCTATTAAGATGCATGCAACTAGGCCATCTCAGTTTTTGTCTCTACCTATCTATGTTTTGTCTCTTGGCATGTTCGATGTTGTTGAGTGATTTTTGCATGATTCTTTTACATCTCTCATTTCAGGTCATACCAGTCAAATGTGAGAGATTTTGAACTACAAGAAACAACAAGATTGTACCAATTCACCAATATAAATGCTTTTATAGATTTTGTAGGAAGAAAGGTAGGGACTATCCTACTTTTACATCATTACTGGGAAATCTCAAGTTACATTCGAGGGGAGAAAGGGTAGGAAATAATTAACTTTACATGGGAAAGTTAAGATAGAGGCTCAGTACATGGACTAAGATAAATGGATAAACCATCCACATACATCCATGCACAAATAGGGGTTATTGTCCATAACCATGCTACACATCCACCATCAAAACCGCTTTCAGGGCCACACATGTAAATTGCATATATATATATATATATATATATATATATATATTAGTTTGGAATTATCGTGGTGTTTGGATTTTACAAGATATTATTTCCATTGTATGTAATAATAGAACGACAAAACTAAAATCTGATCATATTGATTAACCCATACTATAGTAAATTGACGTTGTTTCTGATACCACTATTGGGAAATATGGTACAGAGTAGGTAGCGGAATTTAAAATTTTATCTACCATATTTCCCGTAATCAGTAGATCGCATCAATAACTATAATGTAGGAAGGATGGTTTATGGATACAACTGGTCCTAGAGAAAGTCCAGAGACAATACTCGTCAGTGTACAAGCACAACTATGAATCCTAGTTGCATTGGGACACATCAGACTGTTGTGCCTCCTTGGTCTGCACCATGGACTGCATCCACGAACATCGTCTTGTTCAGTAACTCCTCTTATCACAGACGATTGGTTGATGATTTCCTCGAAGTGGCAAACAATGGCTTCCTGCCTCTATGGTAGTCCCCACATACCACCTAGAACTCCTTTCATCCTGCTATTCACCGACATGCTCACCCATGACAACTCTTAGTTGTTCTCTCCTGTGGCTATCCCTCCCTTGTCAAGTAGGACTTGCCTGGGCTCTCGTGGTTACCACAACCATAGAGGACAATAGTTGTCAGATGAACTGATTCTCAATTATTTGTGTTGTGTTCTAGGAATGTCCCAGTACCCCTCTATTTATAGTAGAGTCCAGGGTCAAGGTTCCCAGTTGCCATCTAATGCGGGATTAATGTGTGGGAGTGGAAAGGACCGGAAGAACTCGAATTTTCACAACAATTCTGGAAATTGCACAATCTATGACAACTGTTGTATTAAATGATGATCTCAGTTGATATAGGGTTTGTATTTGGTGAAATACAAACATGAATCTCTTGAAGTGTTCATGGAGATTATAAATGAAGTATAATTTTGATAAAAGTATTAAGAAACTTTGATATGATCAAATTTTGAAATAATTTACATCAATAGCTTAAGGACCTTGTGGAAGGTTTGTAATAGTGTATCACAAGTCAAATACACTTGAACATGATGATGTATCAAAAGAAGGAATTACATCCTGATGGATCATGATATGATTATCATTTAATCTGGTCTTCTAATCTTCTCATGGGTATATACTTTACATGAAAACTATGTACTGTCTAAAATGGTTTAAAAGACATCATATGAGATATGATATGGGAATGTCCCAATGTGTCTTAAGGATTGAAACTTTAATAAAGAAAGTAGTTTCTTGAAAAGCTTATCCACAAGCCATAATTGTTGAATACTACATTTAACCCTGATCTGACAACTAAATCTTTATTGCTAGGATAATTGAGTTCCAAAAGAATCTATGGGAGTAAAAGTAGAACTCAAAAGGTTCAAAGTAAATAAGGAGGTATAATGGAATGAAGAGAATCACAACTTGTTGTGGAATCTCAAATTCCTTATGTAATACATAATTCATAGTTCTAGTAAGAACATATCTGATATTGAAGGATTATGAATCCTAAACTCAAATAAGTTATGAATTGGTCATAAGATGATGAGCCAACAAAACAAACTAGAAACTATTGAGATCCAAAATCTGAGAAATGACTTAAATCCATTATGGAGTCCATGTTCACTAACGAGATATGACCTTGCTAGCACCATCTAAAGGGGTAAAACCCAAAGGGTGAAGTTGGGTTTTCATCGCAAAGACCAACATGGATAACCTATAAGGACGGATTGGTTTCAAAGGTTTTCAAATAAGTTCAAATTGTTGAACACCATGAAATTCCTTCACCAATTGTCATGCTTGTTGTTGCAACTAGTATAGAGTATGAGATCTGGCATATGAAGCTTAAAACAGCATTCCTTAAAAGAAATATATGAAAGTATGTGTATGTGACACAACCAAAAGATTTTTATAACTTTATGAAAGCAAATAAAGTCTATAAGCTACAAAGTTCAATATGAGAGATTAAAATAAGATTCTCAAACATGATATCTTTTGACTTGACAAATAAGTCAAAGAGTTTGGCTTGATCCAAGATAAAAGGTGAAATCTGTGATTACAAAAGATTTAGTGGGAGCGTATAGAAATATTCCACATATTGATGGGGAATAACATCTCAATACTGTAAACATGAAGACATGGCATGGAAAACACCTTCAACAATGAAGGATTATGTGAAACATCCTATGTGATAGGAATTGAGATCTATAGAGATAGTTCTTCAAAGTTTCATGACCTTAAATGAGAATATACAATAGCAAAATGTTGAAAAAGTTCAACATAAAGAATTCTTGAGAGAGAATCTATCCATTATAGATGGGATTAGTCTCTCAAAAACTTTATGTTACAATTCTTATGAAGAATGGAAAGACATGAGGAAGATGCCATATGCACCAGCAATTGGATCTATCATGTATGCTATATAAATGTACTTATCCCATAAGTCTGGTATGTATTGGACATGACAACATGATATTAGCTTCCAACAAGGGTCATTGGAAAGTCATTTAAAGAGATCCATTAGTAATTGAGAAACACTAAGGATGTGTTGTTAGATTATAGCAACAACGAAGAGTTTGGTGTCAGGGGTTACACCGATGCAAGCTTCTAAAATGATAGAACGTGATTGCAATATAAAATGTGTTTAGTTTTAAGAAAAGAGTTGTAAGTTGGAAGGGTTCTGAACTACAGACCACTAATTTAATTCTATAATAGAAGTCAAGCATCTTGGTGTTGTGAATGCCAAAGTGGATACTATATGGATCTAGAAGTTCATATGGATGAACATGAATACGTTGTTGGTATGTATGCCCTGAGAGCCAATCATGGGATGATTTGTGGGATACATTAAGATTGATTTGATAAACATTATAGGCAAGCTTCCAATTCTTTCTGGTTCACTCATATGAGATAGTGATAGAACAGATTGAATGTCTAGAGAATGACAGTACTCAATGACGTATGCCTTCAGGTTCAGGACCTAGACGATGAGATCATATGGATGCTAAGAGTTTGTACATTCTTGTTATGTCCCTAGTCGGATGTCATTGTGGAAGGTAGATAGACAACAATGACACACAAGACTAGATTTTGGTGTTGGTTGATGACAGAATTTCATTAGTCATGATATAGAGATATCAAACCAAACACATAGGCACTTGTTAGAGAACAAGTGTATTAGACAGACCCACCGTGAGTTTTACACATGGAACCATGACATGGTAGTCACAGTCAGTACTCACAGTGATGGTGGTGAATGTGATTCTTTGACCTGAAATCACTACACTCAACACATGTCGTTGGGTACACTTTGACATCATCAAACGCAGTCCTGAAACATGGGTTGTTATAAAGGTGATGATTGGGTGGCTTTGACACATGAGGCTTTTGAGGGGTGAGTGATAGATATGGGATTTGTCCCTCCTGAGGGAGCTTAATATCCATGGCCACTTGATGAGTAGGATTGAAAAAGGCGTGCACGCATGTGTGAATCAATATGTGATATTGATGTCATAACATATCTCTTCCAATCTGCTCTGAGATCAAGAAAGTGAATGAACGTTGACAGGATGACTGTTTCATGCCTCGAGTTCATTCAGGATATCAGTGACAAAGGAATTATACATTCACTGTAACACCATTCACGGATTGTAGGATTGAAAGTTGTTCTCCAACTTTCTATTTCACTTGGGTAGCATTGATGTGTGACTAGGCACCGCTCTTTGCTTGTGAAGTCATAAGTGTTATGGACTTTCAATGCCAACGTGAAAAGGACCTGCAGGGTCACACACATAGGATTTAACCTGGAAGAGGAGTTTTGTCCAAAAATAATGTTTAGATTGATTACTAAAGGAGTTTAGTAGTTCAATTAAACACTCAATCAATTGATAGCTGAAAATCATAGTGTTCAAGGTGTTGGACAGATTGATTAGAGTATCGGATTGATTGAAACTGTAATTGACTATTTCTGCACAATCTGCACTCCCAACCGATCGGCTCATCTGATGAACCGATCGGCTGAGCTTGGTGAACCGATCGGCTCAGGTGGTTAGTCGATCGACTCATGGACAGGGTGAAATGATCACTTCAAGTGTTGAAACGATCAGTCCAACTGGTCCAACCGAGCAAGTTGGGAAAATAACATAGGTGAGAAATTTCTTTTTGTTTCACTTGCCCAATTTGATTGGAATAAGGATTGGTATTGGGTACCAATTCGAAACAAAAGAAGAAAAGTCAATCGGGAACTGATCAGGAGCACGAACCGACCGGTTTAGAAATGAACCGACCGGTTGAGGTGTCCCAACCGATCGGTTGAGGTGTCAACCGACCGGTTCAGGTCCCCAACCGACCATTTCAGAAATGAAATGATCGGTTCATGTCACGCAGTTGGTTGTTTTGTGGAAAATCTCAAACCCTTCTACTCCTGCTTTAGTCCCGCATTGCCCGGGATAGAGAACCCTGTCCCATGACCCTCCTATATATAGGGGTATTGGGGGATTCTCTGACAACCACTCAGTGCAACCAGTTGCTCTGTAAAGTTGTCGTTCTCTCTGGCTTTGGTAACCGAGAGAGCCCGAGCAAGTGCTACCCGATAAGGGAGGCACAACAAAGGAAAGACAACTGCAGAAAGCGACTGGTGGCAGGAGAGTGTGTCGGTGACTAGTACGCTGATAGGAGGGTGCGACTCCTTCTAATTCCTTGTGGGACAAGGAGATTGGAGTTCTAGGTGGTCTGTGTGGACTACTTCAGAGGCAGGAGATTTTTGCCACTCAGAGGACAGCTGTCAATCCCGACAGTCCTGGTGAGACCAGGAGTCGTCAGTCCCGGTGTGACCAGGAGTTGCACAGACACTGTCCAAGACCGGAGGTAAAGACTGCGCAAGGCGTGAGGTATTGTCACCAAGCAAGCCTCAGGACAAGGTATGATTCCACAAACCATCCCTTTCCTATTGTATAGACGTTGACGCGTTTCCTTGTTCTGGGTTTGGGGAGGAGAATTTTTTTTTCAGCTACCTTCTCTGCCTCCCCTATAACCCAACAGTGGTATCAGAGCCACGTAAACTGCTCTATACTTTAGGATTATCGATACGATCGATTTTGGTTTGTCGCCTTTATTTATTGCATACGATGCGAATAAAATTGGCTTTATGCATGTCCAATCCTAAATCCACAAATCCCAATATACATATGTGATATGTAATATTAATGCACTCGATACGCGTCGCCCTTAAACGAGTTTTGTGGTGGATGTATAGCGTGGTTATGGCCAATAAACCCTATCTGTGTGTGGTTGTATGTGGTTGCTTGCATCTCGATCTGCGCACTGATCCTCTTTCTCTTATTCCTGATGTAACTCGAAATAATTCGAGATTTCTTTCCTATCTTTGCTCCCCCCGAATGTAACTCAGGTTTTCTCTTTTTACAATGTAAAATAGGATAGAATTTTATTTCCTGTTATGTCGAAGAACGGAGGACATCCTGATGACAGCTGAGACGATCGGTTCAAGGAGTGAATCGATCGGTTGATGTTCGAGACGATCAGTTCAAGGAGTGAGTCGATCGGTTGATGACCAGTTTGAGGAGCGAGACGAGTGGATGGCGGCCATGAAGAGATGCACGACGACCAGGTGAACTGATCGGTTGGAGGAGCCAACCGATCGGCTGGTGGCACCCAGCCGACTAGTCTGATGGCGAGCCGATCATTCATGTGATGAATTGATCAAACCCAGAAAGGCAAAGCACATAGTTCATCTTGTACAGGTTGCATGTGATGTAGACCTAGATGACCGTGATTCCTCTTGGCTCAAGGAATCACATTAGGATGGCCATAATCATTGCTTTTATCATTTTGCATGTTTTCTATGGGATATAGCATGTATATGATACGTACTATATATTGTGGTGATTGGATATGTATATGTATATAAAAACCAAATCCCTCATTAAATATTAAGTTTTAGATGACTTCCAAATGTGACACACGTGAAAAGCTTGATCGACCAAGTGTGGGAACGCCCTAGTGTGGTGCACCGTCTATCTCGTGAAAGCGTGAAGGATGGATATGTGGGTCTGCCCTAGCAGGGTGCATATTCATCATGTTTGCTTTGGGTCAGACTTAACAAGGTGATCTAGATGGGATCTAGTACATTAAGGCATGGAGATGATCATGGCAAGGAGTTGCATATGAAATCTTATCAAGAGTTGCATATGATGTAATTGGCAAAAGTTGCCTACCTGAGAGATCTAAGTTGTGGGTGACAGCCCTAGCTGGTCCATGACTTAGAGGATTTCAGGATCTTGCCCACTAGAAGATTGTACGATGCAATCTTCCGAATTGATGGTGAGGGCTATCAATTTGAACTAAAATAGTGGGAGCGATAATTAATTAAAGGCCTAATTATATCGTCAACTTTTCAAATCAATCAAATAAGTCAAAAATGAGTTTTGGACTAAAATTGCATATATTTCCTTTTGTTAAAATAAATGGTTAATCAACAATAATCACTTTATTTGCGATCGGTCTTTGAGACCAACAAATTAAATGGGAATAATTCCACAACTGGTTAGTATGATGAGAAGTGTTCTCAATCAAAGAGCGAAAGCTCTAAGTCCTAATTGTACCAAGACCAGATGAACTCAATCCCACCACATCAATGGCTGAAAGTATGGAAGCATACCGAGGATGACATTGATGAGGAGTGCTTGATGTTGTGTTCTCTGAACTATGAGTTGCAGAGACAACATGAGACATATGATGTCTCAAGGACACTGTCCTAGTATGTCATGACAAAAGGAGATCCAGTAAGGTATTCACACACTCAATATGATTGGGTATATGGAAAAACCTGACTAAGATGGATTCCCTCTGAGCCAAGAGTTGGTTATTGGTATGATACTGCAAATGTTGCGAGAATCATACAGTTCATGATGAACTATGACATGGACAACTTTGACAAGCGTTGATAAAGTTGTTGGACATGTTGAGGACAGTAGAGGCAATTATGAAGAAAGACAAACCATAATGTTTGATGTGATCAATGAAGGGTAAGTCTTAAGGGTAAGGGCAAGGGCAAAGCTAAGAAGTGTTCTGATGCTAACCAGCAGCCCAAGCCGTCTTCAGCCTCATGGATAGGGTGAAATGATCACTTCAAGTGTTGAAACAATCAGTTCAACTGGTCCAACCGAGCAAGTTGGGAAAATAAGATTGGTGAGAAATTTCTTTTTGTTTCACTTGCCCAATTTGATTGGAACAAGGATTGGTATTGGGTACCAATTAGAAACAAAAGAAGAAAAGTCAATCGGGAACTATTAGAACCACAAACCGACCAGTTCAGAAATGAACCGAAAGGTTAAGGTGTCCCAACAGATTGGTTGAGGTGTCAACCGACCGGTTCAGGTCCCCAACTGACCGTTTCATAAATGAAACGATCGGTTCATGTCACGCAGTTGGTTGTTTTTGTGGAAATTCTCAAACCCTTCTACTCCTGCTTTAGTCCCACATTGCCCGGGATAGAGAACCTTGTCCCATGATCCTCCTATATATAGGGGTATTGGGGGCTTCTCTGACAACAAATCAGTGCAACCAGTTGCTCTATAAAGTTGTCGTTCTCTCTGGTTTTGGTAGCCGAGAGAGCCCGAGCAAGTGCTACCCGATAAGGGAGGCACAACAAGGGAAAGACAACTACAGAAAGTGACTGGTGGCAGGAGAGTGTCTCGGTGACTAGTACACTGACAGGAGGGTGTGACTCCTTCCAATTCCTTATGGGACAAGGAGATTGGAGTTCCAGGTGGTCCGTGTGGACTACTTCAGAGGCGGGAGATTTCTGCCGCTCAGAGGACAGCTGTCAATCTCGATAGTCCCGGTGAGACCTGGATTCGTCAGTCCCGGTGTGACCAGGAGCTTCACAGACACCATCCAAGACCGGAGGTGAAGACCGCACAAGGCGCGAGGTATTGTCGCCGAGCAAGCCTCGGGACAAGGTATGATTCCACAAACCATCCCTTTCCTATTGTATAGACATTGACGCGTTTCCTTGTTCTGGGTTTGGGGAGGAGAATTTTTTTTGTTTCCCCTGCCTTCTCTGCCTCCCCTATAACCCAAAAAATGTTCCAACCATTTATGACTCAATAGAAATATTGTGACAACAATGGAGCTAGTGGTTTAGCAAAGAATATTAGAGAGTATATTACAACAATTTTATCTCACAATAAAGAGATGAGAAACATGCAATATACGGACTAAAAGCAAAGTTTTCCTAATCCACTGGATTAGCACTTACATAGTAGAAACATGATGGACATGTTTAGGTCACTAAGAATGAGATTCGTGGGTGACTGGCTATAATTGCAAGTGGGGGTCTGTTGGTATGTATGCCCAGAGAGCCAATCATATGATGATTGTGATGGCATATTACATAAAGAATTTGATTAATAATAAAGGCAAGCTTCCAATTCATTTTGTTTCATTCAGTTATGACATAATGAGGAACCCCAAAGAATGTCTAAAGAGTGACAATTACTCAATGATGTATGTCTTCAAGTACATGACTTGAACAATCAGATTGTATGCATGTTAAGCGTATGTACATTCTTATTATTTCCCTAGTCAGTTGTTTTCGTGGAAGGCAGATAGACATCAATAACACATATGACTAGAGTGTGTGTTGGTTGATGATAGAATGTCATTAGTCAGGATATGTGATATCAAACAAAGCACATAGATACTTGTTGGGAACAAGGTATTAGACATACCCACCTTGAGAGTGACACATGAAAACCATAATTGACTGTCATAGTCATCAATAATAGTGAAGGTGGTGATTGTGGTTCTTGGACCTAAAGTCACTACACTCATCACATGTCGTTCGATATACTTTGACATCATCCATTGTAATCTCGAATAAGGATTGCCATAACAGTGATGATTGGGTAGTTGTGATACATGGGGATTGACTATGAGTGATGTAGATGGGATTTGTCCCTCCTACTAGAGTTTGATATCCTATCCACTTGATAACTGAGACTGAAAAAAGAATGCGTATGCACATGTGAATCAATATATGATATTGAGGTCACATATATCTCAGACAATCTGCTCTTAGATCAAGGAACATGGATTGAACATTGAGAGGATGACGATTCCATGCCTCGACTTCATTCCAGATATCAGAGACAAAAAACTTATGCAATCACTGTAACACCTTACATAGATTGTAGGTTGAAGTTGTTCTCCAACTTTCCATTGACGTGGGTAATAGTGATGTGTGACAAGGCACCACTTCTTGCTTGTGATGTCATAAATTAGTTATGGACATTCACTACCAACGTGATATGGGACCTATAGGGTCACACACATAGGATACACATAGAAGAGGAGTTTTATCATAAATGATAATTGAATTGATTACTAAAGTGTTTAGGTATTCAATTGAAGCAACAAATCAGTTGACTAAACTCCCAACCGATTGGTTCAAGTGTTGAACCGACCGATTGGAGTGTCAGGTTGATTACATATGGAATTGGCTGAGTTCTGCCGAAACTAGGGAGCAAATCGAATGGTTCACTTAGTGAATCGATCGGCTCAGATCACCAACCGACCGGTTGGGATCGTGAGACAACCGACTCGCAAGGGTGAGACACCCAGATTGTGGAGAAATTCGATTGCATAAAGGATTGGTGCTGACATCCTATTGTGAAGTAATTGGATTCAATTTGCCAATTCATATGTGATTGAGAAACATGGCATAAAATGATCGGTTCACTGAGTGAAATGATCATCTCGCCTGTGTACTGATTGGCTTGTTTTCGAACTGATTGGTTCGCCACTCATAGGTTGTGAAAATTCATGATCTTTTGGTCCCTTCCACTCCTATACAGACTGGGAACCCTGACCCTAACCCCTCCTATAAATAGAGGGGTACTGAGGGCTTCTCAGACACATCAATTGTCTCTGACAATTGTTTGTCTTCTCTAGTTGTGGTAACTGAGAAAATCCGAGCATGTCCTACCCGATAAAGGGAGGGATAACAAGGGATAAAAATGTGGGAGAGAAAGTTGGGGACTAGTACGCTTATACTAGGTGGCCTTTACTTGTCGCTAGGAGGGCAAGTCAGCCTGCATCCTGTAGAGGAATTGTCGCAAATGCCGCTAGAGTATATAGTTTGTGGTGAAGACCAGGTACTGTACAGATATCATCCAAGTGCAAATAGGAGTGTTGCACAACTACAATGAGTTATAGTCACTGGACTTGCTCCAGGACCTAGTATGAACTCATTAAATCATCTTTTCCATTACATAGTTGTTGACACGATCTTTCTATTCTAGGGAATATGGATAGATGAATTTTTGTTTCTGTTGCCTACTATGTGCCCATATTTCTCTACATCTTTGACTTGCTTAGTGCCTTCATAAGTGATTAAAAGCTTATCCCAAATCTCATGGGATGTATCGGAAGAAGAAATCTCATTGAACTCTGTTGGAGTGAGGGTCGAGTAGATGATGCTAATGGATTTAGCATTGAGTAGATCTTTCTTCGATATAGCCTCATGCCATGTAGCAACTTCTCCCTATGATTCTTTGTATGAAAATCCAACAACCTTCCACACATCATATCTCATGCCTTGGATGTAGAATTGCATTTTCCTCTTTTAGTATAGCAAGTTTGTGCCATCATAGATAGGTGAACGCATGGAGAACTGGCCCTCTATGTTGAGAGATCCCAAAAAAATTTTCACCCATCTTCTTGTCTCTTTGAAGTAGTTAATTGGAGAAGACCAAACTTTGATACCAATTGTTGAATCTATGAGATCTAGAGGGGGTGAATAGAGATAAAAACACTTAAACAAAACACATTAGACCTTCAAGATATTTGTTAAAGGAAATTGCTATATTGACAAGCAAGGGAGAGATATATTGAACAAAGACCACAAGAAGGCTAAGATGTATAATGGTTCCAACCTCCAAAATAGGAGATGTACATCAACTACCTAGAGGGGCCAATCTGTAGGATTTTCAACCATGTCACACTTCTTATATTACATTATAAGAGTTACAACATATATAGTACCTTGTTCCAGGTCAAGGGTACCTAGCATTCTCTTTTAGGATAATGGAGCCAATAACCTACAAAGGACATACCTATCCATGACCAAGAGTCTTCTACCTTACCAAGGACTTACCTACTCTTGGAACGAGCCTCTTCCCTTCACCAAATACTTGCCTATTCTTTCAACAAGTCCTCCGCCTTCAAAGAATTACCACTCTTGACTTAGATCATCAACCTTCTTCTTCACTTTCACCATGTTGCTAGAGAGAGGTTGGGAAAAGGAGTGGAGAAATTCACAAGATTTACATTGAAGCAACTATATTACAAGGAACCTAACTAACTCAATTGGATGCAGATTAGTATATAAGCTTCAAAGACATTTGGGGTTCTTAGAGGAAAAATCACTCAACTATAACAAGGGAGCATATAAAGCAAACTTTGAATGAATTCCAATAGCCCCTATTTATAGTTGATGGTGTCTACTAGCTAGTATAGACACTTAGGAACAAATTCTAGCCATTTCAGTTGTTCCAACAAATATATTTTTGAGTTGCACAACACTCCAACGGCTAGAAAAACTTTTATGCACTTTATTGTACAATTTTGTTGACTGAGTTACCTTTTGGGAATCTCAACCAATGACACCATATGACAAAACAATTTTAAGTTTTCGATCAAGTTTATCCTCGATGAAACTCAATTGAAGACTTTAATTTGTTTTGCAAATGTAGAGTGTCAATTGAGTTGTCACCAAGACAAACTCAACTGACACTGGGAATTTGTAAGAGACATATAGACCATCAACTAAGTTGTAACTAGGTAAAACTTGGACGACAAGGAAGCCTGTAATGAGTTTTGATAAATGCCAACTAAGTGCTCCCATTGTTTCTGAAGCTTATTTACAAGTCATAAATTCAATACAAATGATTTACAACATGATTGTAATAGAGATATTTCCTATTCTACAAAACATGCATTTACATTGATTTTGAGTTGTTTTCGAGCAAACTAGGGTTTTCTAATTTCATCCTCTTTGTGTACCTAATACCTAAAATTGATATTAGATAGACATATTAGATACATATCAATGAAATGGATAAGTCATCATAAAAATATGGACAATGTATAATTGTTATGTCAAAATATGGACAATGACATGGTCACTCTCTCCACATGTTACACAACTCATAGAATTTTTAACATAATTCTTTCCTTAGTATGCAGTCTCCTTCATAGTGCAGACATTTATAGCTATCTTGTCAATTTTTTCTATAAGACCTCAAACTGCCTTAGATTTAGTGGTGGTACCCACATTGACTATGTTCCTAGATGGTCCTCGTTCATATCCCAGGCCAACTTGTAAGGAAGCCATAGTATCAATTATCCTCTTTGATTTCTTTGGGATAATGCCCCATGAAGTCTTTGTTGGTAGTAGAGTAAAGGAAAGTTCTCTCACTTATCACCATATATCCAAGATCAAAGTTATGGTAGGGAAATCCCTTTGGTACTCCTTATATATTTCCAAGGCTTCACTCAAGTTATCATCGAGATTCTTCATGAAGCTAGTGATTTTGTTTCAATAGCATATTGTCTTCTCAATAGGGTATAACCTGGTGGTGAAAGCATCAACGAGGCCTTCCAACCTTGAAGAGTCTTGCCCTTCAAGTCTAGATACCAGGTGAGGGCTTGTCTTTTAGAAAAAACCCAAAACCTTTATAGTAGATGACCTCTTGAGGGACCCTATCGAGTCTTGAGGGTATCACTGGTGTTTTTTAAAGCATCTAGGTGGTGGTAGGGGTTATCCTCTAGCAAAATTCCCCTAAAGCTTTGTTGTTGTATCACATTTAGGATGTTTGGCTTCAACTTGAAATTCACAATGTAAAACCCTGGTAGAATGACTAGTTTCCTTGATTCATTTTTTCATGTAACAACCAAGGACCGGATAGATGGACCTTCATCATCCTTTCCATTTTGCAAGTGGTTGTGAGGGTTCTCACCATGTAGTGGGTTGAGTGGAAGGAAGTCACTATCCCCATTTCCATTTCCATTTCCATGTCCTCTCCCCATTCTGCCTCCTTAGATAGACATGACTTCTTTGGTGAATAAAAGTAGATATAGGTCACACTAACCTCCTGAAATAAATTTCATGATCAAGGTTAGAGACTATACATGTTAAATAAACTTTCAAGATATAGTGTTATCGGATCTAAAAATATGTGTAGTTAAGTCAATTACTAGAGTTAAAGCAACGAAGTATGCTAAGTAGACCTTGGGTCCTTAACAATTATCGATTGCCTTGTCCTTGACAATGGCATCTAAAGTTTATCATCTTAGATCTTACGTCCAAAACGGAGGTAGATCTAGAGTAATCAGAATGTAAATTTCAACCCAATGCTTAGACTCTCACAATGATAATACAGGGTTCTATGTAGTAAATGGGATCGAACATGGGGACCGAGGGTGACAATCATTTAGGACTCAAGGTCTTGGCATAATTATATCTAACTAAAAGGTAAATAAGTGTTCCCTAAGGAATGATGGTATCTAAATAAGAAATAAACAACAAAAGTAAAGTAAATCTATATTAACAAGTCAAGAGTGAACTTAGATCTAAAGGTGTGTTTTAATTATATGGATAGAACTTGGATTGGATTTAACCATTTAAGGACTCCCACTGACATGAAATACTCACACCCATTGTATATCCTTAACACAATTTACAAGCAATCATCATTAGTGTCTCTTCCCTCCTCTATCAAGAATGGACTAGATATAAATCATAATAGTCTCCCCCCCTCTCTCGATGGCAAACATCCAATCGAATATACAACTTTATAAGAATTAGCTTTAGTGTTCCAACATTCTCATGCATTCATACTACTCCATAACACATATGTAGACTATCATTACTCTTTTGAGGCATTAGAAATGAAACAACACAAGATTGCAGCTAATTATTCAACTGAAGCAATAAAGACCAAGACTATGGAGATAAACATTTCTACGAGTATATAATCAATGGATATAAGTATTTACGCATTGATAGAAGCTTATGGCTACTCCCAACCCAAGAAAATGATTCAGCCACTAACGGTAACGATAAACAATATGAATTTACAAATGAGTGAATCGATAACCAGATGGACAAATGGAGGGGGATGAGGAATATTGTTACACCCCGATCTCACAATTTCCTCAAATCATGAGATTAGGGCATAAGATAGGATTCATATGTAACACAAAGAACACCCTTAACTTTTTTTTTCTTTTCTTTAAAACTCTTATTTCCCCGCATTGAACCACATAACATCCTAACAAAGGAATCTGAACATTTCTTTTACTAATCAGACTTCATTAGTAAAGATACATGTATAAACATTCATGATGTCTCTCACACCTTATGCACATAAGACCTGCTAATTAGCATATAATTTCAAAGAAGAATAATATTACACATCGTAATTACAACTCTCTCTCTTATCTCTTACTGAGGACCTAGAGTGACAAGGACTGACTGACTCAACTAATCTTGTACTTAACTCTTGTAGCAGATCTACGTTGATGCTCTGACCATCTTCAAGTCCATGCGGTTAACCCTAAAATGTTTGAGTAGAGGGGTGAGCCTACTCGCTCAGTGAATGAGTACTTCAAAGAAATAGTATAATGCACTAATGTGATTACAGATATAACTTTGAGTAAACGATATGAAATTTAACAACAATAAATACTACACTGAGCAGTTCTAAACAATATAATTGAAATAACAAAGAATGTAAATATTGCATCCAAAGAATAACTACTAGAAGACTATGCTCTAGTCTTCCTTAACTCTTTCATTTATAAGGAACTTTGTGAACATATATGATCATATTTTATCTTATGCCCCAAACATATGCAGTGCACTCTGCATATGAAACTCGCAGTGCACTACGAGCCCACCGTACAAGACTTAGCGACACACCCGGGAAATGCTAAGTCTGACTTCTCGTCCTGGTCTGCACAGGACTCTCAGGCTCACAAGGCCTCACTGCACTAACTCTGAGTGCTCTGGACTCCTCCGCAACCTGTAGTGCACAGTCGGAGGGTCTCTAAGTCTCCGATGGCTGGGCGTATCCCCAGGGCTGACCGGGACTTTCTCCGATGCCTGGGCGTATCCCCAGGGCTGACCAGAATTCTACCTCTCAGACTTCGTGTCACCGAGACATTCGATATTTGTTGGACACGAGTCTCCGATGCCTGGGCATATCCCCAGGGCTGACCGTTTCACCCCAAAGGTACAGACCGCGCAATGGGGTTCTACGGTGTTGGGGCACCTGAGTCTATTAACTGATTTACATATAAACACTTAAACAGGAATATCACATTTCATACTTATTTCACATTCTGAACATCACTAGAAAACACATATACATCATTTGTCATCTTAAAACATGACTTAGTAACATCCCTTTCTAGGGCATGTCATATCTCATCACCTGCAATTTACGAGATATGTATTGAAAATAAGAAGCCCTGCAGTATGTAGATATCAACTCAGAGAGAACAAGCATATAAAGTTAAATGCACTAGAAACATACAATTCAATAATTAAGCATCACCACATCTCATATCGAGACCTTTCATATCACCATAACATGATTCATTGAACACCCTATCCTTAGGGTTTCATTTGCCTTATTCATTCATCACATGCCAACACCCTACTCTTAGGGTTTCATTCGCCTCATTCACCTTTTCATTTGCCTCATTCACTTGTCACATGGCTCTCATAAGGATTTCATAGGATATAAGCATTCACTAAATAAAGATTGTTTTCAACAAATCATATACAATCAATATAGATACGAAACCATGGAAATTTAACTAAATTTAGATTTTCCATACCATTCACTGAGATATCAGGTATCAAGAATAGAATTCAATTAAGATAACCCATGAGGTACATCCTAACCACTTATAGGATTACTAGTCCTCTTCAATAAGGTTGAAACTCTAGAGATATCTCAATTAGGTTAAACCCTAATTACATCATGTGGTATAAATCTGAAAAGCATTCTTTCTAGGATGTGTTGTATACGTTTCTGATGTGAATCTACCATCAAGGAGTCATTCAAACAGAGAAGGAATCCATATCATATCAATTTGCAACAACTTAAATCAAACAGACATTTCAGGGTTTAGAATCACATACTAAGCAATTAGGGATTTGGATGCTATAATCAAATTTCGTGCATTACACTGTTTGAAGGAAGAACCCACTCACCCTAAGGTGTGAAAACACCTCAAAACTGCAGCTCAACTCAGGGAATCTCGAACTCATATCAAATCCCTAGCAAATCTCCCAATTCTTCTTCCATTGAACTCGGAAACCTTGAAAATGAGGGATTATGAAGAAAGGGTGAGAAAAGAGGGAATTTCGACATCATCTTGGATCAAATCAGAGCATGGACGGAATCTTTACATGAGAGAGAAGATTCACCATAAAAGTCTATGCAAAGAATCCCAACTTACTTGATTTCACCATTCCTCGGACCGCAAAACCCTAATTCAGCAATTCCCCCACTTTCTCCTCTCAAACCCTAACTCTCCCTCTCTCTCTAGGAGCTCATTTCTCTGGAATGAATGACGACGAATGAGAGCTATGTGTGTGTGTGGTCGATCATATAAGTCAATTTGAGCTGCTTGGGTCAATTGCATATTGACCCAACACTCAACTTTAATTATATTAGCTGAATATTCAGTTTCACAATATCTTCTGTAATTCGCCTACTGAATAGCTAACAGAAGCTCCAAAAATTCTGTAAATTTTATATGTTATACCTGATGAAGTTTCAGACCTCTAGTATATATTTCAGATCATTTCAAGTTACCAATAAATAATTAAAAATCAAACAGTGCACTGCTATATTGCAGTCTGCAGCAGATTCAGTCGAGTTTGTTCTGCATAGAACTCGACCGACACCCTCACTGTAGATATCAAAAGTCATTCAAAAATTACGCCAATTTAACAGAGTGTCTAAAATTGTATTTATCAAATACTGTTAAAATTGAGATCAATTGGATATACCAATAAATAGATAAAATTCAATTACCACACTGCTATATCAATCTGAAAATGTGATCGGTCGAGTTTTCGAGTTTGAAACACGACCGATAAACAGGTCAGAACATTCTTCAAAAATTCTGATATTTTCCAATGTTGTTCACATTTTATATATCCAAATCATATCCAAATTTTAAGTAAATCAGAGTTACACATAAAATACTAAAAATCATTTAGTGAGACATTCTACTTATCAACATCTGTATTCATGTATCATCAAAACCCTATTTTGGGCCGATTAGGGTTTATGTTTCTCAAACCCTAATTCTCAAGACAAAAGAACATTTAGACTTATTATCATAGTTAAAACATCCTAATTGTATTATCGTCATTAATTAGATTTCAAGAATGATTATTCCAATTAATCTTTGCAATTGTCTAGGTAAACCCTAGTTTACCAATTAAGCTCAGATGGGGTCCTAACAACTCTCCCCCTCTTAGAATGTATCATCCTTGAAACATAAACCTACAAGAAAGATACATTCAAGGTTATTCTAAGCTTCTAAAGCTTTCCATGTCATTATATTCTTGTATTTCATACTTGAATGTAGTTTTCAACATTAGATCTTTTAATTCTTTACTAAATCACAACATATTTCAAATAGTTCTCAATGATATCAAGCAAATTCTTTATGCCACAGTCAAACATAGAATGCAAAGATAAACCACCACGCTTTCGCTGCGCAACTCTGATACTCTGATATAACTATCTCAACTTATGTGGCTCAGAAAGTTCTATTGTTCTGTATCACCTTTAAGTGACAAAAGCAAGTTTACCATGCTGTTTTAAACTTTAATAAAGTGCTATTCAAATAGAAAATCAGTCTTGAATTAAAAGACTAGATTCAACAATCAATTGCACAATACTACTCTTGGCATCCCCATTGGGTCATGGATGCATGAGGTAAAGCATTACCACCTCATTCCATACTATCTTGTTTCAATCCTGGGACCTGTGGGTTATGGGCCCACACACAATTCAAAGTGTAACCATTGCATTATATCATTTTAGGGTTTCAACAACAGTAATAAGGTAATCCATAATTGTATCAGTCATTCAAGCATTAATCATACTCAATTACCATCACTCAATTATATTAGAGCTAGGTATAACAAGCTACACCTCATTAGGGTTACTTGTCCAGACAATCTGATTATCATCCCTTTCTATTAATATGAGTGAATAAGTATGACTACCTTGTTCAGGGTATCTCTCCATGTGTCCTGACATCATCCAAACCGTATCACCATATCACAAATACACAATACTAGGATGTATATCGGGTATGAATTACTGCAACTATCATACACCTTTAATTTAACATATAGCTTGCACAAATACACTGAAATCATATGTAGAACCAACTTTCATACCTTAATATGCCTTCAACAAATCATACATGTAAAAACAAATTCACATATTACACAAAGCTAGTGTTTTCCCATATCTCTCTGCTCATTCATTACTTCTTTACTTTTTGCTACCTATCCTTTTCATATGATTATATACAATAAACATCATTAACATTGAAGCATTTAAGATAGGAATAGATTATTCATCATTATTGCTATCGCACAAGAATTTATTTCTTATCACACTTCATCATATTGTATGTCACTATTACATTCACTAGATGACCCCACCAAGGTAGTTATGCACCATATATGATTCATTTTCTCTTATCATTTCATTCCCACCTTGCTCTCATTAAGGAATATATGAAAGAGAAGATGATTTTAAGACTTGGAATACTTGTATTCAAACATTCCCTTAATACATTCTCGTATGTAGATTTACTTAGTTATCAACAGAGATATTTGATTAATTAGCACTTGCTTGAATCTCACAACCTCTTTATTTTATAACTTCTCCATCATATTTCAAACCCTTTC
Organism: Alisma plantago-aquatica; assembly: GCA_963693085.1. NCBI lineage: Eukaryota > Viridiplantae > Streptophyta > Magnoliopsida > Alismatales > Alismataceae > Alisma > Alisma plantago-aquatica. Next base: position 320,419,028 of record OY856412.1, on the reverse strand, counting down.
TTACGTTTCATAGTCCTCTTACCATATACTACTCTTTAACCCGTCATCTTTAATTCTAAATTTTTCTCTTATGACCATGTTTCTTATTCATATGTATGGTCATGTATACCATGTTGCACATATTTCCTCCTTTATCTTTATACTATTGTGAAGTTAACGTTCTAAATTAATAGTCCTTATATTAGTTTTTCCTCATGTTGAAAACATTACATATTCTTCATTTTTAAATCAAGTGGTACATGCATGGGTCAAACACAGTTTCTCTTTCAATCAAGTTTTCCCTCCTGAATATGGTCTACCCTTGTATGACTTATTCATTTGTTAAACTACACCTATGTTCTTTGCTTAGAAACTAGTTTGTTGTTCTAGTCTTATGAATTACATGTTCATACGATTCTCTTTACTTTTACTCTTTTGAAGACTCTTTACTTCTATGGACCTATTGAATGTTCAACCCTATTCTTCTACTTAGCCTTTGCTTTAGAGTTCATAAAAGCATTATACTTAATTATATGATCCATTCTTCATGATCGATTGTTGCTATCTAGAACCATACATACATTTCACATATCTTTTCTATACTTCATATGTATAGTTCATATAATATTAATCAATAAACTGATTATGAACTTCATATCATGTTCTATTATTCCCAATTAAGGGTTTCTCATATGAGGCCCCAAAATTGAACCTCAGATACCAGTTTCAACTGATTCTTAGTTGTTCTGATCTTGCCCATATGCTTCAACATCTAACTGTATGTACGTTCTTACTCTGATGTGGGTCTAATTATTCCAATTCTATTCTTATTATATTATTGATAGGATTCATTAGATCCTAGTAACGCATCCTGCCAACCGGACCAGGCCAAACCTGAAGTCCTGAAGTCAAGAACTACAAAGGATTACTCAACTCCTATTCATCTCAGAAGAGTGGAAGAAAACTTATCCACTAACAAAAGCTCATTCAAAGATCAATTCTAGTCTACTTGTTACAAAGAATGAAATCAATAAATGCTACAACTGCATAGTGTACAACAGATATTAAAGACCCATATTTCAAAGTATTGAATATTTCAATTCAAACATATAAGAGCATTTCTATACATTTCCAACAAAAACAACATTATGAAATGTAAGTTCTATCTCCTTTTACATTTATGCTCTTAATTCTTGTTACTTTTCTCGTTTTCTAACCCTAGCATTTCTAGGGTTCCTCTCTAGCCCATTCTTCCACTGTATACCTGGCAAAGGTATATGTGAAAGAATAGACAGAGTAGCTTGTACTGGTTGATCCAAGTACTCAGATATCGAGCCAGGATATCCAAATACTCAAATCCCCAAAGCTAACATCAAAACATCTCCTATATGCCACACTTAGGACTCTAACTTACTAACTTAATGGTTCTTGACAACTCACCCTAAGCTCTGATACCAAGCTGATACACCCCAATCTCACAATTTCCTCAAATCATGAGATTAGGGCATAAGATAGGATTTATATGTAACAGAAAGAACACCCTTAACTTTTTTTTCTTTTCTTTAAAACTCTTATTTCCCCGCATTGAACCACATAACATCCTAACAAAGGAATCTGAACATTTCTTTTACTAATCAGACTTCATTAGTAAAGATACATGTATAAACATTCATGATGTCTCTCACACCTTATGCACATAAGACCTGCTAATTAGCATATAATTTCAAAGAAGAATAATATTACACATCGTAATTACAACTCTCTCTCTTATCTCTTAATGAGGACCTAGAGTGACAAGGACCGACTGACTCAACTAATCTTGTACTTAACTCTTGTAGCAGATCTACGCTGATGCTCTGACCATCTTCAAGTCCACGCGGTTAACCCTAAAATGTTTGAGTAGAGGGGTGAGCCTACTCGCTCAGTGAATGAGTACTTCAAAGAAACAGTATAATGCACTAATGTGATTACAGATATAACTTTAAGTAAACGATATGAAATTTAACAACAATAAATACTACACTGAGCAGTTCTAAACAATATAATTGAAATAACAAAGAATATAAATATTGCATCCAAAGAATAACTACTAGAAGACTATGCTCTAGTCTTCCTTAACTCATTCATTTATAAGGAACTCTGTGAACCTATATGATCATATTTTAGCTTATGCCCCAAACATATGCAGTGCACTCTGCATATGAAACTCATAGTGCACTACGAGCCCACCGTACAAGACTTAGCGACACACCCGGGAAATGCTAAGTCTGACTTCTCGTCCTGGTCTGCACAGGACTCTCAGGCTCACAAGGCCTCACTGCACTAACTCTGAGTGCTCTGGACTCCTCCGCAACCTGTAGTGCACAGTCGGAGGGTCTCTAAGTCTCCGATGCCTGGGTGTATCCCCAGGGCTGACCGGGACTTTCTCCGATGCCTGGGCGTATCCCCAGGGCTGACCGGAATTCTACCTCTCAGACTTCGTGTCATCGACACATTTGGTATTTGTTGGACACGAGTCTCCGATGCCTGGGCGTATCCCCAGGGCTGACCGTTTCACCCCAAAGGTACAGACCGCGCAATGGGGTTCTACGGTGTTGGGGCACCTGAGTCTATTAACTGATTTACATATAAACACTTAAATAGGAATATCACATTTCATACTTATTTCACATTCTGAACATCACTAGAAAACACATATACATCATTTGTCATCTTAAAACATGACTTAGTAACATCCCTTTCTAGGGCATGTCATATCTCATCACCTGCAATTTACGAGATATGTATTGAAAATAAGAAGCCCTGCAGTATGTAGATATCAACTCAGAGAGAACAAGCATATAAAGTTAAATGCACTAGAAACATACAATTCAATAATTAAGCATCACCACATCTCATATCGAGACCTTTCATATCACCATAACATGATTCATTGAACACCCTATCCTTAGGGTTTCATTTTCCTTATTCATTCATCACGTGCCAACACCCTACTCTTAGGGTTTCATTCGCCTCATTCACCTTTTCATTTGGCTCATTCACTTGTCACATGGCTCTCATAAGGATTTCATAGGATATAAGAATTCACTAAATAAAGATTGTTTTCAACAAATCATATACAATCAATATAGATACGAAACCATGGAAATTTAACTAAATTTAGATTTTCCATACCATTCACTGAGATATCAGGTATCAAGAATAGAATTCAATTAATATAACCCATGAGGTACATCCTAACCACTTATAGGATTACTAGTCCTCTTCAATAAGGTTGAAACTCTAGAGATATCTCAATTAGGTTAAACCCTAATTACATCATGTGGTATAAATCTGAAAAGCATTCTTTCTAGGATGTGTTGTATACGTTTCTGATGTGAATCTACCATCAAGGATTCATTCAAATAGAGAAGGAATCCATATCATATCAATTTGCAACAACTTAAATCAAACAGACATTTCAGGGTTTAGAATCACATACTAAGCAATTAGGGATTTGGATGCTATAATCAAATTTCGTGCATTACACTGTCTGAAGGAAGAACCCACTCACCCTAAAGTGTGAAAACACCTCAAAACTTCATTTCAACTCAGGGAATCTCGAACTCATATCAAATCCCTAGCAAATCTCCCAATTCTTCTTCCATTCAACTCGGAAACCTTGAAAATGAGGGATTATGAAGAAAGGGTGAAAAAAGAGGGAATTTCGACATCATCTTGGATCAAATCAGAGCATGGACGGAATCTTGACATGAGAGAGAAGATTCACCATAAAAGTCTATGCAAAGAATCCCAACTTACTTGATTTCATCATTCCTCGGACCGCAAAACCCTAATTCAGCAATTCCCCCACTTTCTCCTCTCAAACCCTAACTCTCCCTCTCTCTCTAGGAGCTCGTTTCTCTGGAATGAATGACGAAGAATGAGAGCTATGTGTGTGTGTGGTCGATCATATAAGTCAATTTGAGCTGCTTGGGTCAATTGCATATTGACCCAACACTCAACTTTAATTATATTAGCTGAATATTCAGTTTCACAATAGCTTCTGTAATTAGCCTACTGAATAGCTAACAGAAGCTCCAAAAATTCTGGAAATTTTATATATTATACCTAATGAAGTTTCAGACCTCCAGTAAAAATTTCAGATCATTTCATGTTACCAATAAATAATTAAAAATCAAACAGTGCACTTCTATATTGCAGTCTGCAGCAGATTCGGTAGAGTTTGTTCTGCACAGAACTCGACCGACACCCTCACTGTAGATATCAAAAGTCATTCCAAAATTACGCAAATTTAACAGAGTGTCTAAAATGGTATTTATCAAATACTTTTAAAATTTGAGATAAATTGGATATACCAATAAATAGATAAAATTCAATTACCACACTGCTATATCAATCTGAAAATGTGATCGGTCGAGTTTTTGAGTTTGAAACTCGACCGATAAACAGGTCAGAACATTCTTCAAAAATTCTGATATTTTCCAATGTTGTTCACATTTTATATATCCAAATTATATCCAAATTTTATGTAAATCAGAGTTACACATAAAATACTAAAAATCATTTAGTGAGACATTCTACTTATCAACATCTGTATTCATGTATCATCAAAACCCTATTTTGGGCCGATTAGGGTTTATGTTTCTCAAACCGTAATTCTCAAGACGAAAGAACATTTAGACTTCTTATCATAGTTAAAATATCCTAATTGTATTATCGTCATTAATTAGATTTCAAGAATGATTATTCCAATTAATCTTTGCAATTGTCTAGGTAAACCCTAGTTTACCAATTAAGCTCAGATGGGGTCGTAACAACTCTCCCCCCCTTAGAATGTTTCATCCTCGAAACATAAACCTACAAGAAAGATACATTCAAGGTTATTCTAAGCTTCTAAAGCTTTCCATGTCATTATATTCTTGTATTTCATACCTGAATGTAGTTTTCAACATTAGATCTTTTAATTCTTTACTAAATCACAACATATTTCAAATAGTTCTCAATGATATCAAGCAAATTCTTTATGCCACAGTCAAACATAGAATGCAAAGATAAACTACCACGCTTTCGCTGCGCAACTATGATACTCTGATACAACTATCTCAACTTATGCGGCTCAGAAAGTTCTATTGTTCTGTATCACCTTTAAGTGACAAAAGCAAGTTTACCATGCTGTTTTAAACTTTAATAAAGTGCTATTCAAATAGCAAATCAGTCTTGAATTAAAAGACTAGATTTAACAATCAATTGCACAATACTACTCTTGGCATCCCCATTGGGTCATGGATGCATGAGGTAAAGAATTACCACCTCATTCCATACTATCCTGTTTCAATCCTGGGACCTGTGGGTTATGGGCCCACACACAATTCAAAGTGTAACCATCGCATTATATCATTTTAGGGTTTCAACAACAGTAATAAGGTAATCCACAATTGTATCAGTCATTCAAGCATTAATCATACTCAATTACCATCACTCAATTATATTAGAGCTAGGTATAACAAGCTACACCTCATTAGGGTTACTTGTCCAGACAATCTGATTATCATCCCTTTCTATTAATATGAGTGAATAAGTATGACTACCTTGTTCAGGGTATCTCTCCATGTGTCCTGACATCATCCAAACCGTATCACCATATCACAAATACATAATACTAGGATGTATATCGGGTATGAATTACTACAACTATCATACACCTTTAATTTAACATATAGCTTGCACAAATACACTGAAATCATATGTAGAACCAACTTTCATACCTTAATATGCCTTCAACAAATCATACATGTAAAAACAAATTCACATATTACACAAAGCTAGTGTTTTCCCATATCTCTCTGCTCATTCATTACTTCTTTACTTTTTGCTACCTATCCTTTTCATATGATTATATACAATAAACATCATTAACATTGAAGCATTTAAGATAGGAATAGATTATTCATCATTCTTGCTATCACACAAGAATTTATTTCTTATCACACTTCATCATATTGTATGTCACTATTACATTCACTAGATGACCCCACCAAGGTAGTTATGCACCATATATGATTCATGTTCTCTTATCATTTCATTCCCACCTTGCTCTCATTAAGGAATATATGAAAGAGAAGATGATTTTAAGACTTGGAATACTTGTATTCAAACATTCCCTTAATACATTCTCGTATGTAGATTTACTTAGTTATCAACAGAGATATTTGATTAATTAGCACTTGCTTGAATCTCACAACCTCTTTATTTTATAACTTCTCCATCATATTTCAAACCCTTTCTTACGTTTCATAGTCCTCTTACCATATACTACTCTTTAACCCGTCATCTTTAATTCTAAATTTTTCTCTTATGACCATGTTGCTTATTCATATGTATGGTCATGTATACCATGTTGCACATATTTCCTCCTTTATCTTTATACTATTGTGAAGTTAACGTTCTAAATTAATAGTCCTTCTATTAGTTTTTCCTCATGTTGAAAACATTACATATTCTTCATTTTTAAATCAAGTGGATCATGCATGGGTCAAACACAGTTTCTCTTTCAATCAAGTTTTCCCTCCTGAATATGGTCTACCCTTGTATGACTTATTCATTCGTTAAACTACACCTATGTTCTTTGCTTAGAAACTAGTTTGTTGTTCTAGTCTTATGAATTACATGTTCATACGATTCTCTTTACTTTTACTCTTTTGAAGACTCTTTACTTCTATGGACCTATTGAATGTTCAACCCTATTCTTCTACTTAGCCTTTGCTTTAGAGTTCATAAAAGCATTATACTCAATTATATGATCCATTCTTCATGATCGATTCTTGCTATCTAGAACCATACATACATTTCACATATCTTTTCTATATTTCATATGTATAGTTCATATAATATTAATCAATAAACTGATTATGAACTTCATATCATGTTCTATTATTCCCAATTAAGGGTTTCTCATATGAGGCCCCAAAATTGAACCTCAGATACCAGTTTCAACTGATTCTTAGTTGTTTTGATCTTTCCCATCTGCTTCAACATCTAACTGTATGTACGTTCTTACTCTGATGTGGGTCTAATTATTCCAATTCTATTCTTATTATATTATTGATAGGATTCATTAGATCCTAGTAACGCATCCTGCCAACCGGACCAGGCCAAACCTGAAGTCCTGAAGTCAAGAACTACAAAGGATTACTCAACTCCTATTCATCTCAGAAGTGTGGAAGAAAACTTATCCACTAACAAAAGCTCATTCAAAGATCAATTCTAGTCTACTTGTTACAAAGAATGAAATCAATAAATGCTACAACTGCATAGTGTACAACAGATATTAAAGACCCATATTTCAAAGTATTGAATATTTCAATTCAAACATATAAGAGCATTTCTATACATTTCCAACAAAAACAACATTATGAAATGTAAGTTCTATCTCCTTTTACATTTATGCTCTTAATTCTTGTTACTTTTCTCGTTTTCTAACCCTAACATTTCTAGGGTTCCTCTCTAGCCCATTCTTCCACTGTATACCTGGCCAGGGTATATGTGAAAGAATAGACAGAGTAGCTTGTACTGGTTGATCCAAGTACTCAGATATCGGGCCAGGATATCCAAATACTCAAATCCCCAAAGCTAACATCAAAACATCTCCTATATGCCACACTTAGGACTCTAACTTACTAACTTAATGGTCCTTGACAACTCACCCTAAGCTCTGATACCAAGCTGTTACACCCCGATCTCACAATTTCCTCAAATCATGAGATTAGGGCATAAGATAGGATTTATATGTAACACAAAGAACACCCTCAACTTTTTTTTTCTTTTCTTTAAAACTCTTATTTCCCCGCATTGAACCACATAACATCCTAACAAAGGAATCTGAACATTTCTTTTACTAATCAGACTTCATTAGTAAAGATACATGTATAAACATTCATGATGTCTCTCACACCTTATGCACATAAGACCTGCTAATTAGCATATAATTTCAAAGAAGAATAATATTACACATCGTAATTAAAACTCTCTCTCTTATCTCTTAATGAGGACCTAGAGTGACAAGGACCGACTGACTCAACTAATCTTGTACTTAACTCTTGTAGCAGATCTACGTTGATGCTCTGACCATCTTCAAGTCCACGCGGTTAACCCTAAAATGTTTGAGTAGAGGGGTGAGCCTCAGTGAATGACTACTTCAAAGAAACAGTATAATGCACTAATGTGATTACAGATATAACTTTGAGTAAATGATATGAAATTTAACAGCAATAAATACTACACTGAGCAGTTCTAAACAATATAATTGAAATAACAAAGAATATAAATATTGCATCCAAAGAATAACTACTAGAAGACTATGCTCTAGTCTTCCTTAACTCTTTCATTTATAAGGAACTTTGTGAACCTATATGATCATATTTTAGCTTATGCCCCAAACATATGCAGTGCACTCTGCATATGAAACTCGCAGTGCACTATGAGCCCACCGTACAAGACTTAGCGACACACCCGGGAAATGCTAAGTCTGACTTCTCGTCCTGGTCTGCACAGGACTCTCAGGCTCACAAGGCCTCACTGTACTAACTCTGAGTGCTCTGGACTCCTCCGCAACCTGTAGTGCACAGTCGGAGGGTCTCTAAGTCTCCGATGCCTGGGCGTATCCCCAGGGCTGACCGGGACTTTCTTCGATGCCTGGGCGTATCCCCAGGGCTGACCGGAATTCTACCTCTCAGACTTCGTGTCATCGAGACATTCGGTATTTGTTGGACACGAGTCTCCGATGCCTGGGCGTATCCCCAGGGCTGACCGTTTCACCCCAAAGGTACAGACCGCGCAATGGGGTTCTACGGTGTTGGGGCACCTGAGTCTATTAACTAATTTACATATAAACACTTAAACAGGAATATCACATTTCATACTTATTTCACATTCTGAACATCACTAGAAAACACATATACATCATTTGTCATCTTAAAACATGACTTAGTAACATCCCTTTCTAGGGCATGTCATATCTCATCACCTGCAATTTACGAGATATGTATTGAAAATAAGAAGCCCTGCAGTATGTAGATATCAACTCAGAGAGAACAAGCATATAAAGTTAAATGCACTAGAAACATACAATTCAATAATTAAGCATCACCACATCTCTTATCGAGACCTTTCATATCACCATAACATGATTCATTGAACACCCTATCCTTAGGGTTTCATTTTCCTTATTCATTCATCACATGCCAACACCCTACTCTTAGGGTTTCATTCACCTCATTCACCTTTTCATTTGCCTCATTCACTTGTCACATGGCTCTCATAAGGATTTCATAGGATATAAGCATTCACTAAATAAAGATTGTTTTCAACAAATCATATACAATCAATATAGATACGAAACCATGGAAATTTAACTAAATTTAGATTTACCATACCATTCACTGAGATATCAGGTATCAAGAATAGAATTCAATTAAGATAACCCATGATGTACATCCTAACCACTTATAGGATTACTAGTCCTCTTCAATAAGGTTGAAACTCTAGAGATATCTCAATTAGGTTAAACCCTAATTACATCATGTGGTATAAATCTGAAAAGCATTCTTTCTAGGATGTGTTGTATACGTTTCTGATGTGAATCTACCATCAAGGAGTCATTCAAACAGAGAAGGAATCCATATCATATCAATTTGCAACAACTTAAATCAAACAGACATTTCAGGGTTTAGAATCACATACTAAGCAATTAGGGATTTGGATGTTGTAATCAAATTTCGTGCATTACATTGTTTGAAGGAAGAACCCACTCACCCTAAGGTGTGAAAACACCTCAAAACTGCAGCTCAACTCAGGGAATCTCGAACTCATTTCAAATCCCTAGCAAATCTCCCAATTCTTCTTCCATTCAACTCGGAAACCTTGAAAATGAGGGATTATGAAGAAAGGGTGAGAAAAGAGGGAATTTCGACATCATCTTGGATCAAATCAGAGAATGGAAGGAATCTTTACATGAGAGAGAAGATTCACCATAAAAGTCTATGCAAAGAATCCCAACTTACTTGATTTCACCATTCCTCGGACCGCAAAACCCTAATTCAGCAATTCCCCCACTTTCTCCTCTCAAACCCTAACTCTCCCTCTCTCTCTAGGAGCTCGTTTCTCTGGAATGAATGACGAAGAATGAGATCTATGTGTGTGTGTGGTCGATCATATAAGTCAATTTGAGCTGCTTGGGTCAATTGCATATTGACCCAACACTCAACTTTAATTATATTAGCTGAATATTCAGTTTCACAATAGCTTCTGTAATTCGCCTACTGAATAGCTAACAGAAGCTCCAAAAATTCTGTAAATTTTATATGTTATACCTAATGAAGTTTCAGACCTCCAGTAAATATTTCAGATCATTTCAAGTTACCAATAAATAAATTCAAAATCAAACAGTGCACTGCTATATTGCAGTCTGCAGCAGATTCGGTCGAGTTTGTTCTGCATAGAACTCGACCGACACCCTCACTGTAGATATCAAAAGTCATTCAAATATTACTCCAATTTAACAGAGTGTCTAAAATTGTATTTATCAAATACTGTTAAAATTTGAGATCAATTGGATATACAAATAAATAGATAAAATTCAATTACCACACTGATATATCAATCTGAAAATGTGATCGGTCGAGTTTTCTAGTTTGAAACTTGACCGATACACAGGTCAGAACATTCTTCAAAAATTCTGACATTTTCCAATGTTGTTCAAATTTTATATATCCAAATCATATCCAAATTTTAAGTAAATAAGAGTTACACATAAAATACTAAAAATCATTTAGTGAGACATTCTACTTATCAACATCTGTATTCATGTATCATCAAAACCCTATTTTGGGCCAATTAGGGTTTATGTTTCTCAAACCCTAATTCTCAAGACAAAAGAACATTTAGACTTCTTATCATAGTTAAAACATCCTAATTGTATTATCGTCATTAATTAGATTTCAAGAATGATTATTCCAATTAATCTTTGCAATTGTCTAGGTAAACCCTAGTTTACCAATTAAGCTCAGATGGGGTCGTAACAACTCTCCCCCTCTTAGAATGTTTCATCCTCGAAACATAAACCTACAAGAAAGATACATTCAAGGTTATTCTAAGCTTCTAAAGCTTTCCATGTCATTATATTCTTGTATTTCATACCTGAATGTAGTTTTCAACATTAGATCTTTTAATTCTTTAATAAATCACAACATATTTCAAATAGTTCTCAATGATATCAAGCAAATTCTTTATGCCACAGTCAAACATAGAATGCAAAGATAAACCACCACACTTTAGCTGTGCAACTCTGATACTCTGATACAACTATCTCAACTTATGCGGCTCAGAAAGTTCTATTGTTCTATATCACCTTTAAGTGACAAAAGCAAATTTACCATGCTGTTTTAAACTTTAATAAAGTGCTATTCAAATAGCAAATTAGTCTTGAATTAAAAGACAAGATTCAACAATCAATTGCACAATACTACTCTTGGCATCCCCATTGGGTCATGGATGCATGAGGTAAAGCATTACCACCTCATTCCATACTATCCTGTTTCAATCCTGGGACCTGTGGGTTATGGGCCCACACACAATTCAAAGTGTAACCATCGCATTATATCATTTTAGGGTTTCAATAACAGTAATAAGGTAATCCACAATTGTATCAGTCATTCAAGCATTAATCATACTCAATTACCATCACTCAATTATATTAGAGCTAGGTATAACAAGCTACACCTCATTAGGGTTACTTGTCCAGACAATCTGATTATCATCCCTTTCTATTAATATGAGTGAATAAGTATGACTACCTTGTTCAGGGTATCTCTCCATGTGTCCTGACATCATCCAAACCGTATCACCATATCACAAATACACAATACTAGGATGTATATCGGGTATGAATTACTACAACTATCATACACCTTTAATTTAACATATAGCTTGCACAAATACACTGAAATCATATGTAGAACCAACTTTCATACCTTAATATGCCTTCAACAAATCATACATGTAAAAACAAATTCACATATTACACAAAGCTAGTGTTTTACCATATCTCTCTGCTCATTCATTACTTCTTTACTTTTTGCTACCTATCCTTTTCATATGATTATATACAATAAACATCATTAACATTGAAGCATTTAAGATAGGAATAGATTATTCATCATTCTTGCTATCGCACAAGAATTTATTTCTTATCACACTTCATCATATTGTATGTCACTATTACATTCACTAGATGACCCCACCAAGGTAGTTATGTGCCATATATGATTCATTTTCTCTTATCATTTCATTCCCACCTTGCTCTCATTAAGAAATATATGAAAGAGAAGATGATTTTAAGACTTGGAATACTTGTATTCAAACATTCCCTTAATACATTCTCGTATGTAGATTTACTTAGTTATCAACAGAGATATTTGATTATTTAGCACTTGCTTGAATCTCACAACCTCTTTATTTTATAACTTCTCCATCATATTTCAAACCCTTTCTTATGTTTCATAGTCCTCTTACCATATACTACTCTTTAACCCGTCATCTTTAATTCTAAATTTTTCTCTTATGACCATGTTGCTTATTCATATGTATGGTCATGTATACCATGTTGCACATATTTCCTCCTTTATCTTTATACTATTGTGAAGTTAACGTTCTAAATTAATAGTCCTTCTATTAGTTTTTCCTCATGTTGAAAACATTACATATTCTTCATTTTTAAATCAAGTGGATCATGCATGGGTCAAACACAGTTTCTCTTTCAATCAAGTTTTCCCTCCTGAATATGGTCTACCCTTGTATGACTTATTCATTCGTTAAACTACACCTATGTTCTTTGCTTAGAAACTAGTTTTTTGTTCTAGTCTTATGAATTACATGTTCATACGATTCTCTTTACTTTTACTCTTTTGAAGACTCTTTACTTCTATGGACCTATTGAATGTTCAACCCTATTCTTCTACTTGCCTTTGCTTTAGAGTTCATAAAAGCATTATACTCAATTATATGATCCATTCTTCATGATCGATTCTTGCTATCTAGAACCATACATACATTTCACATATCTTTTCTATATTTCATATGTATAGTTCATATAATATTAATCAATAAACTGATTATGAACTTCATATCATGTTCTATTATTCCCAATTAAGGGTTTCTCATATGAGGCCCCAAAATTGAACCTCAGATACCAGTTTCAACTGATTCTTAGTTGTTCTGATCTTACCCATCTGCTTCAACATCTAACTGTATGTACGTTCTTACTCTGATGTGGGTCTAATTATTCCAATTCTATTCTTATTATATTATTGATAGGATTCATTAGATCCTAGTAACGCATCCTGCCAACCGGACCAGGCCAAACCTGAAGTCCTGAAGTCAAGAACTACAAAGGATTACTCAACTCCTATTCATCTCAGAAGTGTGGAAGAAAACTTATCCACTAACAAAAGCTCATTCAAAGATCAATTCTAGTCTACTTGTTACAAAGAATGAAATCAATAAATGCTACAACTGCATAGTGTACAACAGATATTAAAGACCCATATTTCAAAGTATTGAATATTTCAATTCAAACATATAAGAGCAATTCTATACATTTCCAACAAAAACAACATTATGAAATGTAAGTTCTATCTCCTTTTACATTTATGCTCTTAATTCTTGTTACTTTTATCGTTTTCTAACCCTAACATTTCTAGGGTTCCTCTCTAGCCCATTCTTCCACTGTATACCTGGCCAGGGTATATGTGAAAGAATAGACAGAGTAGCTTGTACTGGTTGATCCAAGTACTCAGATATCGGGCCAGGATATCCAAATACTCAAATCCCCAAAGCTAACATCAAAACATCTCCTATATGCCACACTTAGGACTCTAACTTACTAACTTAACGGTCCTTGACAACTCACCCTAAGCTCTGATACCAAGCTGTTACACTCCGATCTCACAATTTCCTCAAATCATGAGATTAGGGCATAAGATAGGATTTATATGTAACACAAAGAACACCCTTAACTTTTTTTTCTTTTCTTTAAAACTCTTATTTCCCCGCATTGAACCACATAACATCCTAACAAAGGAATCTGAACATTTCTTTTACTAATCAGACTTCATTAGTAAAGATACATGTATAAACATTCATGATGTCTCTCACACCTTATGCACATAAGACCTGCTAATTAGCATATAATTTCAAAGAAGAATAATATTACACATCGTAATTACAACTCTCTCTTATCTCTTAATGAGGACCTAGAGTGACAAGGACCGACTGACTCAACTAATCTTGTACTTAACTCTTGTAGCAGATCTACGCTGATGCTCTGACCATCTTCAAGTCCACGCGGTTAACCCTAAAATGTTTGAGTAGAGGGGTGAGCCTACTCGCTAAGTGAATGAGTACTTCAAAAAAACAGTATAATGCACTAATGTGATTACAGATATAACTTTGAGTAAACGATATGAAATTTAACAACAATAAATACTACACTGAGCAGTTCTAAACAATATAATTGAAATAACAAAGAATATAAATATTGCATCCAAAGAATAACTACTAGAAGACTATGCTCTAGTCTTCCTTAACTCTTTCATTTATAAGGAACTCTGTGAACCTATATGATCATATTTTAGCTTATGCCCCAAACATATGCAGTGCACTCTGCATATGAAACTCGCAGTGCACTACGAGCCCACCGTACAAGACTTACCGACACACCCGGGAAATGCTAAGTCTGACTTCTCGTCCTGGTCTGCACAAGACTCTCAGGCTCACAAGGCCTCACTGCACTAACTTTGAGTGCTCTGGACTCCTCTGCAACCTGTAGTGCACAGTCGGAGGGTCTCTAAGTCTCCGATGCCTGGGTGTATCCCCAGGGATGACCGGGACTTTCTCCGATGCCTGGGCGTATCCCCAGGTCTGACCGGAATTCTACCTCTCAGACTTCGTGTCATCGAGACATTCGGTATTTGTTGGACACGAGTCTCCGATGCCTGGGCGTATCCCCAGGGCTGACCGTTTCACCCCAAAGGTACAGACCGCGCAATGGGGTTCTACAGTGTTGGGGAACCTGAGTCTATTAACTGATTTACATATAAACACTTAAACAGGAATATCATATTTCATACTTATTTCACATTCTGAACATCACTAGAAAACACATATACATCATTTGTCATCTTAAAACATGACTTAGTAACATCCCTTTCTAGGGCATGTCATATCTCATCACCTGCAATTTATGAGATATGTATTGAAAATAAGAAGCCCTGCAGTATGTAGATATCAACTTAGAGAGAACAAGCATATAAAGTTAAATGCACTAGAAACATACAATTCAATAATTAAGCATCACCACATCTCATATCGAGACCTTTCATATCACCATAACATGATTCATTGAACACCCTATCCTTAAGGTTTCATTTTCCTTATTCATTCATCACATGCCAACACCCTACTCTTAGGGTTTCATTCGCCTCATTCACCTTTTCATTTGCCTCATTCACTTGTCACATGGCTCTCATAAGGATTTCATAGGATATAAGCATTCACTAAATAAAGATTGTTTTCAACAAATCATATACAATCAATATAGATACGAAACCATGGAAATTTATCTAAATTTATATTTTCCATACCATTCACTGAGATATCAGGTATCAAGAATAGAATTCAATTAAGATAACCCATGAGGTACATCCTAACCACTTATAAGATTACTAGTCCTCTTCAATAAGGTTGAAACTCTAGAGATATCTCAATTAGGTTAAACCCTAATTACATCATGTGGTATAAATCTGAAAAGCATTCTTTCTAGGATGTGTTGTATACATTTCTGATGTGAATCTACCATCAAGGATTCATTCAAACAGAGAAGGAATCCATATCATATCAATTTGCAACAACTTAAATCAAACAGACATTTCAGGGTTTAGAATCACATACTAAGCAATTAGGGATTTGGATGCTATAATCAAATTTCGTGCATTACACTGTTTGAAGGAAGAACCCACTCACCCTAAGGTGTGAAAACACCTCAAAACTGCAGCTCAACTCAGGGAATCTCGAACTCATATCAAATCCCTAGCAAATCTCCCAATTCTTCTTCCATTCAACTCGGAAACCTTGAAAATGAGGGATTATGAAGAAAGGGTGAGAAAAGAGGGAATTTCGACATCATCTTGGATCAAATCAGAGCATGGAAGGAATCTTTACATGAGAGAGAAGATTCACCATAAAAGTCTATGCAAAGAATCCCAACTTACTTGATTTCACCATTCCTCGGACCGCAAAACCCTAATTCAGCAATTCCCCCACTTTCTCCTCTCAAACCCTAACTCTCCCTCTCTCTCTAGGAGCTCATTTCTCTGGAATGAATGACGAAGAATGAGAGCTATGTGTGTGTGTGGTCAATCATATAAGTCAATTTGAGCTGCTTGGGTCAATTGCATATTGACCCAACACTCAACTTTAATTATATTAGCTGAATATTCAGTTTCACAATAGCTTCTGTTATTCGCCTAATGAATAGCTAAAAGAAGCTCCACAAATTCTGGAAATTTTATATGTTATACCTAATGAAGTTCAGACCTCCAGTAAAAATTTCAGATCATTTCAAGTTACGAATAAATAATTAAAAATCAAACAGTGCACTGCTAAATTGCAGTCTGCAGCAGATTCGGTCGAGTTTGTTCTGCATAGAACTCGACCGACACCCTCACTGTAGATAACAAAAGTCATTCAAAAATTACGCCAATTTAACAGAGTGTCTAAAATTGTATTTATCAAATACGGTTAAAATTTTATATCAATTGGATATACCAATAAATAGATAAAATTCAATTACCACATTGCTATATCAATCTGAAAATGTGATCGGTCGAGTTTTCGAGTTTGAAACTCGACCGATAAACAGGTCAGAACATTCTTCAAAAATTCTGATATTTTCCAATGTTGTTCAAATTTTATATATCCAAATCATATAAAAAATTTAAGTAAATCAGAATTACACATAAAATACTAAAAATCATTTAGTGAGACATTCTACTTATCAAATTCTGTATTCATCTATCATCAAAACCCTATTTTGGGCCGATTAGGGTTTATGTTTCTCAAACCCTAATTCTCAAGACAAAAGAACATTTAGACTTCTTATCATATTTAAAACATCCTAATTGTATTATCGTCATTAATTAGATTTCAAGAATGATTATTCCAATTAATCTTTGTAATTGTCTAGGTAAACCCTAGTTTACCAATTAAGCTCAGATGGGGTCGTAACAAATATGGTGAAGAAGGAAGCAAATACAACAAACAATAACCATGATGACATTGGTGGTCAATGGTGACATTCTTCTTTACTATGTTGGTGATGGAGGCAATGTTGGTGGCACCCAGAAGTTCTTGTTTTCTCAAAGATGATCATCCAATCTTTGAGTAGCATAGGTCGGTCGTGGAACACCTTACACTCATGTCCTTGGCCTTAGATGATCAATGGTAAGAGTAGAAAATGACAGAAGTTATGGTAGAATCAAAGATATAATTAATGGAGGATTGGGTATCTATTTGTATGCAATCCTTGTATACCTGGGGCACCTGGGTGCAAGTTTATCTACTTGTGCCTCAAGCCCCAAAGCATATTCCCCTTGGCACAAAAGCTTCATTGGGTGAGGTGTAGTCTTTGTCTTTGTTGGTTGAGGGCTCTAACCAGTCATTGGGCTTAGTTATAGGTGATCCATCAGGGCAGATGCATGAATTGCCTGGTCATTGATGAATGTATATTCATCTCATTTTAAATATATCTTTCATCCTTTTTATTAAAATTTATCTCCTTTTTTCTAATTTTCTATAATTAATTGCAATGTACCCACTTTTTAAACAATGATGTGAATTCTTATCTCTTTCTTTTACAGTTTGTAGATTTTTACCTCATGACAAGATATGGACCATCCCAGCATATGAACCGATTAGTTTGTGTAGTGAAATGGTCATTTCAAGCATTCAAGATGTCACACTCCAAAGCTTCAAATGTCCATTCCAAATTCCCAAGACGCTCGACTCGATCTCCCAATCAGGAATTTCACTATGACCCAACGGTTGTCTTTAATTGCTTTAGGATCAAGTCAGAATCAAGACACAAGAAACCATTGTGCTGTAAGGATTTTTACCCTTCTTCTCCCGTCTGCTTGTCTTAGAGCCCAACCCAATGTTTCATGCCTTCAAATGACCATTCTAGATTACACAAAACTTGGTCAAAAGCACCACCACTTTACGTTAAGGTTTCTCCCTTAGGTTAGATGTCAATCGACCATCTCATGCTTCAGAATAGTCAGTTCAAGGTTACTTCAAGGCCAAGGTTCGTCCAAAAGGTGCCACCACCCTAATTTCAGGGTTTTGGACTCGCTGCCCAAACACCTGTGCCCCTTCAGTCCCAACCGATCGGTTTGGGTTGTGAACGAGTCAGTTGGCGGCATGTGGGTTGGACACTTCAACCATCTTTCCATCTCCTCTTCTCCTTTCAGGGTTTTCTCTCCCTCCTTCTCAATAAAAGGAGGGGGGACTCCACGAGAAAGGAGATCTGACTTTTTTTACTTGAAAATTTACTTTGAGAATTTTTGCTTCATTCTTGCATGTGTAATCTTCTAGTTCTTCAATAAAGTTAGTTTTTTTCTCAAAATCTACAATTCTTGTTCTAATTTTCTTGATTTTCTTTGGGAATAAGGAACTGGGGGATATCCATTTAATCCTCACTAGATAAGGTCCCTTTGGGGATTCTTCTTCTTCTAGACTATGACTTGCTTCCTTTCTTCCTTCGTTCTTCTTTTAGCTATTATGGATCGTGAGTACTTTTCGAATCGATCCGTGGAGAGTATTGTCGTAGCCATGTTGCAATGTATTCTTTATATCATTTCATTTTTAGTTGGTATTTGGTTTGGATAATCTGTGGCATACAACTCATGAAAACATAATTAACTAATGCGGAAGCGTTCACTAAGCAACGGATTACCAAAAATCACTAAAAATTAAAACCTTTTTATAAAGAGATCCATCAAAGGAAAACTTTCTCACATAGAATCAAAGTAACACATTTACATTCTTGTTCGAAGGTACATATTTTGTATTATCTCTTTCTAAGAATTACAAGCATTAACTGTCCTGTCAAGCTAAACACGGGTAGTATAAAATCTCGAGGCACTGAGCCAAAATCTCGAAAGCACTAACTACTACTCCGAGGACCTGAGAGTACAGAGATGACACATAGGACTCTATCTACATCTATACAAGACATAACAGCCAGTGTCTCCACCTGAGACTTCACTTTTGTCCCTGCTACTGCTGTTGTTGTCCTTCAACTACTGAAGGATTCCTGCCTCCTTGTCTGCGTCCACCTAAAATGTAATTCCCACAGGGGTGAGACAATTGTAAATTGCCCCAGCGAGAAATATAACTCTCCTCCAGTAACATTATTATTGCATCTTAAGAAGATAAATATGCACATAGGAATCATATTTGTTTGGCAGTAGTTAATTCAATGTCTAACAGATTAGAATATTATTCTTATCTAAAACTTTGCAACCATAACATGAAAGAGCAACATGTCACTTATCCATTAAGGAATATGAAGAACATGTATAACATTTATTCACTACAGAATCATTACCACAGCATTAACTCTCTTCAGACTTAGATCATATATCTAAAGCCTGGCATTGTCATTGGGGAATCATGGCCTGTAGC
Source organism: Alisma plantago-aquatica (assembly GCA_963693085.1). Classification (NCBI taxonomy): domain Eukaryota; kingdom Viridiplantae; phylum Streptophyta; class Magnoliopsida; order Alismatales; family Alismataceae; genus Alisma; species Alisma plantago-aquatica. Next base: position 320,399,252 of record OY856412.1, on the reverse strand, counting down.
CATACTCTTTTCACAAAGTGTTGGGATCTTAGTCACTCAACTCACCAAGCACAATTCCATTTCTTAACAGGTTCATCATCATGATTATAGCATCTGGGTATTTGAACCCATAACTCACCATAGGACACTTATTACTACTTATTAGGTAACTTAATACCTTCAGATCATCTGACCAAGGACATCATGATTCTTGCTACAGAATGTATTGCACATAGTACACAAATCTCAATGATTCTTACTACACAAAGCATATGAAGGCTTATAAAGCCTATAAAACATTCTCAATAAACAAGCATCATAGCCCATACATGGCTATGATTCTCATCTCATCATCCCTGCATGATTAGTACTCATGGTAACAATTATAATGCTTTCATATCAGTATCATACAACACTAAGTAGTGTCATCCCTTTTTAGGGTTCATGATTTCTCTTTTATATCAGCACCCTTCATTAGGGTTTTCCATAAATAACCACTCAGGTTCTTAAGATCATATTATTTAATGATCAGCCCTATTCCATTACTTCTCAAAACTAGAAACCAAAAATAGATATCATAAGTATTCAAACATACTTATATATCCTCATCATTCATCATTGAATATATTATCAACACAAAGTATGAGTTTCTCTCTCATCTTAATCAGAATATGATTATATCATAGTCTATTGATTTGGATTAACCTTTTCATAAGGCATGTTAGCCTACACTTAACAAAGTGCATTACATCTCAATGTAACAATTGTCATGACACATTTTATGTGTCATCTATTCCAATTATAATGGACTTATAACACCTCATGGTATATCAGAATTGGGGTGTTGGATCTGATATCTATCATATCTTGATGAATCACTTCCCTCAACACCTTCATCTTACTTGAGTTTATTCACTTAGCTTGTATTAGGGTATTTCCCATCCTAATACTTATGCACTAGATCATCACATTCATCATGCAATGTATTGGTTATGATTCATCTATTTAGAAAACACAACCATTGCCAAAGATATGGGCTCACCCTTGAGTCAGGAACTATTATTATAAGGATATCCATAATCAATCCCTCTAGGTATTTCATTTGTCCATACATTAATCACTATCCCATCAATAGGAATAGGATTTCCATAATTATAACTTAAGGTTCACTTAGCATATCACATACATATATAGATTTCACCTAGAATCATTCTTCATTAGAGTTTCACATAACATCCTTCTATATCAGGGTTTCACCTAGTATCATGTGAAATTAAGGTTTCACAACACATCACCCAGTGTTAGGGCTTCACATTAGTATTAATGGCACTACCCTATATTAGGGTTTCAAATATCTTTATCCCATTTTAGGGATTAGGGTTTACCATTCACATCCAACTGGGGTTTCTCTTTCCTCATACCCAAATTAGGATTAGGATATATAATTCCCATTAAATAAGGGTTTCCTTCATTGTTACACTAAGTTAGGGTTACATCATCACCCTGGATTTATAATAACACTCAGCTTTGCCCTAGATTAGGTTTTCCCACATAACTTTGCTCTAATTAGGGTTTCACACATAGCATTGCTCTAATTAGGGTTTCACACATAGCTTTGCTCTAATTAGGGTTTCACACATATCTTTTCTCTAATTAGGGTTTCACACATAGCATTGCTCTAATTAGGGTTTCACACATAGCATTGCTCTAATTAGGGTTTCACACATAGCATTTCTCTAATTAGGGTTTCACACATAGCTTTGCTCTAAGTAGGGTTGCACACATAGCATTGCTTTAATTAGGGTTTCACACATAGCATTGCTCTAATTAGGGTTTCACACATAGCATTGCTCTAATTAGGGTTTCGCATGTAGCATTGCTATAATTAGGGTTTCACACATAGCATTACTCTAATTAGGGTTTCACACATAGAATTCATCTTTCTCACTCTCTCTCTCTCATCCTCTTTAGGATGTTAAGTACTCCAAGATTAATCTAGGTCAACTCTTCACTTGAGTACACATAGCTAGGGTTAACCTTCACAATCATCATGGGTCTATATCTTTCATAATTACATAGGTGATCGACCTTTGATCATATTAGATGTCTAAATGGTCTAATCAATTAAACCATCAATTATATAAGGAATTCAAAAGAATTGATCAATTAAACTTTCAACTCCACAAAATGATCAATTGGGTTAACCATTGAAATCTTCAAATGTATTAAGTATCTAAATAGGTTCACCATATTGGACCTTCAATTACATGAGATATTCAAATGGATTAACCATGTTGATCTTCACAAAGTTAATTACTTAGACCCTCAATGATCTTGGTTCTCATACATCAATTGGTTGAAAACCATTTGAACAAGTTGTACTTGAAATCAATTAGACAAAGTAGGTATTGAAACCGTTTGCACTTTCGGTCTCCAAATGGTTTGAGACCGTTTGGTCCCAAATGGTCTTGAGACCGTTTGGTCCAAACCCTCTCAAAACCGCATGGACCAAAAAGGCACTTCACCACTCATTCGACTCAATGTTACAATTCATGAACCAATTATAAATTGAACCACTAAAGTATTCATCAATTGGACCACTGAATCACCATTCAATTAGACCTTCAATTTAGGGTTTTGAACCCAATTGAACTAGGTTTGATAATCAAGAAACCATCACTTAGGGTTTGAAATCGAGAATCCATCAATGGTTGACATTATGGAATCAAATCAATGGAAATCAATAAACTATCATCATTACATGATATGACCTGACCTCAAACGGTCTTGGATGACCACCAAATGGTCTTTAGACCGTTTGGTTGATCTCCAAATGGTCTTGAGACCGTTTTCCCATTCCATCATCAAAAACCATGACATCCAATTAGGGTTTTGGACCATTGGATTGATTATCAAATCAGCACTTAGTTGCAATTCAATTTGGTACCTTTGGATCTTCAAACACTTAGAAATACTTAACCCTAGACATCCAAACGGTCTTGTGTGACCCCCAAACGGTCTTGAGACCGTTTGGGTGATCCCCAAACAGTTTTGAAACCGTTTGGGTCAATCAACCCAATACATCATCTCAATCAATTGGAAATTCAGCACTTAGCCGATTAGGGTTTGCAATTAAGGAATCAATCACATTTGAATCTATCAAGGAAAACCAATTGTAACCATTGGATCAAGATCCAAGTACCACAGCATAAATCTTCAAACGGTCAACCATCTCAAACGGTCAACCATTCCAAACGGTTTGGAACTCAAACCACCAAACGGTTTGGTGAAACCGTTTGGACTCAACATTGAAACCGTTTGCCCTAGATATTTGGGGAGGTGTGTGCTTATGATGATGTCATAATCATCAAGCTCCAAACTCATGAAATCTGCTGTGATTTCCATGGAGATTGCATCAATCAACCAAACTTAATTTCAGAAATGTAGAAATGATCACCAATTGATAAGGAATTGATTGCAATAATAAAATTAAGGGTTCAAGTTATAAAACCCGCCTCCAATTGAGCTCCAAAGCTCCAAGCTCACGGCAACAATGGTGGATGCAACTCCTTTCACTATTCCAAGGGTCTTCCTCAAGCTTTGAGTGAAAAGAATTGGTTAGAATTGAAGAGGGGATCGAGATATGAAGAATTCATGCATTGATTTTCGATTTTCACCATGGATTCAAGGTGAAAGGAGGTCAAGAACCTTACCAACAGGTTGGGGGTCATCCTCCTGATTCTCCACAGCTCCTTGGTCGTTTTCCAAGCAAGTGTAAAGAAAGGAATCCGAAAAAAACCTTTGTTTTGGCTTGGAAAAGGTACTTTTATAAGAAAATTGATGAGAGAGAAATTTCTTTATAAAAGTCTTTTAATTCCAAAATTATTGTCACCACTTCCCCCTTGGTTTCTTGCATGCAAGGGCATATCTATCCCCACCGATCTCCCTTCCATTATCCATGAATTAAGGGAAAAGAAATTAAGCACCTTAACCATTATAATAAGAATATCCATATTTGAGTGGAAATTCTTTTTCTTATAATAATGGTGAGTGGAATTTCACCTCCTTAGGATATGCTAGTGCCTTTGCAAGGCTTTAAGCTCATCCACACACATCTGAATCCAACCATTTAAATTTTGGTTGATGGCCCTTTAATGAATACATTCATTTTTGCCCTAAATTGAATTAGGGTTTCACTTACGATTAAATCTTGATTATTTTAATATCAAGATTCTATCTCCTCCAACTTAATTCATATGAGGTGCCCCTATCATTTTCTTTGCTCTACATGATGCAAAGATACATTAGGGACCTTACTGAAGTGGTAATTTGCATATTGAACCCTAGGTTTTGGGTAAATTGCACATTACACCAAAACTAGGTTTTAATGCACAAGGATTACTTTACAAGCTTAATCTTGGTGCCTAAGCTTGTGAAAACCATACCACTACATCATATTCATTCTTATGATGTCTCAACATCATAAGAACACCTTATCATGTAACATTTGCAATTTAACCCCTCAACTTGGGTAATTTGCACTTTAGTCCAAAATAAGCAAACATTGCTTCAACGTTGTTCAAACAGGACCAAAATTGAAACATAAGTTTCTCGTGAGCCCTAATTACTTTTCTCAAGATAAGATTAAGTATCTAATCAACTTTATTGGGCAAAACACCTAGGGTTAATACATAACCCAGGTCAGGGATGTTACAAATTATCCACCCCTTGTAAGGATTTCGTCCTCGAAATCCCAGGAAAATGGAGGGACAGATTATTCATTAATCATGTCCTCAGGTCTCCACCTAACTTCTCAAAGTTATGGAGATATCATAGATCTGTAATTCACACAAAGTTTCTTTCACTAATTCCACCTTATCAATGTTTATGTTTATGCAAAGCATAAACCCCTAACATATGATGTCCATATTATTGAAAGGAAGAAGCATTAAAGAACATACTTCAATCATTACTCAAGAATATTTACCAAAAGAGAAACATATATATCTAATAGAGATAATTCACTCAGTAATCCTTTATTCATTTAGGAAAGTTCACTTAGCAAACTCTATGTAATTGGGAATGTTCACATAGCTTTTCCTTTTTAGTTGGGAATGTTCACATAGCTTTTCCTTTTAGTTGAGAATGTTCACATAGCTCTTCTTTTTAGTTGGGAATGTTCACATAGCTTTTCCTTTTAGTTGAGAATGTTCACATAGCTCTTCTTTTTTTTAGTTGGGAATGTTCACATGCTTTTCCTTTTAGTTGGGAATGTTCACATAGCTTGTCCTTTTAGTTGAGAATGTTCACATAGCTCTTATTTTTTTTAGTTGGGAATGTTCACATAGATTTTCCTTTTAGTTGGGAATGTTCACATAGCTTTTCCTTTTAGTTGGGAATGTTCACATAGCTTTTCCTTTTAGTTTCATTATACTCTCTAGATTGTTTCAGAATGACTACTTGATCAGAGTAATAAAAAAGATAACAATCTAAGAGTTTAATACTTTCCTTATCTTCAATAATCATATACCTGGACAGGGTATATAAGTATTGAGATTAGGTAATATGCACTTTACTTACTATCATATTCCTCACTTTTCATATCATTATACACACAAGATTTTCCATTCTTGAATTTTTCTTCAGGCATCACTTCTAAATATCATCTTTCAACACACACATAAGGGAGATTATAAAACATTTTAAGGAACACTAAGTAGGATATAAGTTCTCATCTTCCTTGTGTCCTTATAGGACTGGTCAAAGGAATTAAAAAACAACTACTTTCATATCTTTAACACATAGAATCATAATATGAAGTATCAGATTGAATATATTTCATTTATCACCCCTCAAGGTCACCTACCACAATAGGTTGATTTCAACACATAGTGTCCAGTTGCCTCATGTTGCTGCTTTTGCCTTCTCTTAATAGCTACTCCCTTGGTGCACTAGGCATTTATTGCACTGGTGACACCAAAAACTTTGTCTTTTTAGAATATTTAGGAAAATGTCTCTAAAATTATAGAGATCTTACCTTAATTCTTAGCTTATTTCCCCTCCTTGGGCACTACCATCACAGATGTACTGTTTTTCCAAACTTATGGCAGAGTCTACATTCTTTCCATACGATAATCTTTCCCACATTTCCACTGTTCTAACATAACCATGTCACTCAGGAATCCTTTCAAAGCCCAAAGTTTATGCATTTAAGACTGGTAACTTAGGTTGTAATACTAGTAACCAGTCTTCTATATGCATTACTTTTGTCCTATCCTGCCCTTCAAGAGCATAAAATAGGATTCTCTATCCTGATTAGGTCAAGGTGGGAATTCTTAGGCACTTGTTCTCCTCTTGCCTGGTCCCATGCACCCTCTCCTGGTGCAACAACATTGTCCTTAGCAATGTGTTCCTCATGTTCTCCAGTCATTTTCAAGTTCTTCTTCTCCTATGTGAGCAGAAGATACTATCAAATAAACTGGAAGACACTTAGAACAGACTCTACAACCTTAGTCCTATGTCTCTATAGACTCAGTAAACCTAGAGCTCTGATACCACTTAATTGTGGCATACAACTCATGAAAACATAATTAACTAATGCGGAAGTGTTCACTAAGCAGCGGATTACCAAAAATCACTAAAAATTAAAACCTTTTTATCAAGAGATCCATCAAAGGAAAACTTTCTCACATAGAATCAAAGTAACATATTTACATTCTTGTTCGAAGGTACATATTCTATATTATCTCTTTCTGAGAATTACAAGCATTAACTGTCCTGTCAAGCTAAACACGGGTAGTAAAAAATCTCGAGGCACTGAGCCAAAATCTCGAAAGAACTAACTACTACTCTGAGGACCTGAGAGTACAGAGACGACACATAGGACTCTATCTACATCAATATAAGACAGAACAGCCAGTGTCTACACCTAAGACTTCACTGTTGTTCCTGCTGCTACTGCTGTCCTTCACCTACTGAAGGATTCCTGCCTCCTCGTCTGCGTCCACCTAAAAATGTAATTCCCACGGGGGTGAGACAATTGTAAATTGCCCCAGCAAGAGATATAACTCTCCGCCAGTAACATTATTATTGCAGCTTAAGAAGATAAATATGCACATAGGAATCATATTTTTTTGGCAGCAGTTAATTCAATGTCTAACATATTAGAATATTATTCTTATCTAAAACTTTGCAACCATAACTTGAAAGAGCAACATGTCACTTATTAATTAAGGAATATGAAGAACATGTATAACATTTATTCACTATAGAATCATTACCACAGCATTAACTCTCTTCAGACTTAGATCATATATCTAAAGCCTGGCATTGTCATTGGGGAGTCATGGCCTGTAGCCATACTCTTTTCACAAAGTGTTGGGATCTTAGTCCCTCAACTCACCAAGAACAATTCCATTTCTTAACAGGTTCATCATCATGATTATAGCATCTGGGTATTTGAACCCATAACTCACCATAGGACACTTATTACCACTTATTAGGTAACTTAATACCTTCAGATCATCTGACCAAGGACATCATGATTCTTGCTACAGAATGTATTGCACATAGTACACAAAGCTCAATGATTCTTACTACACAAAGCATATGAAGGCTTATAAAGCCTATAAAACATTCTCAATAAACAAGCATCATAGCCCATACATGGCTATGCTTCTCATCTCATCATCCCTGCATGATTAGTACTCATGGTAACAATTATAATGATTTCATATCAGTATCATACAACACTAAGTAGTGTCATCCCTTTTTAGGGTTCATGATTTCTCTTTTATATCAGCACCCTTCATTAGGGTTTTCCATAAATAACCACTCAGGTTCTTAAGATCATATCATTTGATGATCATCCCTATTCCATTGCTTCTCACAACTTGAAACCAAAAATAGATATCATAAGTATTCAAACATACTTATATATCCTCATCATTCATCAGTGAATATATTATCAACAAAAAGTATGAGTTTCTCTCTCATCTTAATCAGAATATGATTGTATCATAGTCTATTGATTTGGATTAACCTTTTCATAAGGCATGTTAGCCTACACTTAACAAAGTGCATTACATCTCAATGTAACAATTGTCATGACACATTTTATGTGTCATCTGTTCCAATTATAATGGACTTATAACACCTCATGGTATATCAGAATTGGGGTGTTGGATGTGATATCTATCATATCTTGATGAATCACTTCCCTCAACACCTTCATCTTACTTGAGTTTATTCACTTAGCTTGTATTAGGGTATTTCCCATCCTAATACTTATGCACTAGATCATCACATTCATCATGCAATGTATTGGTTATGATTCATCTATTTAGAAAACACAACCATTGCCAAAGATATGGGCTCACCCTTGAGTCAGGAACTATTATTATAAGGATATCCATAATCAACCCCTCTAGGTATTTCATTTGTCCATACATTAATCACTATCCCATCAATAGGAATAGGATTTCCATAATTATAACTTAAGGTTCACTTAGCATATCACATACATATATAGATTTCACCTAGAATCACTCTTCATTAGAGTTTCACATAACATCCTTCTATATCAGGGTTTCACCTAGTATCATGTGAAATTAAGGTTTCACAACACATCACCCAGTGTTAGGGCTTCACATTAGTATTAATGGCACTACCCTATATTAGGGTTTCAAATATCTTTATCCCATTTTTGGGATTAGGGTTTACCATTCACATCCAAGTGGGGTTTCTTTTTCCTCATACCCAAATTAGGATTAGGATATATAATTCCCATTAAATTAGGGTTTACTTCATTGTTGCACTAAGTTAGGGTTACATCATCACCCTAGATTTATAATAACACTCAGCTTTGCCCTAGATTAGGGTTTCCCACATAGCTTTGCTCTAATTAGGGTTTCACACATAGCATTGCTCTAATTAGGGTTTCACACATAGCTTTGCTCTAATTAGGGTTTCACACATAGCTTTGCTCTAATTAGGGTTTCACACATAGCATTTCTCTAATTAGGGTTTCACACATAGCATTGCTCTAATTAGGGTTTCACACATAGCTTTGCTCTAATTAGGGTTTCACACATATCATTGCTCTAATTAGGGTTTCACACATAGCATTGCTCGAATTAGGGTTTCACACATAGCATTGCTCTAATTAGGGTTTCACACATAGCATTGCTCTAATTAGGGTTTCACACATAGAATTCATCTGTCTCACTCTCTCTCTCATCCTCTTTAGGATGTTAAGTACTCCAAGATTAATCTAGGTCAACTCTTCACATGAGTACACATAGCTAGAGTTAACCTTCACAATCATCATGGGTCTATATCTTTCATAATTACATAGTTGATTGACCTTTGATCATATTAGATGTCTAAATGGTCTAATCAATTAAACCATCAATTATATAAGGAATTCAAAAGAATTGATCAATTAAACTTTCAATTCCACAAAATGATCAATTGGGTTAACCATTGAAATCTTCAAATGTATTAAGTATCTAAATAGGTTCACCATATTGGACCTTCAATTACATGAGATATTCAAATGGATTAACCATGTTGATCTTCACAAAGTTAATTACTTAGACCCTCAATGATCTTGGTTCTTATACATCAATTGGTTGAAAACCATTTGAACAAGTTGTACTTGAAATCAATTAGACAAAGTAGGTATTGAAACCGTTTGCACTTTGGGTCTCCAAACGGTTTGACATCGTTTGGTCCCAAATGGTCTTGAGACCGTTTCGACTCAAATGGTCTTGAGACCGTTTGGACCCAAACGGTCTTGAGACCATTTGGTCCAAACCCTCTCAAAACCGCATGGACCAAAAAGGCACGTCAACACTCAATCGACTCAATGTTTCAATTCATGAACCAATTATAAATTGAACCACTAAAGTATTCATCAATTGGACCACTGAATCACCATTCAATTAGACCTTCAATTTAGGGTTTTGAACCCAATTAAACTAGGTTTGATAATCAAGAAACCATCACTTAGGGTTTGAAATCGAGAATCCATCAATGGTTGACATCGTGGAATCAAATCAATTGAAATCAATAAACTATCATCATTACATGATATGACCTGACCTCAAACGGTCTTGGATGACCACCAAATAGTTTTGAGACCGTTTGGTTGATCTCCAAATGGTCTTGAGACCGTTTTTGCATTCCATCATAAAAAACCATGACATCCAATTAGGGTTTTGGACCATTGGATCGATTATCAAATCAGCACTAAGTTGCAATTCAATTTGGTACCTTTGGACCTTCAAACACTTAGTCATACTTAACCCTAGACCTCCAAACGGTCTTGGGTGACCCCCAAACAGTCTTGAGACCGTTTGGGTGATCCCCAAATGGTTTTGAAACTGTTTGGGTCAATCAACCCAAAACATCATCTCAATCAATTGGAAATTCAGCACTTAACCGATTAGGGTTTGCAATTAAAGAATCAATCACATTTGAATCTATCAAGGACAACCAATTGGAACCATTGGATCAAGATCCAAGTACCACATCATAAATCTTCAAACGGTCAACCATCTAAAATGGTCAACCATTCCAAATGGTTTGGAACTCAAACCACCAAACAGTTTGCAAACTGTTTGGTCACCAAACGATTTGGTGAAACAGTTTGGACTCAACATTGAAACCGTTTGCCCTAGATATTTGGGGAGGTGTGTTCTTATGATGATTTCATCATCATCAAGCTCAAACTTATGAAATCTTCTGTGATTTCCATGGAGATTGCATCAATCAACCAAACTTAATTTTGGAAATGTAGAAATGATCACCAATTGATAAGGAATTGATTGCAATAATAAAATTAAGGGTTCAAGTTATAAAACCCGCCTCCAATTGAGATCCAAAGCTCCAAGCTCATGGAAACAATGGTATATGCAACTCCTTTCACTATTCCAAGTGTCGTCCTCAAGCTTTGAGTGAAAAGAATTGGTTAGAATTGAAGAGGGGATCGAGATATGAAGAATTCATGCATTGATTTTCGATTTTCACCATGGATTCAAGGTGAAAGAAGGTCAAGAACCTTACCAACAGGTTGGGGGTCGTCCTCCTGATCCTCCACAGCTCCTTGGTCGTTTTCCAAGAAAGGGGAAAGAAAGGAATCCGAAAAAAGCCTTTGTTTTGGCTTGGAAAAGGTACTTTTATAAGAAATTTGATGAGAGAGAAAATTCTTTATAAAAGTCTTTTAGTTCCAAAATTGTTGTCACCACTTCCCCCTTGGTTTCTTGCATGCAAGGGCATATCTATCCCCACCGAGATCCCTTCCATTATCCATGAATTAAGGGAAAAGAAATTAAGCACCTTAACCATTATAATAAGAATATCCATATTTGAGTGGAAATTCTTTTTCTTATAATAATGGTGAGTGGAATTTCACCCCCTTAGGATATTCTCGTGCCTTTGCAAGGCTTTAAGCTCATCCACACACATCTGAATCCAACCATTTCAATTTTGGTTGAAGGCCCTTTATTTAATATATTCATTTTTTCCCTAAATTGAATTAGGGTTTCACTTAGGATTAAATCTTGATTATTTTAATATCAAGATTCTCTCTCCTCCAACTTAATTCAAATGAGGCGCCCCTCTCATTTGAATTGCTCTACATGATGCCAAGAAACATTAGGGACCTTATTGAAGTGGTAATTTTCATATTGAACCCTAGGTTTTGGTAAATTGCACATTACACCAAAACTAGGTTTTAATGCACAAGGATTACTTTATAAGCTTAATCTTGGTGCCTAAGCTTGTGAAAACCATACCACTACATCATATTCATTATTATGATGTATCAACATCATAAGAACACCTTATCATGCAACATTTGCAAATTAACCCCTCAACTTGGGTAATTTGCACTTTAGTCTAAAATAAGCAAACATTGCTTCAACATTGTTCAAACAGGACCAAAATTGAAACATAAGTTTCTCATGAGCCCTAATTACTTTTCCCAAAATAAGATTAAGTATCTAATCAACTTTATTGGGCAAAACACCTAGGGTTAATACATAACCCAGGTCAGGGATGTTACATAATCGCCCAATTTAAACAACTTGATCTCTCATTTCTCGATCATTAGTCTTGGTGGATGTGATGTAGAATGCAAGACTCAGAATATCCAAACAAATGCATAAGGATATGTATGAGACCTCAAAAGGATTCTTATTGGGATTATAGGGCTAGGATCTATGAATGCCAAGACCAATGGGTTCACAGGGAGTTCGTCTTTTGTAGATGTATTTGCGGATGTTTTTACATACCTTCTTCTATCATGTTTTATCATATAGATTTATCGATCTAGTTTCACATGTCTATGGTGGTAAAACCCATAACCTTTATTCAATCTTGTTTCCTTAACCACTTGTTTTTTCAACCACTCTTTTCTTACTTGCAATTTGCTTCTTCCTCTTAGATAATTCTTCTCTTATTGTTCTAACCCCAACTCTTTGTCTTTTGTTCTTAGCATAACTTTTTTTTCATTGCAATTTTACTTCATTGATATAGTGTAATCAACCATCAAACAAACAATATTTCCTTTCCTATTCAAATAAACAAAACCTTTAAAAAATAATGTTCAATTTAATTTGGGTTCAAAACTAATCTTGAAAATTTTGTCCTGCGGGATCGACCCTTATATACTAATAAGAAACATTAATTGGTACTTTTACCATAAAAAGTTTAAACTCTGGGATAATTACCTAGTGAATTGGTGTGTTAAATGACACGTATCAGTTTTGGCGCCATTGTCTGTGACAACATAATCATTTTTTTAAACCCCAAGAAATTTGAACAATTTTTTTTTCTGCATTCCGAGTACCATTTTGGAAGTGCTACTCCTCCTTCTACTGAGTTTCAAATCCAGCAATCCTTTTTTCTACAACCACCTATATTTTTTCAAATATAATTGTGCATGTGACGCTCGCAACACGTTGATTTTGTGTCACCAGCTTTTGACCCAAAAATTGAAAGGATGTTCCATTGTCGAAATTGACAAAATCATTTTAGGATGGATGAGGAGGAAGTAACTCGTAGGATTAAGAAAGTACTCATTGATCAAAGGGAGGCCATGATGGCCGAGCGTACAGCTCAAGAAGCCTCTTTGCATTCAGCATACATGGCCAAACAAGAGGCCTTAGAAGCCCCTCAATGGGAAATTGAAAGATAAAAACAATTAAAGCACTTCTTAGTCCCCATAATTGGATATGCACAACAATCCGACATCACAACCCTTCAATTCGAGATCCTCACCCAATGGATCTACATGTTTCAAGTCAATCCCTTTTCTAAAAACAAAGGAGAAAGTCGCCAGGACCATCTTCAACATTTCTCTGATTTAGGTTCCTTACATAAGATTCTAGGCATTTTGGCGGATGCCATCTGACTTAGATTATTCAAATACACTCTTTCTGGCCAAACTAGTAGTTGGTATAATGTCATGAAGGGTGGAGTGTTGGTATGTATTCCCATAGAGCCAATCATATGATGATTGTAATGGTGTAAATTGTAATTGATTTGATTAATAAATAAAGACAAGCTTCCAATTTATTCTATTTAATTTAGTTATGAGATAATGATGTAACACTATATTTTTCTAGAGAATTATATTACTCAATGACATATGTCTTCAAGTACGTGACTTCGGGAAATGAGATCATACAAATGTTAAGAGTACATATATATTCTCATTATATCCCTGATCATTTGTTATTGTGGAAGGTTCATAAACAACAATGATACATAAGATCAGAATGTGAGTTGGTTGATGATAGAGTCTTATTAGTCATGATGTGGCTATATCAAACCAAGCACACAGATACATATTAGAGAATAGTGTATTGGACAGACCCACCATGAGACTGTGACATGGAAACCATTACCATGGTAGTCATAGTCAAGTCTCATAGTGATGGTGGTGTTTGTGGCTCCTAGACCTAAAATCACTACACACATCACATGTAGTTCGATATGCTTTAACATCATCAAACACAATCCTGAAACAAGGGTTGTTATAACAGTGATGATTGGGTGATTGTGACACATGGGGACTGACTATTAGCGATAGAGAAGGGATTAGTCCCTCCTAAGGTAGTATGATATCCAAGGCTTCTTGATTAGCGAGACTGAGAAATGCATGTCCGTGCACATGTGAGTCAATACGTGATATTGAGCTTATATATATCTCAGACAGTCTACTCTAGTTCAAGAAACAAGATTGAATGTTGAAGAGGGTGACTACTCCGTACCTTGAGTTCAATTTGGATATCATTGACAAAGGAATTATACAAACACTTTAACACCAAGCACAGATTGTAGGTCAAAGTTGTTCCCCAACTTTCCATTCACTTGGGTAGTACTGATGTGCAACTAGGCACCACTCTTTTCTTGTGATGTCATAAGTTAGTTATGGACATTCACTACAAATGTGATATGGGACCTATAGGGTCACACACATACGTCTTGGCCTAGAAGAGGAGTTTAATCTTGAATGATGATTTAATTGATTACTAAAGTATTTAGGTATTTAATTCACACAACATATCAACTGGGTACACTACCATACAATTGTCTCACCCTATGAGATGGCCTCCTGGGGTGCTAGACGGTCGGATCTAATGTTGAGATGGTTGTTTGAATCGTCAGGCTGATCAGAAATTGAATTGACTTAGTTCTTCCCAAAATGAGGTGTGAACTGACCGGTTCACTATGTTGAACTGATCGATTTAGTCGGGTGTCTACATGACTGTCTGGGTGAGCGAGACACCTGTCTCACATGTGTGAGATCACATAGTTTGGAGGAAATTTGATTGCAACAAGGAACTAGTGATGACACCATGTTTTACATTAATTGGATTCAAAATTGCCAAATTCATATGTGATTGGGATACTACAAAATGAATGTCTTGTAGTGTGAGACGACCGTCTTGCATTCTAGACGACCGTATGGGTTTCCATGTGGTCATTTCGCTGGTCGCAGGTTGTGAAAATTTATGATCTTCCAGTCCCTTCCACTCCCACATAGATTGGAAACCGTGACCCTGGCCTCCACTATAAATGGAGGGGTACTAGGGGGCTTCCCAGAACACAACATAGACAATTGAGAATCAATTTCTCAAAAAAGTAGTGTCCTCTCTGGTTTTGGTAACTAATTGAGAGCCCAAAAAATTGCTACCCTCAAAGGGAGGGATATCAAGGGAGAGAACAATCATGGATCATTGTTGTGAGAGAGAAAGTTGATGACTAGTACACCAACGGGAGAGACAACTCATTCCTATCTATTCTAGTTGGATAAAAGGAGATCTAGGTGGTCTGTGTGGAATTCTCTAGAGGTAGGAGTCCTTTGCCTATTGCTAGGAGTACAATGTCAACTTGTAGTCTGCGGCAAGATCATAGGAGTTGCAGAAGAAGCTGTACAGTCGGTTGTCTATGATGAAGGCCAGGAGCTGTACAGACACTATCTAAAAGCAACTAGTCAACAATTGCGCATATACAACAATGAGGAGATGTCATTGTACTTGCTCTATGATAAGGTATATCCTTAAAACCATCCTTCCCATCTTATAGTTATTGACGCAATCTGCTAGTCTATGAGAATATGGTAGATAATTTTTTTTGTTTCCGCTGCCTATTCAGTTGCCATATTACCCAACAGTGGTATCAGAGCCAACGTCAATTTATTATATTGTGGGATAATCAATATGATCAGATTTTGCTTTTGTCATTCTATTATTGCATGTGATGCGAATAACGTTTGTCCAGTCAAATACCATGATAATCCCAGACTTTATATATATATATATATATATATATATATATATATATATAAATATATATATGTATATATGTATATATATGTATGTATGTATGTATATATATATATATGCAATTTATACGCGTCTCCCTAAAATCAGTTTTGATAGTGGATGTGTAGCATGGCTATGGCCAATAACCCCTATTATATGTGCATGATTGTGTGGTTGTTTGATCCTTTTATCTCGGTCTGCATACCAAGCCTCTATATTCTCTTCCCAATGTAAAAGAATTATTGTTTCCTACCCTTGATCGCCTCGAATGTAACTCGACCTTTCTTAATAATTATGTAAAAGTAGGATAGTTTAGTTTCCTATTATGACGAAGAAGAAGGATGTTCTAACGATGTCAACCGACCGTCTTGGAGATGAAACAACCAGCTGGAGGACTGAGGAGAACCATATGGACGAGCCAAACCAACCACCTGGTGGACCCAACCGATCAACTGGAGGAGCCAGTAGATGGTGGACAAAAGAACTAGATGACCGATATGACGACCAAACGACCGACCAAGAGGCAAGCCGGTCAGTTCAAGGGTTGAACCGATCAACCCAGATTGGCAAGCATGGATCTTCATCAACAACATGTTTATGCATGTGATGTAGACCTAGGATGTGGTAACTCCTTGTATCTCCAAGGATTTACATTAGGCTGGCCATAACCATCGCTTTTTTTGCATATTTTCAATGTAGGATATAGCATGTATACAATACATACTATACATGTGGTTATTGGATAAAGTATATGTATGTATAAATACAAACTCCCTTAAATAAAAATTATATTAAGTCTTAGATTATTTGCAACATCAACCCACGTAAAAAGCTTGATCGACTAAGCGTAGGTTATGCCTTCACATGGTGCGTCATCTATCTCATGGAACTGTGTTGGTAGATATGTAGGTTCTGCCTTTGTGGGGTGCATATCTATCGTGTTGGCTATTGGGTCAGGCTTAAACTGGTGATTCTTAGAGCGTCTAAGACTAGAAGCATGTATATGAGTATTGCAAGGAGTTGCACATATCATCTATCTAGAATTGCATATGATGTAGTTGGCAAAAGTTGCCTACCTTGGTAATTGAGTGTGTTTTGTAGTGTTGATCGGGCCATAGTTGAATTATCTTGGATCTGGCCCATAAGAATATTGTACGCTACAATATTCTAAATTGATATGTGTGGGAAATCAATTTGAATTAAAATAGTGGGAGCGATAATAATTAAAGACCTAATTAATATCGTCAAATTTTCAAATCAAATCAAAAGTTTTTAAAAAATGCAAATTTTCTCTTGTACAATCAAATGACGAACAAATCCATGTTGCAATCAGTCCTTAAGAAGGACAAACTTGACGGGACAAATTCCCACGACTGGTTTTGGACTTTAAGAAGGTTTCTCAATGAAGAGTGCAAGCTCTATGTCCTTGACAAACCAGTGCCAGTAATACCTTCTCCTGATGCACCTAGGGTACAAGTGGATGCTTACTGGAAGCATGCCAATGATGCCTTAGAGATAAAGTACATTATGCTTAGCTACATGAACTATGAGTTGTATGAGTAGTGCGAGGACATGTGTAACATCCCAGGATTTGAGGCCTCATATAACATGATCTGAAAAGGAATGATTGAACTACCCATATCACCAAGGTGCACCTCCTTTTCTGGGAGCCCATCACTAAAGAACTCCATAGTTAAGCGTGCTTAGCTTGGAGTAGTACTGGGATGGGTGACTTGTTGGGATGTTGTTCCTGGCATGCGTGTGAGTGAGGACAAAGAGCACAGTTAAGGCTAGTGGTGGTTTGTGGGGACAGTCGTCATTCCTGAAACTCTACTAGAGCCTTGGGCAGTGGGCCTGGGCATTTACAAATGGTATCAGAGCCAATTCCCCTCCAGTAGGTGGGGCCCACCTGGGCATGGCATGCCAGTCTTGAGTCGTGCGGTCCACGCATGTAGGAAAGGGTTTTCCATGGTTGACGTAGCCACCCTTGCGCTGGTATTCTGTGATCGGGAGCTGGGTGTCCATGGGCCATTGTGGGTCTGCACTGAAATGGGGAAGAGATTATAAGGCCTTATAGTTGAGCCTTGACGAGGACGTCAAGAGTCTAAGTGGGGGAGATTGTAACATCCCAGGATTTGAGGCCTCAGATAACATGATCTTAAAAGGAATGATTGGATTACCCATATCACCAAAGTGCACCTCCTTTTCCGGGAGCCCATCACTAAAGAACTCCATAGTTAAGTGTGCTTAGCTTGGAGTAGTACTGGGATGGGTGACCTGTCGGGAAGTTGTTCCTGGCATGCGCGTGAGTGAGGACAAAGAGCGCAGTTAAGGCTAGTGGTGGTTTGTGGGGACATTCATCATTCCTGAAACTCTACTAGAGCCTTGGGCAGTGGGCCCATGCATTTACAACATGAGTGTTTTTTAGATGGTAACACACCTTAAGAAAGTGAAATTTGGCCTTACAAAGCAAGAACGGGATGGTATCATAAAGGTGTTTCTTGAGTCTAAACTAATAAAGGGAACCTCAGTAGAAGAACATGTGCTCAATATGATTGGACATGTGTATCATCTTGAAGAACTAGAATTCACCTTGATCCAAGAGTTGGCCACAAATATGATTTTAAAATCAATTCCAGAATCATATAACGCTTTATTCCATGTCATTGTGTGAATAATTTGGTTGACCACATGTTAATGTTGAAGCAAAATTGAAGAAGGACAAGCCTATGATGATGATTAGTGGAGCTGAGTCCAAGGATCAAAGCAAGTCCAAGAAGAGTTCTGAGGTTGAGCCTAAATCCAAATCCTCAACAGTCAATATAAGGAGAAAGAAAAGTAAAAGAGGAACTCATCCTTTGTACTTGAAGGCTTTTAGGAAGAAGAAGATGGGGATGGTGATCTCCACTTCAGGAGCTGAAAGGAAAAAGGCCTTTGGGAAAAGGCGAGGTGGAACTACAAGTTGCTAATAGCGCAAGAGTTGCGACCAACACAGTTGGAACCTATACTATATCTCTTCCTATAGGGCTTGTAATAGAGTTAAAGAATTGCTATTATGTAACTATTATAAATAAAAATATCATTTTTGTATCTTTTATGGACAAGGATGCATTTGAATTCCATATTAAAAATGGTCGATGTTCTATTTTAAAAGATGGGATCTTATATGGCAGTGCCCCAATGCTTGTGGTCTTTATTTTTTAGATCTAATGACAAATATTTATAATGTAAATACCAAAAGACTGAAACTCAACAACTTAAACAAAACATACCTTTGGCATCTTTGTCTAGGGAACATAAATGAGAAACGCATATTTAGACTCCATAAGGATGGTTATCTAGACTCTTTTGATCTAGAATCAATAGAGACATGTGAATATTGTTTGTCAGGAAAGATGGCTAAGACCCCTTTCACTGGTAACAATGAGAGGGCGGGTGATCTATTAGGACTCATACATACTGATGTGGGTGGACCTTTTAGAACAACAACTAGAGGTGGGTATCGATACTTCATTACCTTCACTAATGACTTCAATCGGTATGGCTATGTTTATTTGATGAAACATAAGTTAGAAACTCTTGAAAAGTTCAAGGAGTTTATGAATGAAGTACAAAACCAACTTGGTAAAATTATTAAGGCACTTCTTTGCGGTCGAGGTGGAGAATATTTAAACCAAGAGTTTGAGAACTTTCTTAAGGGCCATGGGATTGTATCCCAATGGACTCCACCTGAAACACCTCAACATAAACATGAGCCATGAAACATTTAAGCAGTGGAAAACATAACTATTTACAGAGTTACAAAAACATTTCCATGTAAATAACTTTCTCACCCTAAGGGTGGTACATAAAATAAAAATATTACATCTATATATACATAAGCCTATATACAGAGGGTAACAAGGCTATCTCAAGTTGTCCTCGTGATCATCAATGAGCTCACGATCCTCTTGAGCCTATGCCCTATAAGGCACCTACACTTGGGTGTAGGGAACACCCAGAAAAATGGAAAAACAAGATATGTATCAGCAAAAGTTGAGCATGTAAGTTAGAAAATTAACTAGGCACTAATTGTTACAAAAGTAATATGTTCCCATAAGAAAAGGGGACCATTAAAGCTAGGTAAGTTTCAATGAGAACTAACAAGAGAAGGAATTTCTAGAAGAATGAGGCAGTATAACTAAACCAACAAACAACGGACCTTGGCTGTAAGGACCCTGACCTCCGTTTAGGGTTTACCCTATTTGCTTTGCTTAACCCTGGTGCTTTGTTGCTTGCTAATCACCTTTGATGGTGATTAGGGCTTGTTGGTGTTTTGTTGAGAGTTGGAGGTTCTACTTGCAATATACCCAAGTCTAGGGTTTGTGGGCAAGTTTGTCACCTTGTGAGGTGTTCCTCCCTCCCCTTGCTTCCTCTAGTGTTGAGAGTGAGGTTTGGGCTCGTTGCTTGAGTCCCTTTGGGCTTGGTTGAGCTTGTTGGGCTTTGTTGAGCCTTGCCTTGCCTTCTTTGGGCCTTGTATCGGGTAAGAGTGCCTTGTGCCGGCCTGTGTTTGTGTCGCCCAGGGTGGTGTGTCGCCTAGTGTGGGTCTGTGTCGCCCATGGACCCTTTGACTCTCTTTGACCTCGTTTGTGTCACCACTAGTGGACACTTGGTGCTTGATGTTTGCATGTGGAAATGGCCTTGGACATGTGTTTAAGACATGCTAGAGTGGTGACTTTTCTCATGGACAAGTGTCCCTAGGTGGGCGACACCTTGCCTTATCTATCCTTGGTTTCTCCTCCATCCTCTTCTATATATGGGTTTCCTTTCCCTTGTTAAGGATCCCTTTAGTTCCTTAGGCTTCCTTCCCCTTGGTGCACGACACCCCTCTCTTTGCTAGCTTGGTGGTCGATCCTTCTTGGAGTCTCCTTCTTCCTCTAGTGGTGGCCGAACCCTAGAGTGCTTTTCTCTTCTTCCTTGGTGGTGCTTAGAGCTTGGAGCTAGGAGCTTGGAGCTTGCTTAAGGCGGGTTACATAACTCCTAACCCTAACTATACTACCTCTTCTATGTTCTTATATGCTTCTTATGATCATATCGGTCATGCATGTTGCTAGTTTAGTTTCTTGCTTAGTTGCTCCTTATTTGCCAAACCTATGTTCTAGGGTTTCTTGGTGAGAAACACCCCTTTCTCTCCTAGGTCTTGAGGAGTGAGCTTGAGTTCTAGTAACATGGGAAATACTCCTCTCTCGCTTGAGTTGAGAGGTGAGCTTGTGTTCTAGTAGCTTGAGCAACACCCTCCTCTCACCATGGACTTGAAAGGTGAGCTATGTGGTAGTTGTGGACCTTGGTTGTGGTTGTTCTTTGTGTTTCCCGATTGGTGTTAAGAAGCTTAGCAAGACCCCTCTCTCTTGATAGTTGAGAGGTGAGCATCTTCTTGATCCACTAGGGTTTTGGTGCCCTTATGCTTGAGGTTGATGATGACCTTGTGGAGTCGCATCTTGACCTTTATGATCTTGGGGGAGGTGTTGCCTGATACTCCTCTTGACTTAGAGCCTTGGATGACACATGTTGTGGCTGTGACGAGCGTCACCCTTGGTCCCTGCCTTGTGTGTGTCGGGCATCCCACCTTGATGAGTAATCTGCCCGATACGCATGTGATGGTTTGTTGTCGTTGTGCTTTGAGGTGTGGAGCTTGTTAGCTAGTTTATGGTGTTGTGTTGGGCGTCATGCTCCTGGTTGCTGACCTTTGTGTGTCGGGCGTCACACAATAGGTCCTTGTTGCCCGATACACCTGGCCTGAGGTAGTAGCCTAGTGGCTGTCATACCTTGGACAATATGGAGCTATGTGGCTAGCTTGGTGCTGGGTGTTACGACATAGTGATGATGCCTGATATAGTAACCCTAGTCGTTGCACGACACAGAGATGTACAATGCACCATTGCACGACAAGGAATGAGCTGCACTTTTCACATGGATGTCGACAGAGTGTTGCGCGATACTACAGTGCACGACACAGGTGGGTGCACGATATGCCTGACGTGCCGTTGCACGACATGGCGTTGCGCGTTACACCCTACACGACACGCCGTCGGGATCCAGTTGCATGATAGACTGTGTTGCATGTTACACCCCAGGTGCTACCTATTGTGAGTTGAGTGTTGGGCATTAGGGAAGAGTGCCATGCCCGATACTACCTTTGGTGAGGATAGTGGCGCTTGTAGTGAGGGTCTTGTTCCTTATATAGAAAACCGATATGCTAATTCTTGTTCTTGCTATCATGTTTGGTATATGACAGTAATCCTTGATATGCTTGCTGATCACTAAGATGGTAGCTCACATCTATGTAATTTGACATGATGTTACATCTGCTTATAATAATCTTGAATCACCTGTATAATGCTAAGGAAATGGTAAACATATAAGATGTGTTGCATAATGATATGACCTATGTCTATGGTCACAAGTTGAGGCATGATTGATAAAAACATATAAGCATCAATGTCACCCTATGTTGATAATATGATCTTTCTGTTAGTCTATAATGATTGTGCATACTAACCATGTAGGTTTCATATAGATGCATAGCCAGGTAAAGGGCTATGAGGTATATATGTTGAGTAACACTGCTGTGATGGTTACTCTTGATAATGAGATAATATGTATGATGTGTTTGGCTAAAGTGCTTGGGATTGCTACCCCATGATGGAGATGTAAGCCTTGAGAGGCAATAGTACTACGTGATGAGGGATTGAGATCCCATGGAAATGTGATGATCCTTGAAGTGGATCTAGATGATTGGCAAGAGGCCAAGTGATAACATGTAATGTTGGATCCTTGTGATGGATCAGGATGATGTTGATTACAGTAAAAGCATGATATTGTGTTTCATGTTGTTTATTCTTGTCATTGTTTGCATGTTATACAACTTGGTTGAATCTTGCAATCCACTTAAAATATACTAACTAATCACAGTGGAACATATCATGTAGTTGCCCTGGCCATAGATCCATCATCGTCAGGAGCTGGTGATGGTGAAACGGGTTCTCCTGAGGGTTAACCCGGAGCGCATATTGTTGAATATGCGAGGTTTCTCCTAGCCTAAAATAGTGAGGATTCGAGTGCAGCTGCAGTTGCAGACTCGGGATATGTATAGAGCATGGTGAACAGGCCCATGGCTCAGGATATGTGATATGGGAGCATGATTGCGTTCATGGCTCAGAGCACGGTGAACTAGCCTGTGGCTCAGGTATACTAGCGCCGTGACCTATACCAAGGCGGGCTAGAGGATGGGTAGCCTATGGATATGACACTGTGGTTGAGGCCACTTAAGCACGAGACTGTGGTCCTGCTTTGGTTCTCGTACACTGACTACGAGGTGGGAGGTCGTGGAGTTCGGCTCTCCCATTGACCTTGTATGGCACCGGTTTGGGTTTCGCAACCGAAGGTTGGATTTGAGCGGTACGGCTCACTTCCTCAGGGCATAATAATATGTAATCTAGCCGAATAGTATTTACTGCTTAAGGCAAAACATGGAACATTGGTTGAGGCCTTGCTTGTGCGGTTAATCTTGTTATACATGCAGTTACTTATACGTTCCTTATGTTATGTGATACGATCTCATAAATCTTATCTTGTCAATCATGTTCCATAAAGAGATAATTGGTGATATGCCTTCCGTACAGCCGGTAAGCTTGATGGTACGAATAGCTTTGCTATATAGACTGTTATTATTCTACATTTTACTAGTTATCTACTGTTGTTGCTTTATCCTTCTTGGTTTTATAATTTTGGCGGAGAGTTATGTTTCTCGCTGGGACAATGTGCAAAATTGTCTCACCCCGCTGGTTTTCAGGTGTTCGAGCTAGACGTGGTGGTGGTGGCAGAGTTGCGGCCGAGCAGCAAGACGAGCAGTAGAAGGCAAGAGATGGACATGTTGTTGTTTTGGTCATTTTGTAGTAGAGTCTTAGAGTCATCCCTGTACTCCTTGGAGGTGTTTTGACGTTGTTTCACGATGTATAAATGTTGATGGTTTGTATATCCTGCTGCTGGCCGGATGTGGGTCGTTATGTATATATAACAGGTGATGAACTCATAACAGGACAGCTGATCTCCTATGTTGTGGACACGTATCAAGTCTTGTAAAGGTTTATATAACATGTTTTCTTGCAAAACGAGGACTTGAATGTAATAGTTCCTCAGTTATTCTGCTTTCCGCAATCGGTTTTAATTAACCCGTGTTTTTGTTAATCTGTGGTTATGGTGATTTCCACACATTTTCGC
Organism: Alisma plantago-aquatica; assembly: GCA_963693085.1. NCBI lineage: Eukaryota > Viridiplantae > Streptophyta > Magnoliopsida > Alismatales > Alismataceae > Alisma > Alisma plantago-aquatica. The sequence goes on along the minus strand of OY856412.1, from coordinate 320,375,178 downwards.
GTAACACCTCGCTGTCTGTGTGATAGTGGGATGTGTTGCAACATTGACACCATCAATCATCATAATACAACATTTATTTACATGTAGATATATTAGACTAAATTAGCTATAGTAGGGCCAAGACACTACTGAGTCATTGGCCTATATATAAATTTTGGGTAGAAGTAGCACAACCATAAGAAAAATTAGCACACATCTGTATATATAAGGGTAGAAGTAGCACACCCCCGGTAGCTATTTAAATTATCTACCATGCATAATATAGTGGCAAGATACATTATTCATCAGACAACTGTGTCATAATACAAGTAAAATAGCATGTGGGGTCATTGACCAAATTCAACTTGTAAATAATAATCTCAGAAGAATAGGATATGTCTACAAGTGGAACAAAAGAATAAGTATTTCTACGAATTTCCTCATTATGGGAAAATTTATTCATATAAATGCCCAGTTAAAAATAGAGCAGAGTACATACCTCCAGTCCTTCTTAAGTCAATTAAATGGTCACCTAGTTCTGAACCATGATTAATATCACCACCTAGTCATAAGATGGTACTTAGAGTAAATACTAGGAGCCCCATGGCTCAAAAATCTCAAGAATGATAATATAACATCTAAGTAACATAATTTATGTGACAAATTGCAAGGAAAACCTTTCAATTGGGTAAATTACAGAAAAGTTCAAAATGTACATAAAATTGCATAACTTGCTCAAACAATGTCCAAATTGGACCAAATTTGAAACTTAAGCTTGTCTTATGATTTCAAAACATATAAAAAGGTTATATTAGGGTTATAAGCATTAAATTATGGCAATTAATCTCATTCAACTCATTAAGCAAGTTCAGGGGCCTTACACATAATTTCATGTTGTACACTTAAAACATGAGCTATAGGTCGAAGCCTTCCAATGTGGATGAACTATAATAAGAAATAGTGATAACATAAATTGCACAAGAAAATTCAACCAGAAGTAGACAACAAAAAATACCAACATAAATTCAAAAACCTACAATGGGTTCATTAGATTGAACAACTATATCTAAGTTTTTGATGCATCAAGAGTAGGTCATGTGATCACTTACCATGATAAATTTTACATTGATGCTTGTGGTTGCTCGTCTACGAGAAGCCACTCTTCTTGTCTGAGTTGGAGTCCATCATCCACCTTATCAAAGACTTTAGCTTCCTCTTTCATTTAATGATTATGAAGGAGAAATCTTAATGACCCTAACGAAAGGAAGAGGCACATCAAAGACTTCAGCTTCTTCTTTCATTCAACAGTGATTATTAAGGAGCAATCTTAATAACCATAACAGAATACAGAGGCAAAGTGTGATGTTAAGGGCAAATTCAGTCATTACTAACCGAGGTAAGATCAGTCATTGTGTCTGGAATTCGGCCAGTTCCTCATATTCACCAGGACACCCTCCTAATTGCAGATCCTCCAAATTGTGTTCTTGACGTGGGCATGATCGTCAGAGCTAGTAAGGTATGTGAAGGGCTTGAGCAACCAACAAAATAACCTAAATCTAAATTTCTTCAATTAGCAATTAATACAACCAGAAACCAAAAAAATTAAAGCATATGCTAAGATTAATTTTTTTCGTGGGAAAACATGAAATAATGTAGTTGTTTACCTTGTCAAATACCTTGCTAATGGTCAGATGGGATTGTTATTGCAGGGCAGGGAAGCATCCATTGATGATATGATAAGAACTGCATGCATCATTCAAAGAGAGAGATAATAGTTGCATGTTAGATAGATAGTTAGAACGATGTAGATAATAATAAAAAAGCATGTTCTTTTCTGCCCGCAATTTCCAACTGATCTTCTTCTGTAGCGTGGCGGCCACACACTTAGTAAGATGAAGACTTAAGGATTTCTTTATGCCTGCCTACGGGTCAGTCCGTACCTGTCGGTGTTTCTTTCCTCATGGCAGCGTGAACCGACATAACGAGAGTTATGCAGTGAATAGATAGTCAGAAACTGACATCATGAATCCTTAAGTAATGAATTAATTATACTTGGCTTGTCATTTTTTTTATAATTAAACTGAGAGGTTTTCATTGATCTCATATCCCCACGAGCAAAAACTAAGAAAACTTACAAAAGGTCACCAGGCCGGGAAAGGCCAACCTTCGGCTCACCTAAAAAAAAACAAAATGAACTAAGTCGTATACCTATTGGTATCATTGTACAAGCAACCTCTGATCTAATTAAGAGAGTATGTTTCTAACGTATCCATCCTCGCTAAGATCTTGTATCATCTTATCCCGGGTTTCATGAGGTAACCCCCTTCCAGAAGAGCTAATGAGCAAAGGGTGCTTTCTCGCGTGCTCCGCCAGAGAAGCAGCCACCCGTTCGCTTCTCTAAAGATGAGCATGTAGGGTATGGAACCGTTAGCGAGAAAGGCCACAATGGTTTCCACGTCCTACCTTCTCCGCCAAGGGGTAACCCTAACACCTGTAACCGTGTCGTGCACCAGCGGCGAGTCGACCTCGACCTGCTATAATGAGATTCCAGTTATCGTGCATAGGTTGCAAGCATACACCATGGCCGTAATACCTGCATCCAGCCCAGATTCTACCCCAAAGCTGAAGTAAAGGCAAACACACTCTCTCTGAGGTCATTTCTAATGATCCCACCGATGGTTGCCCTCCTCCTATGTTTCTTCTCAAAGGGGAGGAAGCTCAGGTTCAGCTTCTATTTGTATCGTCTGGGTGGGCTCCAAAAGACCTCTTCGATACTCACATGTTCACTCGATGAGGAGAAAACCCATGATAAAGCATATTCGAAGCTTTGTCTTGGTCATCAGCTCTGGTGAATACCACCTCCTTACAAGCTGCAACCGCCATATCCCTAACCTATTCCCAGATCCCCGTCCCCTGGTCTTTTCTTCCCTCAAATCTTCATTTACACCTCTGCCTCCATAAGTGCCAACAAACCAAGGGGGAGAGCACTCCCAAGAGGAACCCGCCCAAAGAGGAGAAGTTGGCATGAGCCCAGTGCTGGTGGAGCATCTCCATAACGGAGACGACCTGAGGGTTCGTCATCCCCGACACCTCGCCAACCTTCTCCCATAGGAACCTCGCGAGTTCACCCTCCAGTAGGAGGTGGTCAAGAGATTCCATGGCCTTCACCTCACAGCATTCACACCTTGACACAAAGGGGATGAGGCAGTCCTAGATCCTGGTGTCGAAACTGCCACGTGTAACACCTTCTAAGTGAAAGCAGCCACCTTCATCGGAATGTGGCTTGACCAAACCCACCTAGCGAACGAATGATTGTCCACCCTCCTTCTGCATAGTGCCTTGGCTGTATTAGTTGTGAATTCACCTCCCAGAGATGGTTCCCAAATCAGTCTGTTCCGTTCATCTGTTCCCCGACGTGTGGTTTGACCTCCTCTAGGCCTTTGTTGTTAAGAAGGGAAGACATAATCATCCAATCCCACTCACCATCTGCTAAGAACAATTCCCTTACCCTAGTCGTCGGCGATATCTCAATCCCAGGTTTGGTGTGTTGTAGCATTGTCACATTGCTCCATCAGGATGTCTAGAAAGGGAGGTCTCCTCTCCCCACTTCCCACCGGGATACATCAAGCAAGATTGGGAACACCTCCCATAGTTGCTTCTAGTATAGCGAGGCTACGCTTCCTTTCTTTAACCAGGATGGGTGATGCGTATCAAAAGATCTATCTGTTCTAGAGTATTTCTGCCGACAGAAAGTTGCCCAGATGGAGTTGCCTTGAAGCACCATTGTAACACCCAGATTTTTATATCACATGAGCAGAAGCAAAAAAAACAATTCTGGGAGTGTCACAAACATGATAACCATTGCAATAAAAGTAAATGGAATACTTTGCAAAACTAGTAAAACTGATTCATACATAACTTTTTGTCAACATAAAACTACATCATGTTTATGCATAAGTTCATAATAAAAAGATGTCAATACTCAGGATAGTCTAGGTAGATGGCACCCCACTAGGCAAGCTTGAAAGTCTATTAGGCCTTTGCTGGTTCCTTTGATCTTCAATTGCTCCAAAACCTACAGACATCACGTCCCCAGCCATGCAATGGGAAAAACAGTCGTTAGAGTAAGTGGCATGAGTATTCTAAAATATACATTGCTAAAGAACTGAAATATTACAAAAGATTCTTGAACATCATCAATATGAAATGAACATTTAACTCTGATTAAGTCTAGAAACATATTATCTCTCATTTCTTAAACTCTTATTTTCTATACTATCTTTTCTGGAGACCTATACTATGGGTCTCATGGCCTATGCCAAAGTGTTTGGATCATAAATATCTTATCTGAATTCTTCTCATCACACTCGTGGATGAGATTACAGACATTCTCTAATCTTAAGTATCTTTTACTTATGATTTTTATTTGTTTGTGGCCACCATTATACAATAAGTCATCCTCTGTGACACTGAAGTGTCCTCTATGGTGCAACGCACCCACTGTTGGCATAACATGCCCTCTGTGACACCCACATTGTTTGGCGCAATGCACCCTCGGAATCGTCCCGGGACTCTCTGGTGAGGACTTATTATATACTGTATTATGTGAAGGTTTTGAATTAATTATCTTAAGTCTATCTTTACTAAACTCTGAATCTAAACTTATCTGAAACTGAGTACTAAGCATGTACTTAGTTTTGAATCTGAAATCTGAATCTAAATCTTTGCTCTTTCACATCTGAACTGAATCTATTATGGAATTTGGATATGTATTCCAAATTACAACATAATTGAGATTGGGTCTATAACCCATATCATGCACCTTTATTCAAAATCTGGCTACTCACACGGTGAGTAGTCTAAGTCTGAATCTAAATCTCTTATTCTTAAGTTCTAACTGAATTCATTGTTGGATGTGAACATGTATCTCATTATCTGGGTAAAATTTGTTTTAAAACTCTTATTTGGTAAGATTACTTCATTATACCAATTATATCATAAATCAAGATAATGTCTTATGAGAAAGGATCTGACATGAATATAAAAATACTAAGTATACAAGGTATCCTAAGTCAAGCTTATGAAAGTATCATAAGTACAACATATCCAAAAATATCAATTCTGACAAGATGGTTCAATCCTTCTCATAAGATATGATGTTACCTTGAAACTTTGCATACAAACTTACATATTAAACCTTAAATATCAAAATAGAAATCTTATAAAATATTGTATTGCAACCTAACCATAACTTAATGTGTCATTATCTTATAATGCCATCATGAACTCATTTTTATAATACATTGTGATCCCAAAAGTACCTTTATTTCTAAAAGTAGACCATGTCTTAATATTCTTAAATTCATATTCTTATATTGTAACTAAATTCTAGATATTATTCATTCTAAGGAATCTAGTTGTTATATCTATACATATGCATGAAATCTTAATGGCATGTTTCTCCTTGAAATCGTAGTACATAGTTATGCCTATAAATATGACAAATCCTGACAACATATGTGTACTTAAATTCTCAATACAAAACTATCACAAATCACCAACTAAGTATGGCTACATTACTTTCATATCTTATCTTACAATCTTATTCATAAATTTCGAACATTTCTAAGAAATATTGTAGGAACATGATTCTTTAACTTACTCATGGACTTGGTCCATGGGTCACAACTATTTTGAGCAACATGTCTCTATTTGAGATTTTGGATATCTGAACTTGCATAATGATAGAGATATGAGAATATTCTTGTTTGCATTAAAATCTTAGAACATTGAACCATATAAATTATAAAAGTCTTATCAGGAGACATTTAAACATATTGAACTTAAAACATGAGTACTCATGGGCATGGACCACTTATCTCTTGTACAGATGGCATCGATAAGGAAGCCTCAATTCTAAGTTCCATAACTTTAATAACCCAGATATCATCATAGTTTTATCAGTCCAAGCCTATATTCCCTCTTTCTATTTCTAAATCTCAAAACCCCATCTTCCTAACTACATATACCAACTTAGGGTTCTTATTTAGACTAAACATAACTTTAATCTAAAATCACCATAAAATCTTAGTGTTGAAATAAAATAAAACTCATACTATATAATTAGTATTATCTTTATACTCAAATAAAACATAAATCGTCTTATGCACTTATATGAACATATACTTCATATAATGAGAATGATTCTCAAAAATAGTCACATATTGTAAACTTACTGACTCAATCAGGAAATCAAAATAGAATACCATCATGTTACTAATATCGGACCTAATTAGGCATACATATATCACTTATTGTGTCAGGAAAAGCATTTATTATTCTTTCATAATGGTTACTCATCTAAAACTAACTACTAATATAATATCCCAAGAAACTTCATCAAAACTATAGAATAATATTCATATAATGTAGGAATGATCATGTATTAAAATCTCGGGTCATTTCAAAATCAGATCATGCATGAAATACCCAAAATACCCTTATTAGGGTTTATATCGAAAACCTCAATAAACTTCATATAAGAGAGATCAGGCTTTTAAATCATGTTAAGCATATCGAGATAAACATTCAGTAAAAAATTTATGAATTTATATGTTCGTTTGCTATTTTTAATTGATGAAACATAAAAATCATATAGTTTTGGCTACCAAACATATAATAAATAATAAACATCCAAATCATATTATGGAGATATTCTTAGAATATAGTACATTCGAAAATCTTTCTATGGGTACCTTATTTGATAAAATATGAGCTCTAGATCCCAAGATATGAATTTTAGAAGCTTACCTAACCTTGGCCAATCTCGACCATCAAGATCTGATCTGGCGGCCCTCATCTCTGGCGCATCTCAAGCCTAGGGCCAGCGCTTCATCCCTTCCAATCTGAGTTCTCATGTGCGTGGACTCCAAAAATAGAGTGCCTCTAGCCCATCACCTCTGGCGAGGTCGAGCCCCCTCTCTTGGCCACAAACTCGTGAGGTAAAAGCTTCCCTGACTCTGTCCTGGTCTACATTCCATGGGCGACACCTTCTCTGTGCCCTGGGTGGACAAGGTTGAAGATCCCCAAACCACAACCATGTTGCATCTGTTGCCCCTCCTAGTCTTCTTCTTCGTTATGGAACTTCCCTTCTTCTGCTCATGCTTCGTGAAAACCCTAGATCTAGGTTCGTCTAACCCTCGCGGCCTAGGAAATGCAACTTTTATAAGCTTTTTCCCTTTAGATCTTGGGCAAGAATCCTCCGCTTGGGGGACTCTGTTCGGGTCTGAAAATAGGAGCGCGGCTCTCAGTCTACGAGGACTGATCGCCCCCTTTTTTATTTTATTTTTCTTTTGCATAAAAGTCCAATCTATAGAAATAATTCTACAGACCACCATGACCCTGTTTGAACTCAAATTTTGGGATAACTGATATATCATCATTATCTTGTTATAGAAAACATATCAGGTCCAAATTAATTATAAATACACTCCAAAAATATATTTTAGTTAATTATTAAATAATTACAAATTTAATTACCTAGGCCTCCAAGTAAAACAAAATCATCTAAAATTTCTCCCACCATCTTATATTCTAATTATTATCCTACTAAAAATATTTTGAGCATTCATTATGACCACAAAATACTAAATTTCAATTTGTACTCCAAGGACCTATTTGTAAAACTTAATTGGCCCAATAGGGCTAGAATTTAGGTTGTAGGGCACATGGCCCATCCCTTAGTATTACAAAGGGTCCATGAGCTTAATTGTATTCCAAATCATGAAAATAAGTCTTCAACCAATATAATTTCTCAATTGAAGCTCATGTATGACATATGCGATCAATATTTCTTTAGTTACATAACATGAAGACCTAAGCTAGGTCTAAGGCTCAAGCCATGAACTGGACTCATCATATTAGATATTTGTCACATTATTGTCTATAGGAATAATTCATTTATATTCATATACAACCAATTATAATCATACACATTCAAGTCATAATGTGTGTATTGGTTGATCAGATGGCTTGAAATACACATTTTGTGAACTTAATTACGTACCTAGCCATGGTTATGTTCATTACGTCCCATGGCATGCATTTACTAGAAAACCCCACATTAAAGGCTTAATTTAGCTATGAAATTGAGGATGTTACAATTCTACCCACCTTGAAATAAATTTCGTCCTCGAAATTTCTCTAGGCTACTACCCACCTTAGGGTTCTACTTACCTCTTCATTTATTATAAGGCACACTTATGTTCAAACTTTTGCATGAAAAGAGATATGTAATGTGTTTCACTAAATGACTATGTGAGCATTATTTGTAACCTTGGTCTACTACTCAACTCATACGTAAGGTCTATGAAGCTAAACTGGTCTCTACACTTAGGGCATCTGACTCAACCTTGTCATGAATTTCAAACATTCAGTGTAGTTGACCATCTAATCTTAGGTCTTCCAGGTACCTCCTACATTTCTAGATATGTGGTGATCAAGCACATACCTAGAGATGTGAGATCATGACATGCTATCCATCACTTACCCACTAAAACATGTGTCCCATACCACATGGGCTAGTAAGAAAGGAGAGATGCATAAAAGTCTAGCGCTTATGAAATTCCTTTTCAATTCTCAATTGACTGGCCATAACCACTGAGAATGGAGAAGAAACCTCATTATCTAGGTTTAGGTTACTAATTTAGATCTAAACAAGCATGAATTCTACCTCGAAGATATCTATCCATTCTAAGGTTAAGACCCATAATCACTCTAGGTTATGGCATTCTTCTTATGGAATCTATCCCTAAACCCTAATCTTACCTCTTCACTCTAGGGTGACTATGAGAATCATGTTTGCCTAGTGGCCATTTACCAAATTGCTCTAATACCATATTGTAACACCCAGATTTTTATATCACATGAGCGGAAGCAAAAAAAAAATTTGGAGTGTCACAAACATGATAACCATTGCAATAAAAGTAAATGAAACACTTTGCAAAACTAGTAAAACTAATTCATACATAGCTTTTTGTCAACATAAAACTACATCATGTTTATGCATAAGTTCATAATAAAAAGATGTCAATACTCAGGATTGTCTAGGTAGATGGCACCCCACTAGGCAAGCTTGAAAGTCTCTTAGGCCTTTGTTGGTCCCTTTGTTCTTCAATTGCTCCAAAACCTGTGGACATCGCATCCCCAGCCATACATTGGGAAAAACAGCCGTTAGAGTAAGTGGCATGAGTATTCTAAAATATACATTGCTAAAGAACTAAAATATTACAAAAGATTCTTGAACATCGTCAATATGAAACGAACATTTAACTCTGATTAAGTCTAGATAAATATTGTCTCTCATTTCTTAAACTCTTATTTTCTATTCTATCTTTTCTGGAGAACTATACTCTGGGTCTCATGGCCTATGCCAAAGTGTTTGGATCATAAATATCTTATCTGAATTCCTCTCATCACACTCGTAGATGAGATTACAGACATGCTCTAATCTTAAGTATCTTTTACTTACAATTTTCATCTGTTTGTTGCCACCATTATACAATAAGTCCTCCTCTGTGACACAGAAGTGTCCTCTATGGTGCAACACACCCTCTATTGGCACAACGTGCCCTCTTTTGACACTGAAGTGCCCTCTATGGTGCAGCGCACTCTCTATTGACACTGAAGTGTCATCTATGGTGCAACACACCCTCTGTTGGCATAACATGCCCTCTGTGACACCCGCAGTGTCTGGCGCAGTGTGCCCTCTGAATCGTCCTGGGACTCTCTGGTGAGGACTTATTATATAATGTATTATGTGAAGGTTTTGAATTAATTATCTTAAGTCTATCTTTACTAAACTTTGAATCTAAACATATCTGAAACTGAGTACTAAGCATGTACTTAGTTTTGAATCTAAAATTTGAATCTAAATCTTTTCTCTTTCACATCTGAACTGAATCTATTATGGAATTTGGATATGTATTCCAAATTACAACATAATTAATATTGGGTCTATAACCCATATCATGTACCTTTATTCAAAATCTGGCTACTCACACGGTGAGTAGTCTAAGTCTGAATCTAAATCTCTTATTCTTAAGTTCTAACTAAATTCATTGTTGTATGTGAACATGTATCTCATTATCTAGGTAAATTTTGTTCTAAAACTCTTATTTGGTAAGATTACTTCATTATACCAATTATATCATAAATGAAGCTAATGTCTTATGAGAAAGGATCTGACATGAATATAGAAATACTAAGTATACAAGGTATCTTAAGTCAAGCTTATGAAAGTATCATAAGTAAAACATATCCAAAATATCAATTCTGACAAGATGGTTCAATCCTTCTCATAAGATATGATGTTACCTTGAAACTTTGCATACAAACTTACATATTAAACCTTAAATACCAAAATAGAAATCTTATAAAATATTGTATTGCAACCTAATCATAACTTAATGTGTCATTATCTTATAATGCCATCATGAACTCATTTTTATAATACATTGTGATCCCAAAGGTACCTTTATTTCTAAAAGTAGACCATGTCTTAATATTCTTAAATTCATATTCTTATATTGTAACTAAATTCTAGATATTATTCATTCTAAGGAATCTAGTTGTTATATCTATACATATGCATGAAATCTTAATGGCATGTTTCTCCTTGAAATCGTAGTACATAGTTATGCCTATAAATATGACAAATCTTGACAACATATGTGTACTTAAATTCTCAATACAAAACTATCACAAATCACCAACTAAGTATGGCTACATTACTTGCATATCTTATCTTACAATCTTATTCATTAATTTCAAACATTTCTAAGAAATATTGTAGGAACATGATTCTTTAACTTACTCATGGACTTGGTCCATGGGTCACAACTATTTTGAGTAACATGTCTCTATTTGAGATTTTGGATATCTGAACTTGCATAATGATAGAGATATGAGAATATTCTTGTTTTCATTAAAATCATAGAACATTGAACCATATAAATTATAAAAGTCTTATCAGGAGACATGTAAACTTACTGAACTTAAAACATGAGTACTCATGGGCATGGACCACTTACCTCTTGTACAGATGGCATCGATAAGGAAGCCTCAATTCTAAGTTCCATAACTTTAATAACTTGGATATCATCATATAGTTTTATTAGTCCAAGCCTATATTCCCTCTTTCTATTTCTAAATCTCAAAACCCCATCTTCCTAACTACTTCTACCAACTTAGGGTTCTCATTTAGACTAAACATAACTTTAATCTAAAATCACCATAAAATCTTAGTGTTGAAATAAAATAAAACTCATACTATATAATTGTATTATCTTTATACTCAAATAAGACATAAATCGTCTTATGCACTAATATGAACATATACTTCATATAATGAGAATGATTCTAAAAAATAGTCACATATTGTAAACTTACTAACTCAATCAGGAAATCAAAGTAGAATACCATCATGTTACTAATATCAGACCTAATTAGGCATACATATATCACTTATTGTGTCACGAAAATCATTTATTATTCTTTCATAATGGCTACTCATCTAAAACTAACTACTAATATAATAGCACAAGAAACATCATCAAAACTATGGAAAATTATTCATATAATGTAGGAATGATCTTGTATAAAAATATCGGGTCATTTCAAAATCAGATCATGGGTGAAATACCTAAAATACCCTTATTAGGGTTTATATCAAAAACCTCAATAAAACTTCATATAAGAGAGATCAGGCTTTGAAATCATGTTAAGAATATCGAGATAAACATTCAGTAAAAAATTTATGAATTTATAAGTTCGTTTGCTATTTTTAATTGACGAAACATCAAAATCATATAGTTTTGGCTACCAAACATATAATAAATAATAAACATCCAAATCATATTCTGGAGATATTTTTAGAATATATTACATTCGAAGAGATTTCTATGGGTACCTTATTTGATAAAATCTGAGCTCTAGATCCCAAGATATGAATTTTAGAAGCTTACCAAACCTTGGCCAATCTCGACCATCAAGATATGATCTGGCGGCCCTCATCTCAGGCGCATCTCAAGCCTAGGGCCGGCGCTTCATCCCTTCCGATCTGAGTTCTCATGTGCATGGACTCCAAAAATAGAGCCTCCAGCCCATCACCTCTGGCGAGGTCGAGCCCCCTCTCTTTGCCACAAACTCGTGAGGTAAAAGCTTCCTTGACTCCGTCCTGGTCTACATTCCATGGGCGGCACCTTCTATGTGCCCTAGGTGGATGAGGATGAAGATTCCAAAACCACAACCATGTTGCGGATGCCTCCCCTCTTGGTCTTCTTCTTCATTATGGATCTTCCCTTCTTCTTCTCATGCTTCGTGAAAACCCTAGATCTAGGTTTGTCTAACCCTCGCGGCCTAGGAAATGTGACTTTTATAAGATTTTGCCCTCCGAATCTTAGGCAAGCATCCTCCGCTTGGGGGACTCTATTCGGGTCTGAAAATAGGGGCACGGCTCTCAGTCCGCGAGGAATGATTCGCCCCCTTTTTAATTTTATTTTTCTTTTGCATAAAAGTCCAATCTATAGAAATAATTCTACAAACCACCACATGACCCTGTTTGAACTCAAATTTTGGGATAACTGATATATCATCATTATCTTGTTATGGAAATCATATCAGGTCCAAATTAATTATAAAGACACTCCAAAAATATCTTTTAGTTAATTATTAAATAATTACAAATTTAATTACCTAGGCCTCCAAGTAAAACAAAATCATCTAAATTTCTCCCACCATCTTATATTCTAATTATTATCCTACTAAAAATATTTTGAGCATTCATTATGACCACAAAATACTAAATTTCAATTTGTACTCCAAGGACCTATTTGTAAAACTTAATTGGCCCAATAGGGCTAGAATTTAGGTTGTAGGGCACATGACCCATCCCTTAGTATTACAAAGGGTCAATGAGCTTAATTGTATTCCAAATCATGAAAATAAGTCTTCAACCAATATAATTTCTCAATTGAAGCTCATGTATGACATATGCGATCAATATTTCTTTAGTTACATAACATGAAGACCTAAGCTAGGTCTAAGGCTCAAGCCATGAACTGGACTCATCATATTAGATATTTGTCACATTATTGTCTATAGGAATAATTCATTTATATTCATATACAACCGATTATAATCATACACATTCAAGTCATAGTGTGTGTATTGGTTGATCAGATGGCTTGAAATACACATTTTGTGAACTTAATTACGTACCTAGCCATGGTTATGTTCATTACGTCCCATGGCATGCCTTTACTAGAAAACCCCACATTAAAGGCTTAATTTAGCTATGAAATTGAGGATTTTACAACCATCCATGTCGCCTTCAGCCTTATCCCATCTCTGACCATCTCTAGGCACTGAATGCCCAAGCCTCCTTCATCGATTGGCCTCACGACCTTGTCCCATCCGACCCAGTGCCGCCTATGATGCCCCTCAGCCGAGTTCCATAGGAAATTGGCCATCATCCTCTCAATCCTTTTGATGATCCCTTTATGAACCACCGCTATCACTAGGGCGTGAATTGGGATTGACGCTAGAACATGCCTGATAAGAGTTATGCAGACCCCCATTGAGAGGAGCCTACCTTGTCACCCATCAATTTTCTTCTCAATCTTCCTCACCATAGGCTTGTAGGCTGCAGTGGGAACCCTTCCGAGTGGTAATGAGATACCTAAATAATAGAAGCAGTCCGTCATTAGGTGGATTCCCAACTCGGCCTCAATGAGGGAAGTCGCCTCCGGTGTCACTTTGAATGTGAAATAAGATGATTTTGCTTTATTGATCGTTGGCCCCGACACTCTTGTATAATGGTCCATAATTTCCTTACACCTTTTTATGGAATCACCCTCTACATTAAAGAACAATAAGATATCATCTACGAAGAGGAGATGTGATGGTGTCAGACCCACACCCCTGGTCTTGAACCTTCTGAGGCTGCCATCCTGCATGGCCGATCGAAGAAGCCTTCCAAGATATTCCTCCATCAGAATGAAAAGCGACGGGGATAGCAAATCCCCTTGCTTGATCCCTCTCGAAGCCTAGAATAAACCATTCGTACTTCAGTTCATCCCCACTGAGAACCATGCCCCGGTTATAAGATGAAAAATAACCTTAGTCGCTCCAGATCCAAACCCAAGCGCTAGCAAACACCTTCCAGAAAGCGCCAATCAACCATGTCGAACGCCTTTGACATGTCAATTTTCAAAATCACATTTTCAAGATTGTGATCCCGTTGCTGGATATCATTACATAGTTCGTGCACAAGACGAATGTTGTTAGAGATATCTCTCCCTTGCACAAAAGCATTCTGTTCCGCAGCGATCAGCTTGGGGAGAAGGGGGGAGAGACGGAGTGTAACAACCTAGGAAGTCAGCCTCATGGCTACATTGCTTATGCTGATCGGGTGAAAATCAGCCAAGCATGACGGGTCATCCCCTTTAGGTAGGAGTGAGATCCTGGTCGCCATGATCCCATGGTGGATCTATTCACCTTTGAAGCATTGTTGGAAAAAATCATAAACATCTTCCTTAATGATCTCCTAAGAAAAAATGAAGAAGGCAACTCCGAACCCATCCGGTCCCGGTGTGCTGTCAGCATCAAGCGAGATAAGCGCTCTCCAGACCTCATCCGTTTTAGGCATAGCTTCCAACAGAGCATTGTCTTCTTGGCTGACCAGCCTAGGTAGCACGCTCCAATCCGCCTCTTTCGGTCTACTACCGGTTGATGCAGAGAAAAGCCCTTTATAGAAGCTAATCGCCTCCTGCAAAACCAACTCTTCACCTTCTAACCAGGAACCATCCTCCCTTTGCAGCTTGTGAAGAACTGCCCTTTGCCTTCTTGCCTTAGCCTTGGCATGGAAGAAAGTCATATTCCTCTCACCCTCTTTCAACCATTTAATGCCCGATTTCTAGCGCCAAAACACCTTCTCCTACTGAAGTGCCTGTCTTAGTGAATCCTCTTCCTCAACGCAGGCCGCCCTAGATCTCTCTGAAGGACTCTCGCCATATGACCGCTGGCGAAGCTCAGCTTCAACCTTGGCCGCCTTAATGCACATGAAAATGTTCCCGAACACCTCACGATTCCAAGACCTTAAGGCCCCTTTCAAGTTCTTCATCTTTGTAAAAATCTTGTAGCTGGGATTCCCCCAACCTTCCATCACCCAATTCTTGTGAATAACTTCCATAAGACCTTCGTGGGACATCCACATCTTCAAGAACTTAAAAGATCCATGTCGGGTAGCCGCAGTCGGAGAGGAGAAGACAAACAACAAAGGAGCATGATGCAAGTGAGAAGTGCAGGCAAGGTGTTGGAGATTCTCTTGTATACCTACTTCACTCCAAACAAAATTGAGGAAGCCTCGATCCAACCTGGACCATTGATTAGGAATATCGCTCCTTTGTCTGTCCACCCAAGTGAAAGGGCCATTGGTGAAGGGAATTTCAGCTACTCCAGCAGAATGCAGCCATCCGGCAAACTCCCTAATGGCTGCTATATCTGGAGGATTTCCTCCTGCCCGCTCCTCCGGTCTAAGAACGATGTTGAAATCCCCTGTCGTTGCCCAGCAAGAACCCGCATGTCTATGAGCCTCCCCTAACAGATCCTCCCAAAGAGCTCTCCTAGTGATCTTGTTGCAGCTCGCATAGACTCCAGAGAACGCGAAGGTGTTACCTACTGGCGTCCTTGCCTCCACCGTGATGAATTGCTCATTGTGATTAGTGATCCTAGGGTGGTTGCTTCGCGTCGAGAATACCCAAAGCTTGACATCGCCTTCTCCATTCGTTGCATACAAATCAAAATCCAACCATTCCGCCAGAGCAGGAGCCCTGCAACTCTCAACAAAATGTTTTGAAATCACCACAAGTTCAGGTTTGTGTATTCGGATAAGCGCTTGCAGTCGGGCTCTAGTGTCTTGATCAATGATCCCTCGAACGTTCCAAACCAGGACCTTAAACATCGGGAAACCTGGACAACACACACAACCGAAGGGCGACCCCTTCAACAACAGCTTGCAGACTCCTCCCTGAATAAGCTGAGGAAAACAACATCCCTATCATCTGGCCTGCCTTCTCCTTCCCGAGAACACAAAGGGTTTAGGAAGACTCTGTCATGAGTGTTATTGGCACTCCACCTTTGTCCCCCCTCCTCCCGCACCAAGCGAGCCAAGGAATCCCCTGTGTCAGAGAACACAATTTCTGGGACCGAGGCGAGGAATTCACCCAACATATGCTCGTTGAGCAAAACCCTCCTCCCATCTTTGTCTCTTACCCACCTGTTGAGCTGTCTAGAGTTGTCTCCAAAGCCGCCTCATGGGTTCCCAACAACCAAAGCCTCCGCAGCCACCAAAGACCCGACCACATTTTCACTCCTCAGCCGTCCCGATGCTGCCTCCCCGCTCGCAAAACCATCCATGCTCGGTTGGGCCGCACGGGAGGTCTGAGGAGGTCACGACTGCGATTGCAAACCCGAGACTCCGCCAACACCGGGTGGAGTGCCTAAGTGGCAAGCCTCGAGCGGTAGCCCTCGAGAAGGATTGTCCTGCTTCGCCTGGATAGATGCCAAAGGTGTAAGGATCACTTCAAACATCTCCCCCCCCCCCTACAAATACATCGACGTGAAAAAGATAAATTCACACACACACCGGACCGGGCAGACGAGCGAACACACGCGCCTGTGTGTTATTATTTTATTCTGAAAAATACACAAGGCTAGTCAATCAGTGGTAAATTCTCATACATTTGAGAGATCCTAAAATACACAAGGCTAGACCTTGGCTTGCATACTTGGCACTCGGAAGTACGTTTTTCTTCCAGTAGGCGAGAGGGCACATGTTCTTGGATAGGCCGGAGCCTCGTTCCTTGGCTGATGTACCAACACGGTCAACCTTTCTCTTCTGGCTAGCCACATTATTCTCCCGACGACATGGTATGCAGATGCGCTATCAAGCCCATTGATGTCCACTTTGACGAACAGTACCTTCACCCTTGTATCTTAATGCCGGGTGACCATCCTGTTGTGCCCGAACTTTAACAACCCACCGATATACGAGGAGTTCGACTATTCAGGGGATTTTGATGTGCATGTGTAGATAATAGTACGGATGGTAGATGAAGCGTCCAGCTAAATAAAGAATCCTAATAACATAGGCGCAACTAATGATGACGGTGGTAGATGAAGAGTCCCACTAATTGCAACATTATATAGTAGACGGAGACGAGTATTGGCTCCTAGTAGAGTAGAGTAGTAGATTATATCTTATACAATAGTTGAACCCACTAAGTATTCTTCATGCAACTCAGAATTAGGCCCTGTAACTATACTAAATATCCGAAAGGCCTACTGACATCGAAGGTACTAATTTATTTTATTCTAACGTTCAAATGCATAGGTACATTTTTACTTAAGTCAGACTGTCAAGAAATTTCCAAAACAGTAATTATACTTTTTGATTTTCAAAAACACATCCATACACACTACTGTAATACTAGATTAAACTTAATGAGTAAACAATTGCTAGCAGCGCTTCTTGTCTCTGATTTCTCAAATAGATTCACACTCAGTCGCTCACTGCGATTCAAAATGAGAAAGCCAAAGTGCCCTTCCCTCACACTCGTTGCCTGAGTAACCCATGAGGGTTGAATGTCTCTTTAGAGGTGATTCTTTGTTAGAAACATCACTTGCATAGGTGAGCAGTCTCCTTCGGGCTCTTGGAACATCCCGATCATTGCCGTGTTCTCGATCAGGAGAACTGAGAAGGCCATGGTTCTAGATGGCTACTGGCAATTTCAGAATGCAAGTCAGAATTACCATTGATTGAATCTAAACCTCAGCTGCATACACGGTTGGGTTATCAAAACCCTAGTTGGCCTGAACTCAACGCCAAGCAAAACCATGGTCTGTCTTCAGAGTACTTCCGTTGTCAAATTACGGCAAAGCATGCGATCGCCAATCCAAACCGAATCATCCATTCATTTATCCATCACCACGAACCTGCAAGGGGGAGGGAGCGTCACCGCTGGTTCCAGAATCAGATCCGGTCCCACGACGGTTGGCAGTGAATCGACACCGGTATGACTGGCCATCTCGGCCTAACAGGATCACGACGCACGAGCAGGACCACGACTATGGTTCGAAACATCCCGGTGTCAAGCAAACTGCGACGGAAAGCAATTGGGGAGCGTCAATTAGAACCGAATCATTTGGTCGCGCATAACCATGCATTGCCACGAATTTGCGAGCGGTTGGGGCAACGCCGCTCGCCGGTTCAAGGACTAGTTCCTAGCCTCATGACGGTTGGTCGGGAATCGACGCAGGTAGAACATGCATGACCGGAATCATAGGAACGAAAACGCGAGCGGAAAAACAAACGCTGCAAACAATGACGAGTTCGAATCCATTTCGTGACACTGCGCTGAGCTAGAAGCTGGTAACCGAGGGTTCAGACCCCCCTTCAAACAACCTGGAGATGATGTTCATACAAGAAGGAACAGGGACTTTCGTCGACCCCGGCGTCGGGGCTAACACATGGCAAGTCGAGGACAGGGAGAACAGCGATGGTGCCTTTAACTTTGATTGATCTGCAAGCAACCATCGCGGCACTGCAACTCGCTTCCCACCAGAGACATCTGCAACTCCCGGGTGGAGATACTGAGGTGTACGAGGGAAATTGGGGGCAGCAATCACTAGAGAAAGGGTGGATACTCGCCTTTGGATGCACCCGCGGCCAGAAGAGCTAGCAAGGGTCGGCGGCGAGGTGTGAGGCGAATACGGCCACGCAGGTTTGAGATACCATAGGCCTCAATTTAGGGCTTGTTGTGGTCGTCTCGCTTTCCCGAAAATGCCACCGGAGGAAGCACGAGCATTCAAGGCCCCAAGTATGCATATGACCGGATAATGAGCTCCATGCTGCACTGTAATGTCTGCGCGCGGGGTTGGAGACGATGATAACATCCCGCTTACTCGCTGGTTAGTGGATTCAAATGATCCCGACCGTCCTGTCTGCTCTAGCGTTACCTAAGCTACCATTATGTGGCAATTATCCATATTCCAGCCATCTAACACATAGTTTCAAACAATAATTACTAACTTTCTGTGTTTCTTCTAGGGCCATCTAAGCTGTGTATTTAATATCTTTTTGATCCTCAATTCCGAAGGCTAGCCATTGAACCAACATGAAGCCTGATGTTGGCCTCACAAGTCCCTTATGAAAACATTAAGTACGATTACCAATAGTTGGGGCTAAATATCTCAATAGAAGGGCGATTCATCTTACTATATTTTTAGGATAGACTCTAGGTATTTTCTCTTCAATAATTCTCTCTCTAGGGTAATTGGTAATATAATATCGGACTCGACTCCACATCTAAGATTAAGTCAGACTATATGTCACACCCGCATCCCACGATTTACTACTAATCATGAGATTAGGGCATAACAAGAGGATTTAACATAATACAAAGATCACCCTTAACCTTTTCTTTTCTTAATCACTTAAAATTAACCTAAAGGTAAATCTTATGACTTGGAATAAACTGAAATCTTACTAGACTGCGGAAGCAACTACTGTTTACATTTCTAGATAGATAAAGTAGATTTACACATCATATTACATTTTTCAGGTGGAATATAAAGCACAACAGATAACTTAAAACTAAAATACATATTATATTACATTCTCTCTCTACCACACCACATGCCCAAGGACTGAGGGAAAAGGACTAAGAGACCTCTATCTAACTATGAACTACCTTCGAAAAACTTGGGTGATACGATCCTTCAACTTCTTCATGCTGACGCTGACCTGAAAAAAAATGTTTCAGTAGGTTGGTGAGCTACTGGCTCAGTGAATAGAATTTCACCCAACCATCACAGATAACTCATTTTATGTTTATTAATTGGAATAAAATATAAGATAATACTATATTGAGTAGATCTAAACAATATAATTTAAACGACAAGAGATGTCAACATTTCATTAAGATAACAACTGCTGCAAAGCTATAGATACGATTAAATAACAGAGAATACTAAAATTTCATTTAAAGGACAACTGCTGTGAAACTAACTCAAATTTTTCTTAACTCTTTAACTTATAAGAAACTCTGTGAATCTATATGAACATATTTTATCTTATGCCCTGATCATATGCAGTGTACTCTACATATAAAGACTCGTAGAAAACTATGATCTCACCATACAAGACTTAGCTTAAAACCCAGGAAGCTAAGCCTAGAACTGAATCCGGGTTTGCTTGACTCAAACTGTCACATCTGACTAAGGCGGCTAAATAGCTGGCCTTTAACTGGACGTCTCTTCTAGGCTGAGTACACAGGTAGAGGGTCTGAGACGCTCTGTGGGCCTCATCATGGTACACTCTGTGGGTACCTCTGGGTTACCACCGGGATCTTCGGTTCATGTTGGGTAACCTATCTTCTCTTAGGAGACTTCCTCAAGGACTATGTCTCCCCGCACGCTCTGTGGGTGTGCTCCGATCCCCGTATACTGGTCACTGCCAGGGTGGATCATTTCCTCCCTACAGTGCAGACATCCGTAGGGAATGTACGGTGTTTAGGGCACCTATGTCTATTATTTTATTACTCTAGAATAGCTCCTACTACATCGTATCTCTCTCTTACTTATTCTTGCCTTTGGTATCTCTATGGTACCGAGTCTATTTATCTAAGACTTATAAATACAACATGTATATCATTTCTAACTTGACAGTGCAATATACTCAAATATTGTAATTTATTGAGAAATCAACATACTGTAAATGCATGCAGACTAAAATTCCTAAATAAATAGATTACATGTCCACTTGACATTTATACACTACATTTATGCAATTGAACCTCTTAATACATTGATAAGAGTTAATTACTTGATATATGAAAAATCATTAGTGTAATTCCTCGAAAAGCGTGCACATCAACCCTAATCCTGGGTTGTGCATCACATAACCCAATTAAGAGTTAATAACTTATCATGGAACGAATTATTAATTGTAATAGAAAATTTCTAATGATGTCCTTGAGAAACGTGCCAATTTGTGTTAAGACTAAACCACGCACATTAAATATAATAGGGAGCGTGCAACTAGGTTTTCATTGACATTTTCATGTCATCGTCATTTCTTTGAAATCGTACATCTATTAAATTACTAAAAATGTACAGTCTGGGTTTATACCGAAACCATACAACTACTGGTCATATGGTACTGATTCCAACTTTTAAACTGAGCAAATTAGGTTTTAATCAATCATGCAGTTCCAGTAATGTAAATCACACATATCAAGAAATTATTGTCGTGCAAACATAATTAAGAAATTCGTGCAAATTTGAAATATGGCGACGCCGACACTGCACGGGACTTGGGTAAGCGCTTTACTCACGAATAAACACATATCGAACCGAAATCGTCCATTTCATGGAGTTAATACTTGCTTTGGGGAGTGACATTCTACTCACAGCGGTTCGAGATGTCTGAAATCGACTAAAAATGCATCCACAGGGTTGTCTTCAACCTTAGTTCAGCCTAGTTCGGACCTTCTTCACGTTCGGGTTGAAGAGGGGGCTGAGCTAGGTGCTGAATCGAAGCTATTGGCTGCAGATTTTGGTTTGGAGATCAAGGACGAAGTCAATGGTACCATTTCGAGTTGCTCCTCGCACCCAAGGCTCTCCTGGAAGCATCACAAAATATTATGTATCCTTTATCTGCCTCGGGCAGGATCAACACTGGTGTTGTAGTCAACCTCTTCTTCAAGATCTGAAAACTCTTCTCACAGTTGTCTGACCAGACAAATGGTGCATTCTTTCTCATTAAGCGTGTCAGAGGTGACGCTACAACACTGAAGTTCTGGATGAACCTCTTGTAGTAACCTTCCAATCCTAAGAAGCTCCTGATCTCAGTAGGAGTCTTAGGCTGCTCCCACTGTAGAACAGACTTGACTTTCTTAGGGTCAACACTTACTCCATCACCTGAGATATGTCCAAGAAAAGACACCTCAGCTAACCAGAACTCACACTTACTGAACTTAGCATATAACTGGTGTTGTCTCAAAAACTGTAACACTATCCTCAGATGCTACTCATGCTGCTCATCATCTCTGGAATAAATCAGAATGTCATCTATGAAAACTACTATGAACTTATCCAAAAATGGTTTGAAAATCTGGTTCATCATATCCATGAGAACTGTTGGGGCATTAGCACTACTACAGAATTGGCTTATAACGTCACATTTACAGGCGTCAGTTGTATACAAGAAACTGACGCCTAAATCATACAGCGTCGGTTGAATACACAAACCGACATCTATTTGTGAAGAGCGGCCAAACACGGGTATCACTTTTTATTTAGCATCGGTTCCTCAATAAGAAATCGACGCCTAAAATTGACCGCCAAAACTAAATTTTCTAGCGAAAAAAATTACCTCCAAAATTTAACATACGGCGTCTGTTGGTAACAAATCAACCGATGACTAAAGGTTTTTCACGAGATAGAAATTGGGCCTATTTTTATTGTCGGTTTTCTTATAATAACCGATGCTGATGTATTTTCACGTGTTGTACCCGCAAAAATTTTCACCCCCCTTTGGCGTTGGTTTTCTACGACAACCGACGCCTATAGTTAGAAGCGTCAGTTATTTTTAATAACCGACGCCTATTGTTAACTTAATATCACCCACGTGAAGTAGACTCTTTCCCTTTCTCTGTTTCATTGCCAAGAGCTTAGGTCTGGTGATTTGCGATTCCTACCACCTCTCGATGTGCTCGTCGCCGCCGCCACAACTGCTCGTTCCGCCTACCGCTCCTGCCACTGCCGCCTACTGCCGCGCGCACCGCCGCCACCTGTTGCCACCGCTACACTGCCGCCTGCTCCTACTCCTTCTCCTGCTCCCTCCGG
The DNA here is from genome assembly GCA_963693085.1 of Alisma plantago-aquatica. NCBI lineage: Eukaryota > Viridiplantae > Streptophyta > Magnoliopsida > Alismatales > Alismataceae > Alisma > Alisma plantago-aquatica. The sequence goes on along the minus strand of OY856412.1, from coordinate 320,352,231 downwards.
TCCTGCTCCCGCCGCTCCTACTCCTGCTCCATCTCCCGCCTGCTCCTACTCTTGCTCCCGCCACTCCTGCCATTGCCACTGCTGCCGTCTCTGCCACTTCCACCGCCGCCACTGCCACCGGTATATCTAATCATCCGATCCTATACATTCCAGAGTCTAATTATGCCTCTAGTTCTAAAATTGTAGTTAATACATGAATGTAGATTGGTTAATACATATAAACCCTAGATTTGTTTAATATATTGTGTATATCATTAAATCTGTCTATTTTAATATAATCTACCGTTTCTAATAATTCAGGTTTATACCATATCGAACCATGTTGCACTAGAATTAGGGATACCCTTATTCCTATCCAAACCCGAGACCACCCTAAACCCTAGTTAGGATATAGTCTTGGATGAACCAACGTACCAATATAGATGTAACCCCATGATTAGGAGGTTAATGCATTTGGTTCTTTAGATTTGATAAAAAACGATGGGGTTATGCCCTAATATCGTTGTCTATAACTCTAATGAATATTGTTACGGTAAAAAAGTAAACCCTAGGAATTGATAGTATAAATGATTACCCCATCATCCTATAGTCTTACCTTTGCCCTCAAATGAATACAAATATTAGAGCTTTTTAAAGAGCTGATTGGCAATGCTAATTCAGCTCATAATTCTTAACCTAACCCTAATGCAAGTAAGAGATAATGGTGCATAGCCTCTTGTGTGATTATTATAATGATAGAGTACTTTCTCTCTCTATGTTGCTGTAACCCTAAGTTGATGTCACATGAACATCATATCTTTTATATAATGTTGTATTAATCTTACGTATTACACATATGATAACGAGCCTGGATGAGGTATGGGGAGATCATGATGTCCTTGCAGGAAACAATGTGAATGGTCTTCCTAATGAGTTTTGTTACAAATATCTGTATATTAGGTTAAGGACATGTTTTTGTTGTGACATGTTGAGTTTTTTGTTATGCTATACCCACCACGATTTGTGTTATAAAATAATACATTGATTAATTTAGAAAGCATTGATATGTTGTTATGGTTGTCCACAAGTGTTTTTATAAGAAAATTGTGTGTTTAGTGGTGTTATATTATTTTGGCCTAGAAACCCGTCGAAGATTTACTCATTAGGAGTAAATCTTGGATAGTCCCCAGTTTGGGACTGTTCTTGAACACTTAATCCCACTTAGGATGTAAGTGTATAATGTGTATAATGTGTATTGGGTTTTCAACAGATCTTCCGCAGCCCTGCTGCAGCCAAGAAATTTTCGAGTCTGTCGAATACGCCTAGTTGAAAGAAGGACGACTGGTGGTAGAATCTGCTCGACCTGTAGATTTTCATTACCAACTCTGAGTACCGGCGTCCATGCTCGCTATCTCTAGGCACGAACCTGCCTGGTGTGTGATCCAGGGCTTCTACCACTGCTGTTGAAGCTGTTGCTGGAGTCGTTACTTCTTCCGTTCTTGCCCTCTTTTCAATAGTTGATGGCCCAGCTGCCTCGGGATTCGGGCGTTTCTGCCCGACTATTGTTACTTCAGCTGCGGCCTCGGTGTCGATTCTTCTGCCGTGTTCATCAACTCAAACGACGGTTTGCTTTGTACGGGCCATATTTGTTATCATTAAACAAGTTCATTGATCATTTAAATGTTCCGATATTAGGTAGGCAAAACTAAAAATCGATACCGGCATTGAAGAGAAAAACTGATCGCACGATGAAAATCGGCCCGATACAAAAGTTGCCCGACACCACCTTATTGGGCTTCAACACTGGGCAATATGATGTTTGCCAGATACGCTTGTGTCGGGCGGTACGAAGGTTTCAAACTCATGCCTGATACGAGATATTGTGTCGTCCGTCGAAAGAAGATCTAGGCGATACAAAACTTGGACGATATAGAGAAAAGATGTGCGTCATAGCCGTTGCTCGATACGGGTGTGTCGGGCGATACGGTCGCGTGAAACAAAGTTCCCGATAGGTCTTACCGATAGAAAAACGTGTCGCCCGACACGAGAACAAGCGAGGCACCACGGCAACTACCCGATATGGGGTATTGGGCAAGCACATTAAACATGTGTCGCGCGATACCTATGTCAGGCGATACGAGGAAATCAAATAAAGTCGTCAGCCCGATACGATGTGCGCGATAGGGGTTATATCGGGCAAGCAAGGACGATAGGGCTGTCGGGCTATACCTTTGCTTTCTTAAGTTTCCTGCGCGACATGAGAGCAGAAAAGGGTTGCACGATACGGGAGCAAACGAAGGAAACTACTGCACGATATAGGTACGTGGAGAAGTGAAAGCAGTAGCTCGACACGGTAAATCCTCCGTACTATTTATAGAAATCCAAGCCAGGGTAAAACAAGCCATACCCGAGACGGACGCGTTTTGCGCGCCGGTTGAGATACCCCCCGATACGGTCGGGAAAAAGGGTTACCTGCCCAAAACACGGTCGCCCGATACAAGGTTTTCAGGACAAAATGTCTAGATAAAACCCGAAAACAAAGTGAAGGAAAAAGGTGATTGATGGGTAAAACATCACTGGCCTAAGGTTAAGCTCCCGACCTCAGATAGTATTACTCATCAATGCTAATAAAACAGAGCGGTGGCCCATAAAACAAAAGAGTCAGCGCATGTGGCGCATGCACTGACTCGGGCCTTATTACAATCCAAATGTTCATAATGTTTTTCATTCAAGAAAGTAAATAACATCATATGCTAGGAAAAGTAAAAGCTCGGGCTGCCTCCCGAGAAGCACTGAGGTTGGCGTCGCCAGCTCGACAGGTCCTGGTCCTTCACTTTTCGCTTGCAGCAGCATCCATATCTTGCAAGTTGATCTCTGTCCTTCTTGATCACAACCCTGCCATTTTGGCTGATTCGGTGTTGGAGGGTATTTTACATGAGGGATTCTTTATCAATTCGGCCATCTGGGCCAACTGTTGATCAATTTGGCGTTGATGCGTCTGCATGTCCACCATCTGGACCTACATAGTGTTCAAAACTCTTGAATTTGAAAGCGCACTCTGCATCAGCTGGTTATTGATGGTATCTTGTAAAAATTGTTTTTTCACGAAATCGAATAACTGACCAACCAAGTCTGGTTGGTTGGAAACCTTGTCTTGAACTTGCTCCTTGGCTTGACTTTGTCCTTGACTAGTGTTCGTCGCTTGGCGACCTTGATACTTGCCTTGTCCCTGGAAATTTGCTTTGTTTGACTGGAAAGAAGTGGTTCTGGTGAACTGTCCATGTCCTCCCCTTTTCTCGAAAACTTGGGGTTGCTTGTTGGGGTTATGCAGCTGATGTGAGTTTTCAACTGCATCTTTGTTTCCATAGTTGAAACTGGGATGGTCTGGCCTCTTGAAATTATCAAAAGAGACGTTCTCAGTCTCCTCATCCTCGGATTCGCTGTCAGTCCACTCGTCTGGTCGGGTGTAGATACAGTTATCTACCCCGTGTCTGCCTTCTCCACAGGTCACACATTTCATGACCTTTTTGACATGTTTCTTCCCCTTTCCACTTGATTCTTTTAGTTGTTTAACATCAGTGGCTATCCTCTAGATCTGAGAGGTAATGGTTTCCAGAGCCTTGGATTCAATTGAAGGTCCTTCACTAGCCTTCTTAGCATGTCCCCTGTCTGATCTATCATAGTCGGTGTCGGATTGCAACTCGGCCATGTTCTTGATGATCTTCTCGGATCTGCTAGGCTTCTTCCCCAGAAAGTCACTGCATGCTGCTGCATTCAGTGAAACCCTTTCCTTAGGAGTTAGGCCGTTGTAGAAGGTAGTTATCAAGAAACCTTTCTTATAGTTGTGATGAGGGCAGTCCCTCTGATATTCTTGATATCTTTCCCAGGCATCATGGAGATTCTCGTTCGGCTTTTGCATGAAATATGTGATCCTATGTCTGTTTCGGACAGTCTTCTCAGTGGGATAGAACTTGTTTACAAAGGCTTCTGCCAACGCATTCCACCCATTAAGAGCTTGGTGTGGCAGCCCCAGATACCAGGATAGAGCCTTATCTTCCAAAGAAAAGATGAAACCCTTGCAATAAATCACCTCCTGCGGGACTCCCCGCATCTTGATGGTGTCACAGATGTTTTTGAAGGCATCTAGAAGATGATAGGGATTATCATTCTTTGAAACTTCCTCTAAAGCTCTTGTTCTGGATCATGGAGATGACTGACGGTTTTAGCTCGAAATTGGTTGCGTTGAACCTCGGGATGATAACAGGACATCTGGAATTGTTAGCCTTGGTGGAAGCTAACTCCCTCAGGGTCTTTTCTTCTTCACTGGAACCGTCACTGTCACTTTCTCTATTTTGTTCCTGATCATTTTGATTCCTTCTGTGTCTCCGATGATGATGACGTCTATCCCGGTGATGGTTATCCTTGAACTGTTCTTCTTCGGGGTTTTCAGGTTGATTATCGTCGTCATAGCGGTCATTATCTTCAGGTGGAGGTGAGTGGGGCCTCTCTCTACCGTGTCGCTCCCCTTCTGAAAGAAGTGGTTCAATGCGAGGTGGCATGCCTGGTGATGTTGGTGCTTAGTAGAGCAGAACGCCTTCCTTTTGAGTACCTGAATAGCATGTAAAAGAAAAATCAAATTAGAAAGCATGTATTAATAATATGAATTACTCATTTCAGTTTAAAATATATATAAAAAGAAAAAGGAGTGTTGTCAAGCTCATTTCTAAACTTGAGGCACTGGAGTGTAGTTAGTGGATTCAGGTTCGTCAACAGTACCGTATTTCCTTGTCCCCAGCAACGGCGCCAAAAAGTTGACCGGCCCAAATCGCGCGTCCATAAAAAGTGGAGCGGATTTGAAGTAGTAGGACTTTTAAATTTATAACCTGAAACCTTCTAGGCCCCCGCAACTTTGTTTATGGGGTCAAAGTAGATATATGGGGTCGAACACAGGGACAAGGGTGGTAGTGTTGAGAATGCGGAATCGACACTTTACACTCCGGTAGGGGTAAGGAGATGATAAAGTTCCCCAAGGGAACAACAGGATAAGATCGATAAAACAAAAGAAAACTATCTCCAAATGGAGCTACGAGGAAAATTAAGGTTTTAAGCATTTATCAGTTTTTAGGGTTTTCGCGCAACGGAAACCGAGAGATAATACTATTGCTTTTAGCAAGGAACGAAGGAGAAAGCTTTGGTAAAACAAGCGGCAATAGAAACATCATGTACCCCTTCTCTCGAAGTGGGTACCTGTAACTAAGCATCAACACCTCTCTCGAGGATGTTGGTCTTTGGTTAGAGTGGAAAGGTCACTAAAGCAACTCCGATCCCGGGCACTCTCGTACTCCAGTATCGGACCAAACACTAGAGCCAGAACACCTCTCTCGAGGCTGTTGCAATGGGAAACACGATTCGGTAGCTAGTCGAAACATGATCCAAACGTACAAGCTAGAGTTCGGATGCTAAACAAGCAATCATCCAACAAAAGGCACCAAACATAAAGCAGCAGATAGTTAAACTCTTCTAATTCTGTTAACATAAAAGGGTCTGATTACATTGCATGATTAAAGAAAGTAAATGACTGAAACAAGTAAAGATAAACGCCGCCTTCTTGATTTAGAAGGGAGACAAGCAGTAGAAGAATCTCCAGCCCAATACTGGGCGGGAGCCTTTCCCGATACACCCGTGTCGGGTGGCACACCCTCTCGGGTGACACGCTCAAGACGGGCGGATGTATCGCGTGGGCGCCCTTGCCCGATATGATCATGTTGGGCGGCACCCTCTCGGGCGACACGCCGTGACTGGTGATGCGTATCGGGCTTGGTATCATGTCGGGCCAGAGTGTTGCTTCTTGTGTCGGGTACTCTTATCGGGCGTCCTTGTTGGCCGATATCGGCCTGCAGCGGTGCCCGGAGACGTCCTTAAGTGAACCATTCCCTCCCTCTCGGGATGGGGAAGTGCTCACCTAGAATCATCTGGCACACCTCTGAGGCACGACACACTAGCTCCAGATGCTTTCCGAAATTGGCTTTCGAGAGGTTCCGACCCGTCCCATCGGAGTTCTGTAGCTGCTATTTATAGTCAGCGGTTGGGGGAAGCTATGGTGCTCTGGACGCCATGTGTTCTTTATCAGGTCTCTCCCTCATCGCGGACTCAGGGATGGCCGATATGCATGTCGATCGGCACAAGGATGTCGGGTTGGGAGCATGTCGGTCATCGTGACGAGTGGCGCCTGCCGGTGGGTGGCCTATATCGCGCGACACGCTTCAGCAGTCGTGGCGAGTCTGGCTCCCTGTTGGGTAAATGGCGTATCGCTCGTCCGCTCCTTCTTGTGCAGCATCCTCGTGTCGCGCGGCAGTGTATCGTGCTGCCCCATGTCAGGCAGCGAGCATATCGGTCGGCCGGTTGATAAGAAGGCTGATGCAGGTGAACACGTTCGTGGGCCGGGACGGGCCTTTTTGCTGATAAATGAGTTGAAAAATGAGGAAAACTCTGCAAAAATTGATAATATTGTGTTAAGAGCGTAGCGTGGCCTGTTTATTCAAAAACATGACAAAAAGGAGAGGAAAACAGTTTAAAAGGGCAGATTTGATAACGAAATAAGGGCCAAAAACATCACAAAATTTGGTGTTATCAAACACCACCAAATATTGAAGCTAATGATGACTTGTATGTGCGCGGAGATCACAATGAAGGATAGTTAATTGATAAAAGATCGCAATATTAGAGGCATACATGTTTATATTTTTTTATATGTTTTAGTTTTTTGAATGTGAACTTTACAATGTGAATGTGAACTTTACAATGTGAATGTGAACTTTACAATGTGAATTACTTTACAATGTGAACGTGAACTTTCATATGGGTGAGCATTCTCCTGATGACCATGCTGATGATTACCATGAGGGTGAGGACATCAATGTGTCGCCTCACAATGTAAGTTTTAAAAATATATCCCTGAGGTTTCTGTCTATATGTTCATTTATAGTTATATCCTGTAAGTGTGTTTTTTTTGTCAAATTTTAGGTTGGTGATGTACCCCCTAAAGAAATTGGGGCACTTGATGAGTAGCAAAAAAAATTGAGAAAGTGAGGGGCATCACAATGATGAACAAGTTACTACAGCAAAGGGGCAATGGACCCAAACTGGCTATGGATTTCGATCATGCAGGAAATCTAGTTGGAGTGAACCGCTACTCATTTATTTCATATCTTGGGGTTCTTACTCACAGCCATTGTAGTCCTATTTTTGAATCCTGACATAAAGTTCCTAAGGGGAAGAAAGACTTAGTATGGAAGGAACTATGCGTGAGTTATTATTATTTACAATTCTATTTTTGTAGATTACTAACTTTTAGGATACTAGTTAATAGAAATTCTATTTTGCAGAGTATATTTGATCTGGATGAAAAGTTGCATCGTAAATGCATGATGCAACACTGTGGGAGGGTCCTAAGGAACTATAGGACAAATCTCACCTGAGATTACATATGTGACGCTGAGAAGAGGTTCTTGATTGATTTCCAATTCTAGACATTGATCACTTTTTGACTAACTCTACACTAATAATTTTTGTTTGTATTCTCTTTAAAAAATAAATTTAGACAGAAGGAAGCCACTGAGCAATGGAACTACCTGGACACCAAAGATTGGGAGGAGTTTGTTACCCAAAGAAAAACAGATGAATTCAAGGTATTAAGCGCCACTCTCAATTTAATTAATATACAGTTTTATGTATTCACCTATTCAAGATTAACCTTTAGTTTTACTAACCAAATCAATGTGCTTGCTAACAAGGCTATCAGCGATGCTCAAAGAGCAAGGCGTGCACTGAATGTACATGACCACACAATGGGTCCAAGAGGCTATGCAGGCATTTGCCAAAGACTGCAGGCTGAGTCTACTGCTCAGTCCGTTGCTACTCAAGAGTCCTCTACTATTGGTCCCACACCTCTGCCTCACTATGCTATGTGGATAGCTGGGAGGCAAAACAAGAAGGGAGATATAACGAAGCCCGCAACTACTAAGGTGGTTGCAAAAATGGTAAAATTCAACTCTTAGAGCAATCGATCGATATTGATTATTGTTATGTTTACTTACCAATTTCTATTGATGGCGATTAGCGGGAGCTGCACGAGCAGAGGAAGGAAGGCAAGTTCATCCCTGAGGGCACAAGGGATGAATTGATAGTTGCTCTGGGTAACCCAGAGCAACCTGGACGTGTTAGGGGTGTAGGCGCTGGTGTGGGCATCAAAGCGTTCTTTGGGCCATCCCAACGCAAACATGTCCCAAAAGTGGGAATTTCACAAGTTGAGGTAACATATTCTTTTTTTAGAATGTTATTGTGAAAGGGAATTCAATAATCGATAGCTACATTTCTTTTATCCATGTATAGGTAGATGAATTAATTGAGAGGAAAGTCTAAGAAGCAATGGTGAAGTGGCAGGCATCTCAGACGGCCACTCAGACGGTACCTGTGATGTGTCACGCTTCTATTACTCCTACTACAGAGGTTGGGAGTAATCTCATAGAGCCACCACCTAGTACATCCTCTGTAAGTATTTTTATGACATAGTATCTAGTCTTTTCAAGATGATATGTTTATGTATATATGTATATAACATTCTTTACGTAAATTTGTAGGGGTTGAAGCCATGTCGTCTAAAAAGTCAAGAATATATCGTTGCAGAGGCACAAGCTTACCCAGCCCTTCCAAGGGAGATGTTTCATGGGACTCCAGTACCAACTGGTGCGGTTCATGTGAGCCCAATACATATACTCCCCGATTGGAGGGATCTTCAACTGCCATATGCCCACCCAGATTTTGAAACACTTGGTGAGGCAGAAGGTGGAGTGATAATGTGGCCCAAAGCGGATGTCGTCTATACTAATATTGTATGGTAAATTTACATTATGTTAATTTGTTAGTATTTATATATGAGTCAATTGATATGAAATTAAATATATAGGTCAAAAAGACGACACCTGCTACATCTCGGCCTCCACATCCACCTCCTCAACTACCAAGTTGGCTTCCAAGGGACCTACACGTCTAGTTAGGTCCTAATTGTAGGGGTATGGCAGTATGGATCGGAAAACATGATCGAAATTTCCCTATAAATGTTACAATTCTGGAGGATGTTGCAGGTCAATCATACGATAACAATATATGTATACAAGTTTTGCATATGTATTAATGCATAGGTATTAATGCAGGTCAATCATACGAAAATAAGCTATTTATACAAGATATTTTGGAGTTATTTCGTTATGATTGGCTGAACACATCTATGATAGAGCTGTGGATATGGTGAGATCTTGTTTATACACCTGTATACCTTGTTTTATATACAGCGATCTGGTTTCTTATATATGAATGCATACGTAATACATGTTTTGCAGCCACTTACACACGATATGTACCAATTTTGCATTTTCCCATGTGGGATTTTTGGTTCCATCTTTGATTAGTCTTGTAGATACAAACCCTTCTTCAGTTACTTCATACTGCTGTGATGCTTTTGAATATTTTGGTAAAAATAAGAAGACGGTGATAATAGCTCCATTCAATGTCGAGTAAGTTTACTTTTCTTATAATTTGGACTTAAGAAAATTACATTTTTATTGTGGATTTTGAGTTATTAATTTTTAACTTTCTTACCTGTAGTGGTAGGCATTGGGAGTTACTAGTTATTTTCCCCAAGACGTCCACTGTCTATTATCTAGATCCTGCAGGGAATGAATTGAATACATTATATGGACACGCAATGAAAAGGCCATTATTCTCATGAGAAATATTTCATATTTTTATATCTGTTAACATCTGTTATTATATTACTGTTTAATTATGCAATTTAATGTGTTACATTAACATGTAGGGCTTTACAAGAGTTCAAAAAGCTGGAGGAAAGGTCCCTAGGAAAAAGAATCATCCACTAATTTGGGAGAATGTGAAAGTAATTTCTCGACTCCAATGTATATATTATTTATGTGAACTGTGCTTATTTGTATTTTTGAATATTTTATATGTTTCAATTTATAGTGTGCTACACAAGACAACGGTTGGGCATGTGCCTACTATGTGATGTGATTTATGGACCTAATCATCAAACATGCCGCAATAGAAATCGATACTATACAGAAGGTATTATATATAGTCTCATTAGATAATATGATATATATCAATCTTATTATATATTATTAATTATATATATACGTCATTCTCTTTGCAGGTGTTTAAAACTGACTTCAGCACAGGTGGAAAATTATTAGATGTACATACTCCCTATACAAGGGAGGAATCAGATGTTGTAAGAGAAGAATGGGAAAAAGCCCTACAAGTAGTGGGAATTTTTAAATATAGTTGGGGTTCTGATGACAATGATGACGATGATGTAAAAAATGATATTTCTAAACCTTGTTCTCATAATTATTTTTGTGTGAATGTGAATGACTTTTTCTGAATTGTCATATGTGTGAATGTGAATGAATTTTTCTGATCAATACATGAATGTCTGAATGTGAAAACAGATGAAATGAATAGAACTGAATGTGAATGTAAATGACTTTGCAGGTTTCTACATGTATCTGATCAATACATGTGTCTGAATGTGAATGACTTTGTAGGTTTGTGGCCTGTTGTTGGCTGATATCAATGGATGATGTCAACCTGCAGTTCAGAACTAAACTGCAGGTTCTGCATCCTGCTGACCAGCCATACAACAGGCCTGCAAACTGATAAGAAAAAAAAACCAGAACATAGGCGTTGGTTATTTGTATAAAACTGACAACAAAGACATACATAGTCAGTTATTAGCAAAAAAATGATGTCTCTTCCATGTCTGGCGTCAGTTATCTGTAAGAATCGATGCCTATAGTATCCAGGTACCACGGCCGTGTTGGGAAGCATGGTCGTGCCGGCAGTGATATGGCGTCGGGCATTGTTTAATAACCGACATGTTTAACCATGATATAGTGTCAGTTTTCTTTACTAACTGACGCTTATAGTTCCCTTACTGGCGTGTTTTCGATGGCGGGAAGGGTTATGGTGTAGGTGTTGGTTTAATAACCGACGTCTTTGATCATGATATAGTGTTGGTTTTCATTAAGAACCGATGCTTATAGTTCCCTTGCTGGCGGATTTTCAGTGGCGGGAAGGGTTATGGCATCGGTTAGAAACCAACGCTGAACGTGTCATCCTTTAGCGTCACCCACTTGGGTGTCGCTTAGAAATCGATGCTAAAGGCTCTAAATAACTGACGCCAAAGGCCTTTCCTTTAGTAGTGTAGTCAGTCCAAACGACATGACCAGAAACTCATAATGCCCATATCTTGTTCTGAAAGCTGACTTAGGAATATGTAAAGCCTTTATCCTCAACTGATGATATCCAGATCTCAAATATATCTTAGAAAAGATTGTCGCTCCACACAACTGATCAAACAAATCATCTATCCTTGGCAACGGGTACTTATTCTTAATGGTGATCTTATTCAACTGTCTGTAGTCTATACATAGCCTCATAGTACCATCTTTCTTTTTCACAAACAAGACTGGAGCACCCCATGGCAAAGAACTAGGTCGAATGAAACCCTTATCCAGTAATTCTTGTAACTGAATCTTGAGTTCCTTCAACTCTACAGGTTCCATTCTATAGGCTAGTAGCACTATAGGTTGACTACCTGGAAACACCTGGATCTCAAAGTCTATCTCTCTTTCAGGAGGTATACCTGGCAACTCATCGGGAAAAACATCTAGGAACTCACATACCACTGGCACATCCCATAGACTAACTGTGTTCTTCTCAGCTCTAGTATCTACTACATGTGCCAAAAACACCTCACAACCATTCTGCAACATCTTATCAACTACAACAGCTGATATGATACACGTAGGGAAAACTTTTCTGTCTCTAGTAAAGACACAAGAAAATCCACCCTATTGAAAGACAACCTCCGTCTTCCAACAGTCGAGCTGAACTCGATACGTCTCTAGGCAATCCATACCCAAGATAACTTGAAAAGAGTTAATATCTAGGGGTATAAGATTAACTACAAAGGTGTAACCACCAAAAGTCAACAAACATCTGGGACAAAACTCTGTCAACACTGTCGGTTCACCTAACGGAACCCTCAACAACAACTCAACTGGTAACTCCTGGGTTACTAGGTTAAGCTCACAAGCTAAAGAACTCTGTATAAATGAGTGAGTAGCACCCGGATCTATCAAAACTGTAACTGAAATGTTGTTAAAGAAAAGCATTTCTCCTGTAATACTCAAGAAGAAACAATACCTTCTTGTGGTGTTAGAGAGAGGAAGCGTCCTGAAGCTCTTCCTCTCCCACGATGTCCTTGTTGTCCTTCCCTAACACTGGGTGCTGCACCACCTTGGGAACCTGAAGTTACAAAGGAACCGAGTCCTCCAGCTGGAGCCTATCTCGGGACATTCTGGTACTGTGACTGGGAACCCTGTGATGCTAACTGTTGTAATTGGGGGCAATTCCTCTTGAAATGTCCCATCTTTTCACACTGATGACATCCTTGAAACCATGTTCCCCAACACTGTCATGGGTGTGGTATTCCACAAACATCACACATGGATTCATCACGTCTTTGCAGTCTTGTCACTAACACTGAAGATCTTGAAGACCTAGTTGGAGGTGTCCATGTAGACTGTATACTCCATCTTCAGGAATTGGGTCTTCCTCCACTTGATGAAAAACTAGATCCTTGTCTACCAAAACAGCCAAGTCCTCATCCTATCTTAGAAAAGAAACCACCACCTCCCCTGTATCCACCACTGCTTTGTCCCCTTCTAATAAAGTCCCTAGATCTTTTCTTACTCTGAGACTACTTATCAGCATTAACTAACACTTCTACACGTCTCGCTGCTTCCACAAATTCCCCAAAGTTTTCTCTATCTCTTCGACTAATGGCTGAAACGGTGTGTCTAATTTCTGATCTTAATCCTTCTTGAAATCTTTTGCACTTTTCTACATCATTAGGAACAAGTTGCGGACAGAAATTTACCAACCTTGTGAAATTTGTCTCATATTCACCAATTGTCATACTTCCTTGTCTAATATTCTATAGTTGTCTTATCTTCTCACTCAGAAAGGTAGGTAGGTAGTACTTAAGATGGAATTCATCAACGAAATCCTTCCATGTCAGTATTGTGTTCCTCCTTTTATCTTCTACTCCACACCACCAGAGCTTTGCATCACCTTTAAGAAAATAAACTGCGTGATTGATTTGTCTTTCCTCAGATAGCTCCATCATATGGAACACTTTCTCTAACTGTCTCAGCCATTCATCTACCACTACAGGCTCCGTAGTTCCAGTGAACTTGGTACCTCCAAGCTTCATAACCAGCTCATAGGATCTCATCAGATCCTTGCTACTCGAGGTAGAAGGTCGCCTCTCCATCTTATACTTTTCCCTAGTCTCAAGAAACATCTTGTACATCCTTGATGCCTCATCCACATCACCTCCACCACCTGGACCCATCTCCTGAGGAACAGATCCAATGTGGCTCTCAGCTTGGTCCTCATGACCACGTCCTCTTCCTACCATCTGCAATAGTATAACATAACATTTCTTGTTAGAAAATTGCAGTTAGAAGGAAGACACCTAAGTCCTAATCCTATTGGTCTCTTATCATCCCCTGACCTTGACTTAGAGTAACAATGTACTCAACCTATGCTTTGATACCAAAAATCTCGTCACACCCGCATCCCACGATTTACCACTAGTCATGAGATTAGGACATAACAAGAGGATTTAACGTAATACAAAGATCACCCTTAACCTTTTCTTTTCTTAATCGCTTAAAATTAACCTAAAGGTAAATCTTATGATCTTGGAATAAACTGAAATCTTACTAGACTGTAGAAGCAACTACTATTTACATTTCTAGGTAGATAAAGTAGATTTACACATCATATTACATTTTTCATGTGGAATATAAAGCACAACAGATAACTTAAAACTAAACTACATATTATATTACACTCTCTCTCTACCACACCACATGCCCAAGGACCGAGGCGAAAGGACTAAGAGACCTCTATCTAACTACGAACTACCTTCTAAGAACTTGGGTGATACGATCCTTTAACTTCCTCATGCTAACGCTGACCTGAAAAAAAATGTTTCAGTAGGTTGGTGAGCTACTGGCTCAGTGAATAGAATTTCACCCAACCATAACAGATAACTCATTTCATGTTTATTAATTAGAATAAAATACAAGATAATACTATACTGAGCAGATCTAAACAATATAATTTAAATGACAGGAGATGTCAATATTTCATTAAGATAACAACTGCTGCAAAGTTGTAGATACAATTAAATTACAGAGAATACTAAAATTTCATTTAAAGGACAACTGCTGTGAAACTAACTCAAATCTTTCTTAACTCTTTAACTTATAAGAAACTCTGTGAATCTATATGAACGTATTTTCTCTTATGCCCTGATCATATGCAGTGTGCTCTACATATGAAGACTCGTAAATAACTACGATCTCACCATACAAGACTTAGCTTAAAACCCGGGAAGCTAAGCCTAGAACTGAATCCGGGTCTGCTTGACTCGAACTGTCACATCTGACTAAGGCGGCTAAACAACTGGCCTTTAATTGGACCTCTCCTCTAGGCTGAGTACACGGGCAGAGGGTCTAAGACGCTCTGTGGGCTTCATCTTGGTATGCTCTGTGGGTACCTCTGGGTTACCACCGGGATCTCCGGTTCATGTTGGGTAACCTATCTTCACTTAGGAGACTCCCTCAAGGGCTTCGTCTCCCCACACGCTCTGTGGGTGCATTCTGATCCCCATATACTGGTCACTGCCAAGGTGAATTGTTTCCTCCCTACAGTGCATAAATCTGTAGGGAATCTACGGTGGTCAGGGCACCTATGTCTATTATTTTATTACTCTAGAAAATCTCTTACTACATTGTATATCTCGCATACTTATTCTTGACTTTGGTATCTCTATGGTACCGAGTCTATTTATCTGAGACTTATAAATACAACATGTATATCATTTCTAACTTGGTAGTGCAATGTACTCAAACACTATAATTTACTGATAAATCAACATACTGTAAATGTAGGCAGACTAAAATTCTTAAATAAATAGATTACATGTTCACTTGACATTTATATACTACATTTATGCAATTGAACCTCTTAATACACTCATAAGAGTTAATTACTTGATATATGAAAAATCATCTGTAATTCCTCAAAAAGCGTGCACATCAACCCTAATCCTGGGTTGTGCATCACATAACCCAATTAAGAGTTAATTACTTATAACGGCATGAATAATTAATAGTAATAGAAAATTTCTAATGATGTCCTTGAGAAACATGCCAATTTGTGCTAAGACTAAACCACGCACATTAAATATAGTAGGGAGCGTGCAACTAGGTTTTCATTGACATTTTCATGTCATCGTCATTTATTTGAAATCATACATCTGTTAAATTACTAAAAGCATATAGCATGGGTTCTACCGAAACGGTACAACTACTGGTTGTATGCTACTAATTCCAACTTTAAACTGAGCAAATTAGGTTTTAATCAATCATGCAGTTCCAGTAATCCAAATTACAAATATCAAGCAATTATTGTCGTGCAAACATAATTAAGAAATTTGTGCAAATTAGAAATATGGCTACGCCGACACTGCATGGCACTTGGGTAAGCGATGTTACCCATGAATAAACACTGATCGAACCGAAATCGTTCGTTTCATGGAGTTAATACTTGCTTTGGGGAGTGAGATTCTACTCACAGCAGTTTGAGATGTCTGAAATCAATTGAAAATGCATCCATAGGGTTGTCTTCAACCTCGGTTCAGCCTGGTTCAGACCTGCTTCACGTACGGGTTGAAGAGGGGGCTGATCTAGGTCTGAATCGAAGCTATTGGCTACGGATTTCAGTTTGGACCTCAAGGATGTAGTCGATGGTGCCATTTCAAGCTTCTCCTTGCACCCTAGGCGACTCCTGGCCGCTGGCCGCTGCTAGCTGTGGAACCG
Organism: Alisma plantago-aquatica; assembly: GCA_963693085.1. NCBI lineage: Eukaryota > Viridiplantae > Streptophyta > Magnoliopsida > Alismatales > Alismataceae > Alisma > Alisma plantago-aquatica. The sequence goes on along the minus strand of OY856412.1, from coordinate 320,336,215 downwards.
CCCTAGCAGGTGGTTGGGGCCGCTAGGGTGAGGATGAGGATGGGAAAGATGGAGGAAGGAGAAGGTGAAAGGAGGACGGAGGTGGACGGAGCTCGATCGGTAGCTATCACACCCTAAATTGCCCACACACACCCTCTACTGCTCTCATTCGGATAAGTTGGGCGCCACATCAGTCAGTTCTGGGAATCGATCGGGGGAAGAAGGGGATAAGGGAGAAAGGGAAAGGGGTTAATAACCAATTAAATGGAAAAAAATTACAGATTTAACCCAAAAACTTCAAATCTTCACAACTTTCTCTCCGTAAGTCTGAACCAAATGATTTCTTTTGCAAAATTTTAAGCACAGGATCTACTACAACCTTAAGGCATAAAAACACAGCAACTAGACCATCTGAACTAGGTTAATTATCTTAGGTAATTAACTTAATGATTAACATTGCAGTTAACATTAATTACCTCAAATGAATCAATCTCAACTATTCATTCACATCTTAGCTTATCTTGATTAACCATGATGTTTAACAAGGTACTTAGCACTAATCAAGGTACTTCATGCTAATCGAGGTACTTACTAACTAACCTTGATGTGGGTTATAGCAATCTCCCTCCCTTATAAGAATTTCGTCCTAAAATTCCTAAAAGAGAAAAGGAAACTTGTTACGCATATCTGACTCAAGCTCCCACGTGGCCTCCTCTAAGTTGTGGTTCCTCCACAGAACTTTTACTAATGGTATCTCTCGATTCTTGAGTTTCTTGATCCTCCGATCAACTATTTGTACTGGTCCTTCAACATAGGACACATTTTTTCTGAGGTGTGCAGGTTCTGGGTCCACTATCTTCTCTGTACTAGGGTAACACTTCTTCAACATCGATACATGAAACACATCATGTAGATTAGCCAACTCAGATGGCAAATCCAACCTATAGGCTACAGGTCCAATCCTTTCAATGACAGGATATGGGCCCATAAACCTAGGAGTCAGTTTGCCTCTCTTTCCAAACCTCAACACTCCTTTCCATGGTGAAACTTTCAGATACACTTCATCACCAACCTCAAACTCAAGAGGTCTACGCCTCTTCTCAGTGTAACTCTTCTTCCTATGATGTGCAACTTTTAACTATTCTTTGATCACTGTAATCTTTTCTGTAGTCAAATCCACTATCTCTAGTCCAAGAATCTCTTTTTCACCCACCTCATACCAACATACGGGTGATCTACACTTTCTTCCATACAGAGCTTCATACGGGGCCATACCAAGGCTGGAATGGTGACTATTTCTATATGCAAACTCTATAAGATCAAGTGTTCTTCCCAGCTTCTACTCAAATGCAAGACACATGCTCTCAGCATGTCCTCAAGAGTCTGAATGGTCCTCTCTGACTGACCATCTGTCTGCGGGTGAAAGGTTGTACTGAACCTCAACTTTGTGCCTAAAGCACGATGCAACTGATTCCAAAACATGGATGTGAGCTTAGGATCTCTATCTGATATAATTGAAACTAGGATATCATGCAGCCTCACTATCTCATCCACATATATCTTAGCCAACTTCGGGACATCAAAGGTTGACTTAACAGGAAGAAAGTGAGCAGACTTAGTCAGTCTATCCACAATTACCCATATCGAGTCACAACCTCTAGGTGTCCTGGGCAACCCTACCACAAAATCCATTGTGATATGTTCCCACTTCCACTCTGGTATAGGAAGAGATTGCAAGGTACCTGTAGGTTTCTGATGCTCAGCCTTAACCTACTGGCACACACTACATCTAGCGACGTACTCAGCTACATCCTTCTTCATACCTGACCACCAGTACAACTCCTTAATATTCCTATACATCTTAGTGTTGCCTGGATGCATAGCGTACATCGATGCATGCGCTTCATCAAGATTCTTTTCTTTCAAATCACTGTCTCTCGGTACACACAACCTGTCATGTTGATACAACAAACCATCATCTGAAAACCTGAACTCTGGTCTCTTTCCCTCTGTCATATCCTGCATGATCTGTTGTAACTCATTGTCACTCCGTTGAAGTTCCTTGATTTGATCATAAAAGGTAGGCTTGACTTGCATCTATGCAATCAAACCACTCTGCTCTGTCACCCCTAAGTCTAAGTTCAACTTCCGCATCTCTACTAGCAGGTCTCTCTTGAAGCATGCCATAGAGAATACATCTATTGTTGAACTTGACTTCCTGCTCAGAGCATCTACTACCACATTCGCTTTTCTAGGATGATAATCTATCGTCACATCATAATCCTTGATCAATTCTAACCATCTCCGATGTCTAAGATTTAGATCCTTCTGGGTGAAAATATATTTCAAACTCTTATGATCCGTAAACACCTGACACACCTCACCATAAAGATAGTGACGCCATGTCTTAAGAGAACAAACTACTGCAGCTAACCCCAGATCATGTGTCGGGTAATTCTCCTCATTCTTCTTAAGCTGTCTAGATGCATAAGCTACTACTTTGCCTTCCTGCATCAACACACAACCTAAGCCTCTCCTGGAAGCATCACAAAACACTGTGTAGCCTTTATCTGCCTCAGGCAGGATCAACACTGGTGCTATAGTCAACCTCTTCTTCAAGATCAGAAAACTCTTCTCACAGTTGTCTGACCAGACAAACGGTGCATTCTTTCTCATTAAGCATGTCAGAGGTGATGCTACAACACTGAAGTTCTGGATGAACCACCTGTAGTAACTTGCCAATCCTAAGAAGCTCCTGATCTCAGTAGAAGTCTTAGGCTGCTCCCACTGTAGAACAGACTCGAATTTCTTAGGATCAACACTTACTCCATTACCTGAGATGACATGTCCAAGAAAAGACACCTCAGCTAACCAGAACTTGTACTTACTGAACTTAGCATATAACTGGTGTTGTCTCAACAACTATATAATGCTATCCTCAGATGATGCTGATGCTGCTCATCATCTCTGGAATAAACCAGAATGTCATATATGAAAACTACTATGAACTGGTCCAAAAACAATTTGAAAATCCGGTTCATCATATCCATGACAATTGTTCGGGCATTAGTCAGTCCAAACGATATGACCAGAAACTCATAATGCACATATCTTGTTCTGAAACCTGACTTAGGAATATCTAAAGCCTTTATCCTCAACTGAAGATATCCAGATCTCAAATCTATCTTAGAAAACATTGTCGCTCCACGCAACTGATCAAACAAATCATCTATCCTTGGCAATGGGTACTTATTCTTAATGGTGATGTTATTCAACTGTCTGTAGTCTATACATAGCCTCATAGTACCATCTTTCTTTTTCACAAACAAGACTGGAGCTCCCCATGGCGAAGAACTAGGTCGAATGAAACCCTTATCCAGTAATTCCTATAACTAAATCTTGAGTTCCTTCAACTCTGTAGGTGCCATTCCATAGGCTGGTAGCGTTATAGGTTGACTACCTGGCAACACCTGGATCTCAAAGTCTATCTCTCTTTCAGGAGGTATACTTGGCAACTCATCTGAAAAAACATATGGGAACTCACAGACCACTGGCACATCCCATAGACTGACTGTGCTCTTCTCAGCTCTAGTATCTACTACATGTGCCAAAAATGCCTAACAACCTTTCTGCAACATCTTATCAGCTACAACAGATGATATGATACATGTAGGTAAAACTTTCCTGTCTCTAGTAAAGACACAAGAAAATCCACCATGTTGAAAGACAACCTCCTTCCAACAGTTGAGCGGAACTTGATACAACTCTAGGCAATCCATACCCAAGATAACTTGAAAGGAGTTAATATCTAGGGGTATAAGATTAACCACAAAGGTGTAACCACCAAAAGTCAACAAACATCCGGGACAAAACTCCGTCAACACTATCGGTTCACCTAATGGAACCCTCAACAAAAACTCAACCGGTAACTTCTGGGTTAACAGGTTAAGATCACAAGCTAAAGAACTCTATATAAATGAGTGAGTAGCACCCGGATATATCAAAACTGTAACTGAAATGCTGTTAAAGAAAAGAATTTCTCCTATAATTACTCAAGAAGAAACAATAACTTATTGTGGTGTCAGAGAGAAGAAGCATCCTGAAGCTCTACCTCTCCCACGATGTCCTCGTTGTCCTTCCCTAGAACTGGGTGCTGCACAACCTCAGGAACCTGAAGTTACAGAGGAACTGGGTCCTCCAGCTGGAGTCTATCTCGGGACATTCTGGTACTGTGACTGGGAACCCTGTGATGCTGACTGCTGTAATAGGGGGCAATTCCTCTTGAAATGTCCCATCTGTCTGCACTAATGACATCCTTGAAACCCTATTCCCCAACACTGTCCTGAGTGTGGTCTTCCACAGACATCACACATGGATGCATCACGTCTCTGCGGCCCTGTCACTGACACTCAAGATCTTAAAGACCTAGTTGGAGGTGTCCATGGTGAAACAAGTATTTTATATCGATGTACCTGCAAATGATAAATGGTCGGTTGTTCTTCATGGTAAAAGATAGTCCATTGAAGATCCTATAGATGAAGAAGAGTACTATGATAAGTATGATGACTCCAGTCCATTCTCAGTTGGGTTGCCAACACCAGCAAATATTGAAGCTAATGATGACTTGTATGTGCGGGGAGATCACAATGAAGGATTGTTAATTGATAAAAAAATCACAATATTAGAGGCATGTTTATATTTTTTTATAAGTTTTATTTTTCTGAATGTGAACTTTACAATGTGAATTTTACAATGTGAATGACTTTACAATGTGAATGTGAACTTTACAATGTGAGCTTTACAATGTGAATTACTTTACAATGTGAACTTTACAATGTTAATTACTTTACAATGTGAATGTGAACTTTACAATGTGAATTTTACAATGTGAATTACTTTACAATGTGAATGTGAGCTTTACAATGTGAGCTTTACAATATGAATTACTTTACAATGTGAATGTAAACTTTCAGATGGTTGAGCATTCTCCCGATGACCGTGCTGATGATTACTGTGAGAGTGAGGACATAAATGCGCCGCCTCACAATGTAAGTTTTAAAAATATATATCATATATTTATATCTATATGTCCATTTCTAGTTATATCCTATAAGTGTGTTTATTTTGTCAAATTTTAGGTTGATGATGCAAATGTACCCTCTAAAGCACTTGAGGCACTTGATGAGTAGCACCAAAAAGTTGACAAGAGAAGGGGCATCACTATGATGAAGAAGTTAATAGCACAAAGGGGCAATGGACCCAAACTTGTTGTGGATTTTGATAATGCAGGAAATGCAATTGGAGTGAATCGCAATTTGTTTGTTTCATATCTTGGGTATGTTACTCGTAGCCATTGCGATTGTAAGATAGATTCTTGGCATAAAGTTCCTAAGGGGAATAAAGACGTAATATGGAAGGATTTATGCGTGAGTCATTATTAATTTGCAATTCTAATTGTTAGATTACTAATTTTTTGGATACTAGTTAATAGCAATTCTATTTTGCAGAGTATATTTGAATTAGATGAAAAGTTGCATCGTAAATGTGTGATGCAACACTGTGGCAGAGTCCTAAGGAACTATAGGACAAATCTCACCCGAGAATACATAAAAGAAGGTGACAAGAGGAAGAAGACAGCCACAGAACAGTGGAACTTCCTGGACCAAGAAGAATGGGACGCATTTGTTGCTTCATGACAAACTGATGAATTCAAGGTATTAGGCGTCACCCCCAATTTCATTAATATACATTGTATTCACCTATTCAAGATTAACATTTAGTGTTACTAACCAAATCATTAATGTGCATGCTAATTAGGCCCTCAGTGAGGCGCAAAAAGCAAGGCGTGCACTGAATGTGCATGACCACACAATGGGTCTGAAGGGGTATGCAGGCATTCGCCAAAGACTACAGTCTGAGGCTACTGCTCAATCTGCTGCTACTCAGGAGTCCTCTACTATAGGTAGCACACCTCTTCCTTGCCATGATGTCTGGATAGCTGGGAGGCAAAATAAGAAGGGAGAAATAAGGAAGCCCGCAATTGCTGAGGCGGCTGCAAAAATGGTAAAATACAACTCTTACAGCAATCGTTCAAATATTGATTATTTGTGGTGTTTACTTAATTACAAATTTTTGTTTTGGCAATTAGCGGGAGCTGCACGAGCTGAGGAAAAAAGGAAAGTTCATCCCTGAGGGAACAAGGGATGAATTGACAGTTTCTCTGGGTAACCCAGAGCATCCTGGACGTGTTAGGGTTGCAGGCGCTGGTGTGGGCATCAAAGCATTCTTTGGGCCATTCCAGCGCAAACATGTTTCAAAAGTGAGACTTTCACAAGAAGAGGTAACATATTCTTTCTTTATAATGTTACTGTAAAAGAGAATTCAATAATTAGAAGCTAACGTTTCTTTTATCCATGTATAGGTAGATAAGCTAGTTGATAGGAAACTCGAAGAAGCACTGAGCAAGTGGCAGGCATCTCAGACTACCACTCAGCAGACAGTACCTATGGCGTCCCACTCTACTCCTACTACAGAGTTTGGGATTAATCCTGTAGACCCACCACCTAGCACATCCAATGTAAGTATTTTTATGACATAATAACTAGTCTTTTCAAGATGATATGTATATATGTATATAACATTCTTTACACAAAAATTTGTAGGGGTTGAAGCCATGCCGTCTAAAAAGTAAAGAATTTGTCATTGCAGAGGCGTCGTCTTACCCATCCCTACCAGGGGAAATGTTTCATGGGTCTCCATTACCGGCTGGTTGGGTTCGTGTGAGCCCGCTACGTATATTCCCCAACTGGATGGATCTTCCATTGCCATATGCCCACCCAGATTGTGAAACGCTTGGTGAGGTAGAAGGCGGAGTGATATTGTGGCCAAAAAAGGTTGTCCTCTATACTGAAACTGTATGGTAAATTTACATTACGTTAAATTGTTAGTGTGTGTATATGATGTCAGTTGATCTGAAATTATATATATATACAGGTTAAAAAGAAGACACCCACAGCATGTAGGCCTCCACCTCCACCTCCTACATTACCAAGTTGGGTTCCACAGGACCTACCTGTCCCGTTAGGTCCTGATTGTAGGGGTATGGCAATATGGTTAGGCAAACATGATATAAATTGCCCTATAACTATTTCTATAGATGCGGATGTTGGAGATCAATCATACGAAAGAAACCTATTTATACAAGATATTTTGGAATTGTTTCGGTATGATTGGTTGAATACATATGTGATAGATCTATGGATAAGGTGAGATCTTCTTTATACATCCATATACCTTGTGTAGGATCTGGTGATCTGGTTTCTTATTTATTAATGCATACGTAATACATGTTTTGCAGCTACTTAGACAAGATATGTGCAGATTTTTCATTCGAACATGTAGGATGTTTTATTCCATCTTTGATTAGTCTAGTAGCTAAAGACCCTCCCGTTAGTTCAATAATACTACTGTGATGCTTTTACAAGTTTTGCTCAAAATAAGAAGACGTTGATAATAGCTCCATTCAATGTGGAGTAAGTTTACTTTTCTGATAATTTGGACTTAAGAAAATTACATTTTTACTATGGATTTTGAGTTATTAATTTTTAACTTTTTTACCTCTAGTGGTATGCATTGGAAGTTACTAGTTATTGTCCCCGAGACGTTCACTGTCTATTATCTAGATCCTAAGGGGACTAAATTGAATTCAAAATATGGACACAAAATGAAAATGTCATTATTCCGGTGAGAAATATTTCATTTTCATATCCGTTAACATATGTTATTACATTACTATTTAATTATGCAATGTACTATGTTACATTAACATGTAGGGGTTTAGATGAGTTCAAAAAGGCTGGAGGAAAGGTGTTACGACCCGCGTCGAGCTTAACCTGTAAGTATGATGAGCATGTGTTTTAGCTGCTTTGCTAAGTTGTATGCTTGTTTTGTTAATAATGTTTATAACGGATATGATATGTGCTTAGTGTGAATCCTAGCCCTTAAAACGTGTAGGATCTTACGCTTGAAGCGTTGCCAGAGAAATCATTCGAATCCGACCTTCGAGTCAAAAGTTGCATGTTTTTGGGCTTGTAGGGACCCGTTTGTAGTTTTTGGAAGTTCTTGGACTTAGCGTTTTGGTCCCTAAGTTTTCCTCCTTATCTCTTCTTTCCCCCTTATCTCGTTTCATTTTTCCAAAATGAGAGAATGCAGAAGCGTTCTTCTTCTTCCTTCGCGTGAGAGAGAGAGAGAGGGAGCTGAGAAGGGAAGGACGTCTTGGAGCCAAGGTTTTGCTCCGGCCAGCAGCTGCGATTCATTTTCTTCCCTCCTTCCATCATCTTCTCCACCAATCGATCTAGTTAGCAGCAAGAGTTGCGTTTGCAAGGAGATAGCACGAAGATTAGGGCGCAAGAGCAGCCCTAGCTTGACCTTCTTTCTCCCTCCGGCTAGTTCCTGGTAGTGTGCACCTATTGCAAGTGATTTGCAACCCAATTCGAGGGTTTTACCCGTCGATCCGAGTGAAATTGACATCTGCAGGTCCGTATTTATTTTCTGTCTATGTGCGGTTCGGCCGAGTTCGTGTTTTGGTCGGCCGAGTTCCTTGTTTAGGATATTGAACAGCGTTTTGGTCGGCCGAGTTTGGTCTTGAATCGGCCGAGTTTCTTTTGTAGGTAAACGAGCTGTGTTTCGATCGGCCGAGTTTCCTGTTGATCGGCCGAAGTTGGTCGGCCGAGTTTCAGAAACTGTGAAGTGATCGGCCGAGTTCCAAAGTGATCGGCCGAGTTTCAAGTTGTGAGTGGCAGTTCATTCAGAAATCATTATTTAACTCAATTATAGTGCTTAATTGCTTTAGTATCAGTTGGTATAACTTCTAAGCAGTTTAGCACATACAATAGTTTATTATACATTCAATGGAACTTGAGATACGTAATATGATTGATGAAAAAGATGGAATTTCCTATTTTACAGTTGCAATGCATATGCTGAATAAAGATGGTTGTTTAGCAATGAATTTGAATAAGTGGCATTGAGTCATGTTAAAAGATGGCAGATGATATATATATGAGTTTTTAAGAGATGTTCAGAATGTGAAATAAGTATGAAATGTGTTTTTCCTGTTTAATTGGTTATATGTTAATCAGTTAATAGACTTAGGTGCCCTAACACCGTAGAACCCCTTTGACAGGTCTGCTTCTTAGGGGTGAAACTCGTGTCCAACATCAACGCGTGCGATGTCACGGTGGCACGAGGATGGAAAGACAGTGTTCAACAACAACGCGTGCGATGTCACGGTGGCACTGGAGTAAATAGGGGTTATTCAACAACAACGCGTGCGATGTCACGGTGGTAACCCAGACCTCCTGAGCCTGTGTACTCAGGTTAGAGGAGGAGTTCAGAGAACTCGATGTAGTGCAGTGAGGCCGATGAGCCTGTGGGTCCTGTAGCAGAACAGGGTTGGAAGTCAGACTTAGCATTCCCTGGGTGTGTCGCTAAGTCTTGTACGGTGGGATCGTAGTTCGCTACGGATCTTTATATGCAGAGTACACTCATATGATTAGGGCATAATAATAATATAAATATGTAATCATATAGGATCACAATAAATTAATATATTCGAATTTTTGTGCCAATTCTATACATCTGTTTATTTGTTTAAAATATCTGTTGTTGCATAGAAATGTGATTATTATCTGCAAATCTGCTATGTCATTAAAATTGCCTTGCTTGTACTGCACTTATGTTTTATTTCAATTTTATAAACCTGATGAGTTGTTTAGTGATAGCTAAATGAAAGGCTATTCACTGAGCGAGTAGGCTCATACCTCTACTCAAAACATTTTCAAGTCATCATCAGCAGCAGGAATCTGAAGGATCCTTTTATCCTAACGCTTAGTCTGTAGAAGGTTTATGTAGTTAGTTTTGTTAGAGGTCTCTTTGTCCTTTCCCCTCGATCTTTGGGACAAGGTGTGGGTGAGAGAGAATGTGTATAAAGATGTAAATTAACTGTTATGCTTTATTTTATGTCGAACAATGTAATATGTTGTAGACTCTGTTTATATTGCTAGTCATCTTAATCAAAATGCTTCCGCAGTTTGTTGAGTTTTATTTTACAGCATAAATCAGATTACCTTTTTATGCCTTCTAAATGTTCTTAAAAAGTTATGAATGGTTTGGCTTGTGTATAATCCCTCCATCGCGCCCTAATCTCGTGATTTCGAGGTTAATGTGAGATCGGGGTGTGACATCTTGGTATCAGAGCATAGGTTGAGTATATGAATACTCTAAGTCCAAGTCAGGGGACGATAAGAGACCAATAGGATTAAGGTTTAGGTGTCTTTCTTCTATCTGTAGTTTTCTAACAGGAAATATTCTGTTATATCATTGCAGATGGTGGAAAGAGGCTTTGATCGTGATGATTAGGCCGAGAGCCATGTTGGCCCTGATCCACTATACTTGGGTCCAGGTGGTGGTGACCATGTGGATGAAGCGTCCCGTATGTACAGGATGTTTCTGGAGACCAGAGAGAGGTACAGGGCTGATAGACGCGCTTCTACTTCTACCAGCAGTAAGGATCTGATGCGATCTTATGAGCTTGTGAAGAAGCTTGGTGGCACAGAGTTTAGTGGCACTACAGATCCCGCCGAGGCTGATGAGTGGTTGAGACAGATAGAGAAGGTCTTTCGTCTGATGGAGCTTCCAGAAGAGAAGAAGATTAATCATGCAGTTTATCTTCTGACAGGCGATGCAGAGTTGTGGTGGCATGGTGTGGAGGATAAGAAGAGAGGTACAGAGCTTTCTTGGCAGGATTTCTCTGAAGAATTTCATCTTAAGTTCTATCCACCTACCTTCCTTAATGAAAAAAATCAGGCAGTTACAGAATATTAAGCAGGGGAACATGTCAGTTACTGAGTATGAAGCGTTTTTCACCCGGTTAGCGAACTTCTGTCCGCAGCTTGTTCCCGACAACATAGAAAGATGCAGAAGGTTTCAAGAAGGGCTAAGGCCAGAGATTCGGCATACATTTTCTTCTACTAGTAGGAGGAACAGAGAGAACTTTGGTGAGTTTGTTGAGGCTGCTAGACAGGTTGAAGAATTTGTGAATGCTGACAAGGTGCCTGAGTCTAAGAAGAGATCTACAGATTTCAGTAGAGGACAGTCCAGTAGTGGATATAGAGGTGGAGGTAGAGGTTTCTTTTCTAAACTCGGACGTGGCTTTAGCTGTTTCAGTAGACAGAGACCTGAGGATGTTACTCCTTCTAGAAGCAGAAGGAGATACAACCCCGGGAGATGGGGCAGCGCGTCTAGTGGACAGTCTTCTGGGTCGTCAATGTCAGTGATAGGTCCCCAGAAACAAGAGATTCCGCCATGTGACAACTGTGGAAAAATACATACTGGTCCGTGTTGGGGTGCAATTTGTTTTGTTTGTGGACAAGTAGGACATTTCAGAAAGGAATGTCCTCAACTTCGACAAGCATCATCGCAAGCTTTCCAGCCTCAGTACCATGATGTTCCGAGTTCTTCTGTGGCTTCTGGGTCTAGAGGTGGTGGTGTGCCTAGTGGCAGGAATGGTCAGAGAGGACTGCGTGGCAGAGGGAGAGCTTCAGCACGTTTCTTTTCTTTGACACCTCAGGAAGGTATAATCTCTTCACAAGTCGTTACAGGAGAAATGTTTTTATTTAATAGTATACCAGTTTCAGTTTTGATAGATCCGGGTACTACTCACTCTTTCATACGACATTCTTTAGTTGGTGAACTTAATTTGTTAACTCAAGAATTGGTAGATGAGTTAGTGTTGAGAGTTCCACTAGGTGGACCAACGGTTCTGACTGAGTTCTATCCCGGATGTTTGTTATCTTTTGGAGGTTACACCTTTGCTGCTAATCTCATACCCTTGGATGTCAATACTTTTCAAGTCATCTTGGGTATGGATTGCCTTGAGACATATCGAGTGCAACTCGATTGTTGGAAGAAGGAAGCTACCTTTCAACTAGGTGAATTTTCTTGTGTCTTTACTGGAGATAGGAAAGTTCTGCCTACGTGCATAGTATCTGCTGTTGTAGCTGATAAGATGCTACAGAAAGGATGTGAAGCATTCCTTGCTCATGTGGTTGACACTAGAGCAGAAAAGAGCACCGCCAGTGTTTATGATGTGCCCGTGGTTCGTGAGTTTTCTGATGTTTTTCCAGAAGAGTTTCCAGGCTTACCTCATGTCAGAGACCTAGATTTTGAGATTCAGTTATATTCAGGTAGTCATCCAATGGCACTGCCAGCTTATAGAATGACACCGGTAGAGTTGAAGGAACTCAAGGTGCAGCTGCAGGAATTGCTGGATAAGGGTTTCATCAGACCCAGTTCTTCGCCGTGGGGTGCTCCAGTGTTGTTTGTTAAAAAGAAGGATGGTACTATGAGTCTCTGTATAGATTACATGCAACTAAACAAGATCACTATTAAGAACAAGTACCCTTTGCCGAGAATAGACGATCTGTTTGATCAGTTGCGTGGAGCAACGGTTTTCTCTAAAATAGATTTGAGATCTGGATATCATCAGCTCAGAGTAAAGGCTTCTGATATTCCCAAAACAGCTTTCAGAACCAGTTATGGGCATTATGAGTTTCTGGTCATGTCGTTTGGGCTGACCAATGCCCCAGCAGCCTTTATGGATATGATGAATCGGATTTTCAAACCGTTCCTAGATCAGTTTATTGTAGTCTTTATAGATGATATTCTGATTTACTCCAGTGATGATGTACAGCATGAGCAACACCTGAGAGTAGTGTTGCAGTTGTTGAGGCAACACCAGCTGTACGCTAAGTTTAGCAAGTGCGAGTTCTGGTTGGCTGAGGTAGCATTTCTTGGACATGTTATCTCGAGAGATGGAGTTAGCGTTGATCCTAAGAAGGTTGATTCTGTGCTTCAGTGGGAACAGCCTAAGACTCCTACTGAGATTAGAAGTTTCTTGGGTTTAGCAGGCTATTACAGAAGGTTTATACAGAACTTCAGTGTGTTAGCATCACCTTTGACACGCCTGACGAGGAAGAATGCACCGTTTGTTTGGTATGATAATTGTGAGAAAAGTTTTCAGATCTTGAAGAGGAAATTGACTTCAGCACCAGTGTTGGTTTTGCCAGAGGCAGATAAAGGTTATACAGTGTTCTGCGACGCTTCTAGGAGAGGTTTGGGCTGTGTGCTGATGCAGGAAGGCAAAGTTGTGGCTTATGCATCTAGACAGCTTAAGAAGAACGACGAGAACTATCCTACACACGATCTGGAGTTAGATGCTATAGTTCATGCTCTTAAGACATGGCGTCACTACCTATACGGTGAGACATGTCAGGTGTTTACGGACCATAAGAGCCTGAAGTATATCTTCACTCAGAAAGATTTGAATCTGAGACAGCGCAGATGGCTTGAGCTGATCAAGGATTATGACGTGATAATCGATTACCATCCTGGTAAAGCAAATGTTGTGGCAGATGCCTTGAGTAGAAAGTCGAGTTCAACAGCAGATGCATTTTCTATGGCATGTTTCAAGAGAGACTTGCTTGTAGATATGTGAAAGTTGAACTTAGACTTGAATGTGACTGGACAGAGTGGGTTGATTGCTCAGATGCAGGTCAAAGCTACTTTCTATCATCAGATTAAGGAGTTGCAGCAGAATGATGATGAGTTGTGGCAGGTTATGCAGGATATGTCGGAAGGTAAAAGGACAGAATTCAGGTTTTCTGATGACGGTGTGTTGTATCTTCATGACAGGTTGTGTGTACCTGGGAACAGTGAGCTGAAAGAGCAGATTCTTGAAGAAGCGCATGCTTCTATGTATGCTATGCATCCTGGTAACACGAAATTGTACAGGAATCTCAGAGAGTTGTACTGGTGGTCTGGTATGAAAAGAGATGTGGCTGAATACGTGGCTAGATGTGGAGTGTGTCAGCAAGTTAAAGCTGAGCATCAGAAACCTGCTGGTACCTTGCAGTCGCTTCCTATACCTGAATGGAAATGGGAACACATCACGATGGATTTTGTGGTAGGATTACCCAGGACGTCTAGAGGTTCAGACTCAATTTGGGTGATTGTGGATAGACTAACTAAGTCTTCTCACTTTCTTCCTGTCAAGTCGACCTTTGATGTTCCAAAGTTGGCCAAGGTTTATGTGGACGAGGTAGTCAGATTACATGGGATTCCAGTTTCCATTATTTCTGACAGAGATCCAAAGTTTACATCTAGATTCTGGAATCAGTTACATCGTGCGTTGGGCACAAGGCTGAAGTTCAGTACAGCATTTCACCCACAGACAGATGGTCAATCTGAGAGGACCATTCAGACTCTTGAAGACATGTTGAGAGCATGCGTGCTACAGTTCAGAGGTAATTGGGAAGAACACTTAAGCCTGATGGAGTTTGCATATAACAACAGCTACCATTCTAGCCTTGGAATGGCCCCATATGAAGCTCTATATGGCAGAAAGTGTAGATCGCCAGTTTGTTGGTATGAGGTTGGTGAGAAAGAAATTCTTGGACCTGAGATAGTTGATATAACTACAGAGAAGATATCTATGATCAGGGAGCAGTTGAAAGCTGCACAGGACAGACATAAAAGTTATGCAGAGAGACGACGTCGACCTCTTGAGTTTGAGGTGGGTGATGAGGTGTATCTGAAAGTTTTACCGTGGAAGGGAGTTCTAAGGTTTGGCAAGAAAGGCAAGTTGACTCCTAGGTTTATGGGCCCATATCCTATTGTTGAGAGGATTGGACCTGTAGCCTACAGGTTGGATTTGCCGTCTGAGTTGGCAAATCTTCATGATGTGTTTCATGTGTCTATGCTGAAGAAGTGTCACCCCAGTACAGAGAAAATATTAGATCCAGATCTGGCACAGCTTAGGACAGATGTGTCCTACGTGGAAGGACCAGTGCAGATAGTCGATCACCGGATTAAGAAGCTTAAGAACCGTGAGATTCTTTTGGTAAAGGTTCTGTGGAGGAACCATAATCTTGAGGAAGCTACGTGGGAGCTTGAGTCAGAAATGCGTAACAAGTTCCCTTTTCTCTTTTAGGAATTTCGGGACAAAATTCTTATAAGTAAGGGAGATTTTTACGACCCGCGTCGAGCTTAACCTGTAAGTATGATGTTAAGCATGTGTTTTAGCTGCTTTGCTAAGCTGTAAGCTTGTTTTGTTAATAATGTTTATAATGGATATGATATGTGCTTAGTGTGAATCCTTGCCCTTAAAACGTGTAGGATCTTACGCTTGAAGTGTTGCCAGAGAAATCGTTCGAATCCGACCTTCGAGTCAAAAGTTGCATGTTTTTGGGCTTGTAGGGACCCGTTTGTAGTTTTTGGAAGTTCTTGGACTTAGCGTTTTGGTCCCTAAGTTTTCCTCCTTATCTCTTCTTTCCCCCTTATCTCGTTTCATTTTTCCAGAAACGAGAGAATGCAGAAGCGTTCTTCTTCTTCCTTCGCGTGAGAGAGAGAGAGAGGGAGCTGAGAAGGGAAGGACGTCTTGGAGCCAAGGTTTTGCTCCGGCCAGCAGCTGCGATTCATTTTCTTCCCTCCTTCCATCATCTTCTCTGCCAATCGATCCAGTTAGCAGCAAGAGCTACGTTTGCAAGGAGATAGCATGAAGATTAGGGCGCAAGAGCAGCCCTAGCTTGACCTTCTTTCTCCCTCCGGCTAGTTCCTGGTGGTGTGCACCTATTGCAAGTGATTTGCAACCCAATTCGAGGGTTTTACCCGTCGATCCGAGTGAAATCGACATCTGTAGGTCTATTTTTATTTTCTATCTGTGCGCGGTTCGGCCGAGTTCCTTGTTTAGGATTTCGAACAGCGTTTTGGTCGGCCGAGTTTGGTCTTGAATCGGCCGAGTTTCTTTTGTAGGTAAACGAGCTGTGTTTCGATCGGCCGAGTTTCCCAGTGGATCGGCCGAGTTTCCTGCTGATCGGCCGAAGTTGGTCGGCCGAGTTTCAGAAACTGTGAAGTGATCGGCCGAGTTCCAAAGTGATCGGCCGAGTTTGAAGTTGTGAGTGGCAGTTCATTCAGAAATCATTATTTAACTCAATTATAGTGCTTAATTGCTTTAGTATCAGTTGGTATAACTTCTAAGCAGTTTAGCACATACAATAGTTTATTATAGATTTAATGGAACTTGAGAAACGTAATATGATTGATGAAAAAGATGGAATTTCCTGTTTTACAGTTGCAATGCATATGCTGAATAAAGATGGTTGTTTAGCAATGAATTTGAATAAGTGGCATTGAGTCATGTTAAAAGATGACAGATGATATATATATGAGTTTTTAAGAGATGTTCAGAATGTGAAATAAGTATGAAATGTGTTTTTCCTGTTTAATTGGTTATATGTTAATCAGTTAATAGACTTAGGTGCCCTAACACCGTAGAACCCCTTTGACAGGTCTGCTTCTTAGGGGTGAAAATCGTGTCCAACATCAACGCGTGCGATGTCACGGTGGCACGAGGATGGAAAGACAGTGTTCAACAACAACACGTGCGATGTCACGGTGGCACTGGAGTAAATAGGGGTTATTCAACAACAACGTGTGCGATGTCATGGTGGTAACCCAGACCTCCTGAGCATGTGTACTCAGGTTAGAGGAGGAGTTCAGAGCACTCGATGTAGTGCAGTGAGGCCGATGAGCCTCGAGGTCGATGAGCCTGAAGGCCGATGAGCGTGTGGGTCCTGTAGCAGAACAGGGCTGGAAGTCAGACTTAGCATTCCCCGGGTGTGTCGCTAAGTCTTGTACGGTGGGATCGTAGTTCGCTATGGATCTTTATATGCAGAGTACACTCATATGATTAGGGCATAATAATAATATAAATATGTAATCATATAGGATCACCGTAAATTAATATATTCGAATTTTTGTGCCAATTCTATACATCTGTTTATTTGTTTAAAATATCTGTTGTTGCATAGAAATGTGATTATTATCTGCAAATTTGCTATGTCATTAAAACTGCCTTGCTTGTACTGCACTTATGTTTTATTTCAATTTTATAAACCTGATGAGTTGTTTAGTGATAGCTAAATGAAAGGCTATTCACTGAGCGAGTAGGCTCATACCTCTACTCAAAACATTTTCAGGTCATCATCAGCAGCAGGAATCTGAAGGATCCTTTTATCCTAACGCTTAGTCTGTAGAAGGTTTATGTAGTTAGTTTTATTAGAGGTCTCTTAGTCCTTTCCCCTCGATCTTTGGGACAAGGTGTGGGTGAGAGAGAATGTGTATAAAGATGTAAACTAACTGGTATGCTTTATTTTATGTCAAACAATGTAATATGCTGTAGACTCTGTTTATATTGCTAGTCAGCTTAATCAAAATGCTTTCGCAGTTTGTTGAGTTTTATTTTACAGCATAAATCAGATTACCTTTTTATGCCTTCTAAATGTTCTTAAAAAGTTATGAATGGTTTGGCTTGTGTATAATCCCTCCGTCGCGCCCTAATCTCGTGATTTCGAGGTTAATGTGAGATCGGGGTGTGACAAATGGTCCCCAGGTAAAAGAACTAGTAAATAATTTGGACAAATGTAGAAGTAAGTTCCTGACTGCAATGTATATATTATTTATGTGAACAATGCTTAATTAGTTGTATTTTTTAATATTTTGTATGTTTCAATTTATAGTGTGCTACACAAGACAACGGATGGGCATTTGCATACTATGTGATGCGATTTATGCACATGATTATCAAATATGCTGCAGTGGACATCGATACCATTCCTGAGGTATTATATATAGTCTCATTAGATAATATGAAATATATCACTCTTATTTATATATTATTAATTATATATATACATCATTCTCTTTGCAGGTGTTTAAAACTGACCACAATACAGGAAAGGCCTTACCAGATGTACATGCTCCCTATACGACGGAAGAATTAAATTATGTAAGAGAAGAATGGGCAACAACCATACAAGTAGTGGGGGTTTTAACATATAATTGGGATGTTGATAGCGAATAATGACTAAAGAATGATATTTTGTAAATGAATTTCTAAATTATAATATGTGTGAATGTTTCTACATGTCTGAATGTTTCTACATGTGTCTGAGTGAAAATGAATGAAACTATTGGTTGCTATATGAATGTTTCTACATGTGTGAATGTGAAAATGAATGGAACTACAGATATACATGAATGTTTCTACATGTGTGAAAATTGAATGGAACTGTAGGTTGCTAAATGTGTGAACATTTATGTTGTTAATTTTGCAGGTTTGTGGCCTGTTGTTGGATGATATCAATGCTGCAGTTCATAACTGAACTGTAGGTTTCTCATCCTGCAACCAGCCACAACAGGTCTGCAGACTGGCAGAAAAAAAAACATAAAATAGGTGTCGGTTATTTGTATAAAATCGACGATAAATGGTTACAGTGTCAGTTTCCCTACTAGTAACCGACGTCGATTTCCCTAATGAGGCCAGACACCACGGCCGTGCTGGCTAGCATGGTCGTGGCAGCAGGCCAGACACCACGGTCGTGCTGGCCAGCATGGCCGTGGCAGCGGGTGAGATGGCGTCGGTTATCACTAATAAACTGACGCCGATAGTGCCCCAGATGGCGCCCTTTCTGTGGCACGAAGGTATATGGCGTCGGTTTCAAAGCTAATAACCGACGCCTATACCCCCCTGCTGGCGTGTTTTCGGTGGTGTGCGAAGGGTTGTGGCGTTAGTTTGAGAACCGACGCGTAACAGTTGGGCTTTTAGCGGCGCCCACATAGGTGTCGCTTAAAAACCGACACTAAAGGCCTTAAATAACCGACACTAAAGGCTGGTTATGTACTAGTGAGTGTACTCCATCTTCCGGAACTGGGTCTTCCTCCACTTGATGAAAAACTAGATCCTTGTCTACCAAAATAGCCAAGTCCTCATCCTATCTTAGAAAAGAAACCACCACCTCCTCTATATCCACCACTGCTTTGTCCCCTTCTAATAAAGTCTCCAGATCTTTTCTTACTCTCAGACTGCTTATCAACATTAACTGACTCTTCTACACGTCTCACTACTTCTACAAATCTCCCAAAGTTTTCTCTATCTCTTCAACCAATGGTTGAAACGGTGTGTCTAATTTCTGATCTATATCCTTCTTGAAATCTTCTGTACTTTTCTACATCATTAGGAACAAGTTGCGGACAGAAATTTACCAACCTTGTGAAATGTGCCTCGTATTCACAAATTGTCATACTTCCTTGTCTAATATTCTATAGTTGTCTTATCTTCTCACTCAGAAGGGTAGATGGGTAGTACTTAAGATGGAATTCATCAATGAAATCCTTCCATGTCAGTACCGTATTCCTCCTTTTATCTTATACTCCACGCCACCAGAGCTCTGCATCACCTTTAAGCAAAAAAATTGTGTGATTGATTTGTCTTTCCTCAGGAAGCTCCATCATATGAAACACTTTCTCTAACTGTCTCAGCTATTCATCTGCCACTGCAGGGTCCGTAGTTCCAATGAACTCGGTACCTCCAAGCTTCTTAACCAGCTCATAGGATCTCATTAGATCCTTGCTACTCGAGGTAGAAGCTCGCCTCTCCATCTTATACTTTTCCCTAGTCTCAAGAAACATCATGTACATCCTTGATACCTCATCCACATCACCTCTACCACCTGGAACCATCTCCTGAGGATCAGGTCCAATGTGGCTCTCAGCTTGGTCCTCATGACCACATCCTCTTCCTGCCACCTGTAATAGTATAACAGAACATTTCCTGTTAGAAAATTGTAGTTAGAAGGAAGACACCTAAGTCCTAATCATATTGATCTCTTATCGTCCCCTGACCTTGACTTAGAGTAACTACGTACTCAACCTATGTTTTGATACCAAAAATCTTGTCACACCCGAATCCCACAATATACCACTAATCATGAGATTAGGGCATACCAAGAGGATTTAATGTAATACAAAGATCACCATTAACCTTTTCTTTTCCTAATCACATAAAATTAACCTAAAGGTAAATCTTATGACTTGGAATAAACTGAAATCTTACTAGACTGCGGAAGCAACTACTATTTACATTTCTAGGTAGATAAAGCAGATTTATCCATCATATTACATTTTTCATGCGGAATATAAAGCACAACAGATAACTTAAAACTAAACTACATATTATATTGCATTCTCTCTCTACCACACCACATGCCCAAGGATCGAGGGGAAAGGACTAGGACACCTCTATCTAACTACGAACTACCTTCTAAGAACTTGGGTGATACGATCCTTCAACTTCCTCGTACTGACGCTGACCTGAAAAAAAATGTTTCAGTAGGTTGGTGAGCTACTGACTCAGTGAATAGAATTTCACCCAACCATCATAGATAACTCATTTTATGTTTATTAATTGGAATAAAATACAAGATAATACTATACTGAGTAGATATAAATAATATAATTTAAATAACAGGAGATGTCAACATTTCATTAAGATAACAACTGCTGCAAACCTGTAGATACAATTAAATAACAGAGAATACTAAAATTTCATTTAAAGGAAAACTGTTGTGAAACTAACTCAAATATTTCTTAACTCTTTAACTTATAAGCAACTCTGTGAATCTATATGAATATATTTTATCTTATGCCCTGATCATATGTAGTGTACTCTTCATATGAAGACTCGTAGAGAACTATGATCTCACCGTACAAGACTTAGCTTAAAACCCGAGAAGTTAAGCCTAGAACTGAATCCGAGTCTTCTTGACTCGAACCGTCATGTCTGACTAAGGCGGCTAAACAACTGGCCTTTAACTGGACCTCTCCTCTAGGATGAGTACACAGGCGGAGGGTCTGAGACGCTCTGTGCGCATCATCTTTGTACGTTGTGGGTTACCACTGGGATCTTCGGTTCATGTTGTGTAACCTATCTTCTCTTAGGAGACTTCCTCAAGGCCTTCGTCTCCCCGCATGCTCTGTGGGTATGTTCCGATCCCCGTATACTGGTCCCTGCTAGGGTGGATCATTTCCTCCCTACAGTGTAGACATCCGTAGGGAATCTACGGTGTTCATGGTACCTATGTCTATTATTTTATTACTCTAGAAAAGCTCTTACTATATTGTATCTCTCTGTTACTTATTCTTGACTTTGGTATCTCTATGATACTGAGTCTATTTATCTGAGATTTATAAATACAACATGTATATCATTTCTAACTTGGCAGTGTAATATACTCAAACACTGTAATTTATTGAGAAATCAACATACTATAAATGTAGGTAGACTAAAATTCTTAAATAAATAGATTACATGTCCACTTGACAGTTATACACTATATTTATGCAATTGAACCTCTTAATACACTTATAAGAGTTAATTACTTGATATATGAAAAATCATCAGTAACATCTGTAAATTATCTTTAATTCCTCGAAAAGTGTGCACATCAACCCTAATCCTGGGTTGTGCATCACATAACCCAATTAAGAGTTAATTACTTATCATGGCATGAATTATTAATAGTAACAAAAAATTCTAATGATGTCCTTGAGAAACGTGCCAATTTGTGTTAAGACTAAACCACACACATTAAATATAATAGGGAGCGTGCAACTAGGTTTTCATTGAAATTTTCATGTCATCGTCATTTCTTTGAAATCATACATATATTAAATTACTAAAAATGTACATCCTAGGTTTATACCAAAATCGTACAACTACTGGTCGTATGCTACTGATTCAAACTTATAAACCGAGCAAATTAGGTTTTAATCAATAATGCAGTTCCAGTAATCCAAATCACACATATCAAGCAATTATTGTCATGCAAACATAATTAAGAAATTCGTGCAAATTAGAAATCTAGAGACGCCAACACTGCACGACACTTGGGTAAGCACTGTTACCTGCAAATAAACACAGATCAAGCCGAAATCATCTGTTTCATGAAGTTAATACTTGCTTTGGGGAGTGAGATTCTACTCACAGTAGTTCGAGATGTCTGAAATCAACTGAAAACACATCTGCATGGTTGTCTTCAACCTCGATTCAGCTTGGTTTGGACGTGCTTCATGTACAGGTTGAAGAGGGGGCTGAGCTAGGTGTTGAATCGAAGCTATTGGTTGTGGATTTCGGTTTGGACCTCAAGGACGAAGTCGATGGCGCCATTTCGAGCTACTCCTCGCGCCCAATGCGGCTCCTGGCCACTACTATCCGTGGTGCCACCCTAGCAGGTGGTTGGGGCCACTAGGGCGAGGATGAGGAGGGGAAAGATGGAGGAAGGAGAAGGTGAAAGGAGGATGGAGGTGGATGGAGCTCGATCGGTAGCTATCACGCCCTAAATCGCCCACACACACCCCTTTGCTACTCTCATTTGGACAGGTTGGGCACCGCATCAGTCAGTTCTGGGAATCAATCTGGGGAAGAAGGGGATAAGGGAGAAAGGGAAAGGGGTTAATAACCAATTAAATGGAAAAAAATGCAGATTTAACCTAAAAACTTCAAATCTTCATAACTTTGTCTCCGTAAGTCTGAATCAAATGATTTCTTTTGCAAACTTTTAAGCACGGGATCCACTACAACCTCAAGGCATAAAAAAACAACAACTAGACCATCTTAACTAGGTTAATTATCTTAGGTAATTAACTTAACGATTAACACTGCAGTTAACATTAATTACCTCAAATGAATCAATCTCAACTATTGCTTCACATCTTAGCTTATCTTGATTAACCATGATGTTTAACAAGGTACTTTACACTTATCAAGGTACTTCACGCTAATCGAGGTACTTACTAACTAACCTTGATGTGGGTTATAACACTATACCAACTTATGTGAAATTAAATCTATAATTTTCCTCAAGTCACATAAAGTTCAAAGCTATGCTAGTTTATTTC
The DNA here is from genome assembly GCA_963693085.1 of Alisma plantago-aquatica. NCBI lineage: Eukaryota > Viridiplantae > Streptophyta > Magnoliopsida > Alismatales > Alismataceae > Alisma > Alisma plantago-aquatica. The sequence goes on along the minus strand of OY856412.1, from coordinate 320,313,382 downwards.
AAGGTCAAAGACACTACTCGTAATAATTTAAAGAGAGAAGTAAAATTTAAGTTTTAAGAAAAGGAAATAAAGGATGATACCTAGGTTTAAGGTAGTTATAAGGAATCACACATTGCTAGATATGGTGCGATCAATGATGAGTTTAGCTTCCAACTACCTTTTGGGGGTATGCTCTAGAAACCACTGTGTTTATACTAAACTAAGCACCATCTAAATTAATTTAAAAGACACCACATGAGATATGGCATGGGAAACATCCCAAAGTGTCTTTTATGATGATTTGGAGATGTGAAGCTTGTGTTAAAAGAATGTTTACTGATAAGCTTGGTACTAAATCTGATAAATGTTATTTTGTTAGATATCCTAAAGAAAAAAGAGAATATTATTTTTATTCCCAATCTGACAACAAAGTGTTTGTTGCCAAGGATGCTACATTCTTTGAGATGGATTTCATTTCCAAAGAAATCAGTGGGAGGAAAGTGGATTTCAAAGAGGTTTGAGACCAACAAGAGAACATTGAACTGATAGATGAACAAGATGAACAAAGAGGATCACAAAGTGTTGATGAACCTCAAACTGCTCAAGTAACATAGGAACCTCGTAGATCTAATAGGACACACCTAGAGATGAAAAGATTTGGATATCTTGTGACTCAGGAGGCAGTGAATTGATCATAGGTGATGAGCCAATAACCTATCAAGATGCTACAGAGGGACCAAAGTCTGAGAAATGGCTTGAGGCCATGAGATCTGAGATGGAATCCATGTATACCAATAAAGTATGGACTTTGGTGGATCTACCTGAAGGGGTAAAACCCATAGGATACAAAATGGTTTTCAAGAAGAAGACCGACATGGATGGAAAAGTTCAAACCTATAAGGGAAAATTTGTTACAAAGAGTTTCAGACAAGTTCAAGATATTGACTATGACAAAACCTTTTCTCCAGTGGCCATGGTTAGATCCATCAGCATCATGCTTGCTATTGCAGCTTATCATGACTATGAGATTTGGTAGATGGATGTTAAAACTACATTACTTAATGGGAATCTTGTTGAGGATGTGTATATGACACAACATGAGGGTTTTATAAATCTAAAGTTTGAAAATAAAGTTTGTACGCTACAAAGGTCAATTTATGGATTGAAGCAAGCATTTTAGAGAAAGAATCTTCATTTTGATGAAACAGTCAAAGAGTTTGGATTTATTAAAAATGATAATGAACCTTGTGTATACAAAAAGTTTAGAGGGAGCATAGTGACATTCCTTATATTATATGTATATGACATATTATTAATGGGGAATGACATCCCTACTTTACAAAAATTAAAGACATGGCTTGGAAATACATTTTCTATGAAAGACTTGGGAGAAGCATCCTACATCTTGGGGATAAAAATCTATAGAGATAGATCCCAAAAGGGTTCTTGGACTTACTCAAAGAGCATACATTGACAAAGTGTTGAAGCGGTTCAGCATTGAGAACTCAAAGAGAGGAAACATGCCTATGCATCACGGTGTCCCCATCCCTAGAGCTCAATGTCCTAGTTCTTGTAAAGAGAGGGAATACATGAGTTTGATTCCATATGCCTCAACAATTGGATCAATCATGTATGTAATGTTATGTACCCGTCCAAACGTTTCGTATGCCTTGAGCATCACGAGTAGATATCAACCACACCCAGGTGATTCTCACTGGATAGTCATGATGAACATCCTCAAGTACTTGAGAAGAACTAAGGATCAGTTCTTGGTCTATGGAGGAGAGGAAGAGTTGGTGGTACATGGTTACATTGATGCAAGCTTCCAGACTGATTAAGATGATTACAAATCACAATTAGGATTTGTGTTTGCTAAATAACGAAGTTGTGAAGTTGTAAGCTGGAAGAGTTCCAAACAAGAGACTATTGTCGATTCTACAATAAAGGTCATGTATATTGCTCCATTGAAAGCAGCAAAGGAGGCTATATGGATCAAAAAGTTCATTATATATATATATCGCATCCATCGTCTACTCTCGATAATTGTAGCTATTGTCCTATAACTCAATAAACAAATGATAAAGAAAACCAAAGTTGGGTGGTTAAGTGATGATGGGATGACGGAAACATATATGCAACGGAAACATCAAATACATGTTAAGTGCTTCCGCTACCCTATTATCTATTTACAACTGTAGATGCAGTTATCTCAACTTTAAAAGAATAAACCCTCCTTACAATTTTAAGATATGTGTGTCATGAATGTTATTTACATTATAATAACATTATGAAAAAGATAATAGAATCTCATTATATATTTCTAAAACTAAGAAGGTAGGCGAGAAACTATCTTGAATGTTATTTACAATCACACATGATGGGGGCAATGATGTAAATGTGACTCCAATTTGACGTATGTTACAGGACTGTTTCTCCTTTTTCTGCAGATTTTATTATACTTATTTGCGTGGGTGCTACAGTTCCTCATGGGTCAATTTCCAAAGAGGGATGGTACTGTATTCCCCTCCCGAAGTAGGTCCACTGTTGTTGTGTATTTGGGAACACAGACATTCAACTCGGCATGGGCGTGGACAGTTTGCATATATAAATATAACCTGACTTCGCCGGTCAGGGTTATATGTTTTTGACGCGGGTGGGGGGCGGTTTTAGGCCGGAGTCGGATGATTTTTTAGAGGGGTAGGCAGTTTCGGGATAAGGTAACAGGAGGAAAAAGAAAAAGAGTTTTTTTTATTAAAAATACAGTCCAACAAGACTAATATTCATATATTAAAAAAAATATTTTTATGTATATTATCATTAATGAGTGTAAAGAGGAAAGTAAAGGATAAGACAAAAGAAGTGAAGAGTTGTTTATAACTATGAATGCCATATTTAATGCCATATTTAGTGGAATTTGTTCGTTTTTTTGTAATGGAATGTGCACTTATACGAGCAATGCACTGACGTTTTAATTCTTAAAATGTGAGCGTTTTAACACAAATATTTGGCGCATTATGTTAAGTTTTTTTCTTATTTATTATTATACGCGTACACTAAGACTTTAAGCACTTTAACCTCATTTTTGGGCGCATAACAATAAATTGGACTCAAATAGACACTACACTCACAAGTAGGCGCATTGAGCCCATTTTAGGCGCTTTAACCTACTTTTTGGGCGCATTGCCTATAAATTAAGCGCATAACAATAAATTAGGATCAAATAGACATTACACTCACATATAGGCACATTAAGCCCATTTTTAGGTGCTTTAACTCACTTTTTGGGCACATTGACTTATAAATTAGGTGCATAACAATAAATTGATCTCAAATAGACACTAAATTTCCAAATAGGCGCATTAAGCCCATTTAGGTGCTTTAACCCACTTTTTGGACGTATTAGCCCCATTGTGGGAGCATTGCCTATAATTTAGGCACATAAAAATAAATTGGGCTCAAATAAACAATACACTCACAAGTAGGCGCATTAAGCCCACTGTAAGGCGCTATAATTAATTTTTTGGACACATTAGCCCCATTTTTGGGTGCATTGACCTATAAATTAGGGGCATAACAATAAATTAGGCAAATAGTCACCAAGTAGGCGCATAAGCCCATTTTAGGTACTTTAACCCTAGTTTTGGGCGCTTCGGATTAAAATTACAAATAAAAGAAGAAGAAAAAACAGAACCCGCGTATGTCGGGAGAGTTAAACCCTATAAATTAGGGGTGAGCATCGGTCCAAAACCGGATCGGACCGGACCGGACCGGACCGGACCGAGGACCGAAAATCAATAATTTTTGGACCGTTGACCGGACCGTTTGGTGGTCGGACCGGACCGGGACCGGACCGTTTTGACCGCGGACCGGACCGGACCGTTTGGACCGCAATCAGCCTTTTTTAGATGTTTTACAACTTATTTAATTATACAAAGTTGATAATCTTAGTCACTTCTAACAATTATATAACTTTAGTATCAAACATTTATACTAGTAGTACTTATATATGTACTTTATTTGTAGTTATTATAGAATACACCTTCAAATATATATGGATTTTATATAAAAGTTAGTCTGCGGTCCGGACCGGACCGGACCGGTTTTGGACCAGACCGGACCGGACCGGACCGGACCGAAGACCGAATTTATCGAATTTATTGGACCGCGGACCGGACCGAATTTGAAATGGAATTGACCGAACCGGACCGAATTGAGCGGTCCGGTCCGGTTTTGTGGTCTGGACCGAGATTTGCTCACCCCTACTATAAATATTCGGTCTGTCTTGGACTCCAGAAACCTCATTCATTCTCATGCTTGAAACGTCGCCTTCCGGAACAAGAACCCGATTGTCTGGCACCGATCGACAGTGGTCCATTGAGCGGCACGGTTGTCGTCAAGTAGGCCGCAGTGAGTGATGACGATAGAGGCCCAACACCACTGGATTCTAGGTGATAAATAGCTGTTTTATTCGTTTGTAAAAATTGTTATTCTCGTATCTCGAACGAAGCAATCTGTTTGGCTGTAGGGCATAATCTCCGTCTCTCCTTCAAATGGCTTCAAGCTTCCGGCAACAGAGGATACTCACTGCCGCAAGGCGGATGGTAATTATCACACAATATATAATTCAGAAAAAAAACATCACGACACACGGAACCCCCCTCCTCCTGTATAACGCAATTAATTTAGATCACTATCCTGACCCCCCCTTTTGGTGCCCTCTCACTGTCAGTGCGGCAGCATTTGGTAACACTATTAGTTTGAATAAGGCGGCGGTAGAAGAGGAAAGATCAATTAAGAACAGTCAAAAATATTAAAGAGACATCAAATAGACTAATAAACATTTACATACTTTTTAAACTGATCTGCTATCCAACTGTGGTCATCTACAAGATTAATTTTAAGCTGTGGTTCATCATGAATTTATAACTGTCGTTTAAAATAACCACGTTACCCAAAGGAACCAACGTGTTAAGAGGCACTTGCAAATATAATGGGATGACCCCACCATCACCGATGCGTGAACCATGAACGGGTAGCTGGTCGATGGATTTTGGATAGCAGTAAGCACACACGTGCATATGCACGTGTCATTTAATACAAAATTTTTATAATGAATAATTATTTTTTTCAAACAAAAAGATATTTTATACGTCTTAAATAAGAGGAAATGAAAATATATTGTTTCTTTTTTATTTTCTTCAACATGTAAGTCAAATGTGTTCATCAATCTAAACTCGTGTCTATTTAATAGGAGATCATATTTCATGAAGATATTGTGAGTTATTGTGCATGCACCTATAATACGATGGATCATTTCTTTTTTTGGATAAGTTCAAATGTTACTCCACAAAATATAGGGATTACAAGACGAAGCCCCATATACAAAACAAAGGGGGTAACTCTACAAAAGTCCCCAATGTTCCACCACCCTATCATCCAACCCCTTATAAGACCAGACCTTACAAGCAGCCCCAACGCTGGCCATTATCTCATCAAAAATGGACTGTGTTCTCTCTCTCTCCCTACCAGTATGCAACCTGGTATTCCTCTCCTTCCACACAAAAAACACCATGGCAGAAATGCAAAGGCCAGCAAGACATCTCAAGGAGTGGTTGCAAGCGGTTCTATCTAGGATCCATCGAACACCATTGTCCAGATTATCGGGGGGGGGGGGGGGGGGGGTGCGTCCCAACCCAATAACCAACGCTGGCCATGATCATTTCTATAAATGTTGCACGATGTTTAAATTCTACATACATATTTGTATGGAATTAACAATAATTAAGAACAGTCAACATTTACATTTGACTAAAGGAATTCTTTTCTCAGTTAAGATTTTAACACATATGTTCATTTTTAATAATGACATTAGACTTTATGAAATATGTATAATTCATGTGAATGAAATGTATGAGTTAGTATCCATATACGTTAAAAAATTACCAAAATTGTGGCATAATAAGTACAATATGATATGCCATTGTTTGTAGTCCATGAAAGTGAGGTATCAATCACTTCTTAAGTTACATGACATTATGACATTCTAGGCGTTGAAGAGCCATGTCTAATGATAAGAAATAGACATTGATGCTATGTTAGTTTCACTAAAATACTTCCCTAGTTAAGCCACCGTCACTCCTGATTTTTAATTCCATAATTGAATATATTTCCTTCATTAGATGTTTTAATTCCCCCTACATATAGTGTATTTGTATCTGGTTGTGACCCTTAGCCAAATTGTTTGTAGTATCCAAATGTCTTCTAGTGTTTCCATCCCAGACCTATCCACTAAAATTCAGCAATGTGAAGATAACCTCATAACAATTTTCTACATCGGACACCCATTCCCCTAGCCACACCAAAATAGAAAATCAAAATAATAATCATTGTTCCCTAAGAACATATAACATGTTCCAAAATGGGTTTTCATAACGTGTCTATTTGGGTCAATAAATGGTAGGGAGGATCCATGAGGGAGTGGAGGTGTGGTTTTAAAACTACAACTTATGGCTTGATATGAATTAATTGGCGTATATCGTATGTTCTATTACTGGTGAGGAAATCTAAGGATTATTGATAGAAGTTATTTTTGCAAGTCAATTTTCATATACAATCAGTACGAAGTTTTACACTTCATACTACATGTGGTTCCGTACAAGTTAATTAGTATACTTCTGATCCAATTTTGTTACGTTATTCATTCAATAACCAAAAGATATTGTCGCAAAAATAACAAAGATTTAGAAGCATAGTTTCGTAAAGCATTATAAATAAGATTTTACAGAATGTAAAAATAATGTAAGACGGTGTCAAACTCACACAGCTAACTGTCATTATTATTGCTCAATATCATAATAAATAAAAAAACATGACATAAAATGATGCTAATTTACAATCACTGCTGATTTCTCTCTACTCATTGTTGCTTAGAGCCTTGGAGTCGATCAGAAGGCTCATTGCATCTATATATAATATTGATATTACAAATGTGAACAGTCACAATTCCAAAACAAAGAAGGTTGTGACGTGACACAAAGGGAGTCTCAAGGAGCTTACAACTAAAAGAATTTCATGAATCTTCAATTTGTAGATACCAGAAAAAGTTAGTACCCCGATGAAGGATACATGGTGTACAAGTATATGTAGACAAAGCGTCAATAATGAAGGGTGGAATTCAATATGCCAAAGATTAGCTTGGTATATTATCGGCATCGGGGGAAGTAAGATGTGTTTTGCCTCCAAGTAGACAGCGCTAGCGACATAGCTTTCCAAAGATATTCCAACAACATTGTAGCTTAATACTCAACTTAACCTGGAATCATGACCATTGATGACAATCCATCATACATGACAAAAGCTAATGACCTCCCTTACTGATGTAGGTGGGATCAAAAGAGGCCTGCAGAATAATGTGCTCAAGTGATTCTGCAAGGAAGAAGAAGGAACTCGCAGCTAGATTTAATGTCCCTCCATTGTAGAGGAATGCCAGGACAACAAACTTATAGGTGACAACGATTACCATCGTTGGATACAACAATGATTGCAATGATTTTCTTAAAGTTAAAAGAAAATAATTGACTTGTTTTGAGTGGAAAACCATCAGTGTGGGCTGATGGATGTTAAAATTTGTTACCTATTGCCATGTCTAGAGTGAAGCATGTGCCACCTCTTCGTAGCCATCATGAGAATGCTGAAAACACTTGGAGACCATTAGAAATGTAGGTTAGAACTTAGAAGGGCAGAGTGAAAGGATCCTACAGGAATTTGAGGAAGTTTTGACTCCTCTCAATTGTATTCATTGAAACCGCAAGACATTTATTTCTAGCAATAAATAGGAGAAGATGTAGGATGAATGGAGAAGAGTGTGTTAGTGGAGAGGTAAATAGTAAGTCACTGGTGTTGGATCAAGGGCTCTAGAGGGGGGTGAATAGAGCTTAACAATTCTCACAAAAGGGATTAGACCACCAAATTATATTAAGTGCAGGAACTTAAACAAACAGTAATTTGATGTCTTAACTAGCAAGCATAGAAAGAATGAGAGACAAGGAAGAGCATGCACTTAGACAAGGTGGTTTAGAGTGGTTCCACATCCTAACTAGGAGCAATGTCAGTCCACTACCTAGAGGTGGTTAATCTCTAGGATTTGCAATCTTGGTACTCTTATATTCCATTATAAGATTACAAAATAAAACCACAACATCCAAGGGCTTAGTACCTCAAGCAAGAATCTTCAACCTATAGAAGGATCTTACCCACTTCAACCATGGAGTCTTCAGCCATCAACATGGACTTACCCACTCCTTCAAGTCTTCGGCCTTCAAGGGATTACCTATCCTTCTTGAGTGCTTGCCTTACCTATCTCCTTCACTTGGAGATCTGGAACACCTTGTCTTCTTCAACCTTGAAGAACGTAAACTCCTTCTCCTTCACTTGGAGAAGATCTTCAACTTTTTCTGCAATAAGGAAAGGGGGTAGCAAGATGGTGGAGGAGAGCTTTACATCAATACATGGAGTAGCTATCTTACAAAGGAACCTATCTCACTCATACTCATGAATTTTACTTGAAGGTAGAGAGAGAAAGGGGCTCAAAGGGTTAGAACACTCTCAACTAAGCTAGGACCAAGCATGTAGTGAATGAGCAACCTTGTAATGAAATCCAAGAGGTCTTATTTATAGTTGAGGGTGCCCCTTTAAGTTGTGGGACACTTAGATACAAAATATAGCCTTTTTGCTCAAAGCAACAACTCTATTTTTGCTTAAAACACACAATAACAGTCACAATCACTTTTTCTGCAAATTCCGTACAGTGCAATCGGTCGAGTTTCAATAAAGGTAACTCAACTGATAGAGTAAAAGACAAAGCTGATATTCAAATCATCGGTCGAGTTTGTCCTAGGGAAACTCGACCGACCAACAAAGATCGAATTGGTCAGGTACTCGATCAGTCAAGTTCTGTGAAAACATAACTCGCCGGATGCCTTCTTCAGAAAACTAATCCAGGAGGATCGGTCGAGTTTTCAACTCGATCGATTGACTGTCTGTGATCAATTTTCTAAAGTGCATCTAAAGTGATTAAAACTTGGTGTTTAGTGTCCCAATCAATTTTCTCGTCTTAGTTACAAGCCAATTCATCAATACAAGTGATTACAAAAATATTCTAAGGTCATTTACATAGATTTCCAAAATTACACACTTGCATAGCTTTTGGCTTGAACTTGAGTAAATTAGGGCTTTTGATTTTTGATCCTTTTCATGTATCTAACACTTGAAATCAATCTTCAATACACATATTTGATACATATGAATGGAATGGTTAAGTCATTATCAAAATATGGACAATGTATAACCTCTAGGTCAACATTCTCCCCCTTTTTGACAATGACAAATCATTCCTCAAACATATTGAAAAGGATATAGAAGTTATACATTTGTCTTGTAAATTAAGGGGATTCAAGATGTGAACAATGTGAATTGCTCCCCCCTCAATCTATGCTTCCTCTAACCTGCATGGTTAGTCTATCTACACAGAGCAATAATAGCATACATGTACTATGTAGTCCTTTGCAAGTCACATGATAAAATAGTAAATGAACAAGAAAAGGATCTCATAAGCAGTAAGCAATAGTATAACAACGAGTAACAATCTGATTGAGTTTCAAGACTTTGAAATTTCTCTCCCACTTTTGAAATTATCAAAAAGTATGGGGGGGGGGGGGTAGAAGAGCATATATCCATGTCTTCTCCAAAACACAATCAACCAGATATTCATACAAGAAATCTCATATTATATGCCAAACAGAGACAAAGGCAACATACAATCTCAGTCATAATCAAAATATGGTGAAAGATGGCACCAAATCATAAAATATAACAGAGCAAGGAGCAAGAGTGCACATGACATATATTACAACTCAGATGCTTGTTCTCATGAAAGCAAATACAAGAAAGAAGCGATGAAAAACATAAGATAAAATAGTACAACTCAGGTAATGTTCCCAGATGTTTCTAATACAAAATAGCCTAGAGAGATGTATATGATCAGCATACTAGACTAAAAACTAAGAAACAACTAAACATCTAAAATATCTATATCCACAACATCATCATCATAGGCTCCATGCTCGTAGTCCTCATATCCGTCAGAAGGTGCAACTGTAGTGCCTTCATCACCAGAATCAACACCATCACCATCATCAGAAGCGTCCTCACCATCACCATCGTCGTCATTAGCAGCCTCAGCATCAGCAACCTGGTCAGCCATCTCCTCATCAGCAGGAGGACCGAAACCACTACTGGGCCAACGAGCATTCTGTTCAGCCCAAGACATATTAAGAGCGTAGAGCTCATTGGCCTGAGGAAAGGATGGAGCAGAGTCTCCCAGGCTGGAAAGCAAGGTGGCCAGGGGGCCAGCAGGCAACGGGAGGTAGGCGGGAGCAGAACTACCAGCAGCGAAGGGTGGAGGAGCAACAATAGTAGAAGGCTCGGGTGTGGGATAGTAATGATTGTATGCATATGAAGCATAATCACTACCTGGGTAGGGATGGTAGGTGGGGTAGGGGTGAGCACAGGATAGGTTCATGGTCGACATGATAGAACACAAATCCTGATGCAGGTGCTCCTTGACCTGTTGGTTGTATGCTTGCTGGTGCATCATGTAGCCCATAAGAGTTTCATTAGATACACGGAACGAAGCGCGGCTAGGTATAGGAGGAGGTTGAGGAGGTGGGGCTCAAGAAGAGGAGGCAGGGGCTGCAGAGGCATAGGGAGAAGCACCATGGGTAGAAGAGGCAAACACAGGCACAGACTTCTGAATCGTGGTTTCACTGATACATACACCTTTCCTGGCTAGTTTGTAATGAAAGTCAGAAAAGAGTGATTTCTCAGTAGTGAACTGAAACAAACCACAGATCATGGTAGGGTAGGGGGGATGGGTGCCTTTGGTGTTCTTACCGATGTCGAAGTAGGTCATGTGGTGTATAATGTATCTGGCCCACTTGACACCGATGTTCTCTAGGATGCAATACAAAATGATAGCAATGTTCTCTGCAATATCCATTTGATTTTTCTTCGGATGGATGTTGCAGTTGATCACTAAAGCCAAAATGTGCTTCCTAAGGTTGAGGGAGGAGTAAGGTAGGGTTCTCTTATTCTTATATTGAACGTCAGGTTTCTTCAAGTAGCAATGAATATCAGGGAGAGTAAGGTCATTCTACTTGTAGAAACCTTCGGGATCAAAAAGATCAAAGTACTCGCCATAATCCTTGCACCACGTATTGTTTTGGTCATCTCCGGAAAAGAAGACATTTAGAATATCCTATGAGATTTGAAAACTCTTACCCACAATCATTGAGGTTAGGATTACTTGAGCATTTGGTAGGGGTATGAGGGAGTCATAGTTCCAACGCAAGTTAGCGTAGAACTCATGAATTGCTTTCGTGCTAGTCATCAAGTTGAAAAGCAATCACATTCAACAGCCAAGGCAGAGAGGTGGTGGACGGCGAGAAACCTAGCAACCTGGTCTATAACCACTTGACGCCTAGGTCTTGTCTCAAACAAGGCGCGAAAAGGAAAAGGACTCTTAGGAAGAAGGTCCTTGTACCTATTAACAACCTCTATTGAGACAAAAGAGGTATCGTCAAAAGGAATCAAGTGATTAGATGAAGAAGACAAAGGAGCATTGCTTGGGGCAGTTCGTTTTCCTCTTTGGGAAGCCATGGAGGTGAGAAATAGAAAGAGAAACGAACAAACACACAAAGCAAACCACAAAAGCCATCCAAAAACCACCAGGGAGCAACCAGGAAGGTCAAGAACAACTTATCTAGGTTGGTAAAGGGCTAGGATAGGGAAGGTTAGGGCTAGGGTAGAGAGCTTAGGGCTGGAAGAAGAGGAATCGATCGTCTATTCTCTAGTTGAGAGGGAGAATAGTCAGCCAAACCTGACTTAAAATTGGCTTCATCCTGCGGATCGATCGAGTTCTGAGAGAGGGAAACTTGACCGATTGGTCCAAAAAGAATAGCTCTCGGCCACTGATCGGTCGAGTTTGTCTTGGGGAAAACTCGACCGATGGTCAAGATGACCTAAAACTATCAAACTTAATTTTTAGCCATATATATGCATGCCAATTAAATTCATTTTTCGAGTCTATTATGTATATTGAACATACTTAGGCACATATCACTCATTATTGGGTACTATTTGGCGATAAAACCAAGAAATTCAAGAAAAGCCTAAAAACAAGCATGTCAACAAGCAAAGTGAGCACATTTTAAGCAAATTTAGGCAAGCAAGATGAGGAAAGCATGAGAAAGACATATAGGATAAAAACAACTAGCTAGACAACATGTCAATATCATCCAAAGCAACAATGAGCAGTTTAGATCTAATAAAATTAAATACTCTCTAGCTAGAGGTTTAGTGAAAATGTCTGCCAACTAATTTTCCATGTCCACATGCGTGATATAGATATCCTTCTTGGCAATGTGGTCACAAAGAAAATGATGGCGAACCTCTATATGTTTATCTCTACTATGTAATATAGGATTATAAGAAAGATTGATTGCACTAGTATTATCACAATAGACAGGAGAAGCATCAAAAAGTATGTTAAAGTCTTAGAGCATTTGCTTCATCCATAGGACCTAAGCACAACAACTCCTGGCTAGAATGTATTCAGCCTCGGTAGTTGATAATGCCATGGTGCTCTATTTTTTGGAAAAACTAAGACAAGCATGGTCCTAGAAGGAAGCAAGTGCCACTTGTGCACTTTCTATCAACCAAACAGCCTGCGTAATCCGCATCACTATATGCTACAAGAGTAAAGTCCCTTGACTTAGGGTACCATAGACCAAAGTTTTGAGTTTTGTCTAAGTACCTTAAAATCCTCTTGACAACAATAAGATGTGATTTCCTAGGACTTGATTGAAAGCGGGCACACAAGCCAACACTAAACATAATATCAGGTCTAGAGGCAGTTAAATAAAGCAAACTTCCAATCATACCTCTATAGAGCTTCTCATCTACCTTCTCACCTTCTGCATCTCTATCAAGTTTGGCAGTGTTGGACATGGGTGTGTCCATCGGCTTCATGTTCTCCATCCCAAAGCGTTTGAGTAGTTCACTGGTGTACTTGTCTTGGTTGATCAAGTTTCCATCTTTGGTTTGCTTGATTTGGACACCGAGGAAGAAAGTCAACTCACCCATAATGCTCATCTCGAACTCACTCTACATAAGAGAACTAAACTCCTTGCAAATATCAAGATCAGTTCCGCCAAATATGATATCATCAACATAAATTTGTATGATAATAAAATTGCTAGAAGTGTGTTTTAGAAATAGAGTAGAATCGACTTTGCCCATGACATAGCAATTGTCTAACAAAAGGTTCTTTAATTTCTCATACCAAGATTGAGGTGCTTTCTTGGGTCCATAGAGAGCTCTTTGCAACAAATAAACATATTTAGGTAGCTTGTCATTTTCAAAGCCCGGAGGTTGAGTAAGAAATACTTCTTCCTCGATTGTACCATTCAAAAATGCACTTTTAACATCCATTTGATATAGCAAGAAATTTTTATTACTAGCAAAAGCAAGTAGCATTCTAATAGATTCAAGTCTAGAAACAGGAGCATAAGTTTCATCAAAGTCAATACCTTCATGTTGAGTGTAACCTTATGCCACTAACCTTGCTTTGTTCCTTACCACTTTTCCTTGTTCATCAAGCTTGTTGCGGTAGACCCACTTGGCGCCAATGATTTTTCTATCACTTGGTCTTGGCACTAGAGTCCACACACAATTCTTCTTGAATTGCTCTAGTTCCTCTTGCATGGCTAGGATCCACTCGTCATCACCAAGAGCTTCTTTGATGTTTTTTGGCTCCATCTGTGAGATGAAGGCAATGTCTGCTTGTTCTTTGTTGTAGGTAGCTCGTGTCTTCACTCTCTCAAATGGGATGCCAATGATTATCTCTATGGGGTGATTCTTTGCAAAGTGAGGAGTGGGATCCTTCTTTTCTTCATCCTCTGCTTCAATCACCTGCTTACCTTTATTGTCAATGTTGAGGTCTTTCAAGATAGGAATCAAGTCATATGCAATATCATTATCAACAATATTCTTGCCAACAAAAGGGTTAGTTTCAATAAACTTAACATTGATATATTCTTCAATTTTAGACAATTCAATATTGAAAACTCTGTAAGCTCTGCTTGTAGTGCTATAGCCTAGGAAGAAAGCCTTGTACGATTTCAAATCAAACTTGTTGAGAGAATTCTTCATGTTCAAAACAAAACAAGGACATACAAAAATGTGAAAGAAATCAATAGATGGCTTTCTACCACGCCATAACTCATAGGGGGTTTTCTTCAAAGAAGGATGTGTAAAAACTCAGTTTTGCACAAAACAAGCAGTGCTAACGGCTTTGGCCCAAAACTTCTTAGGAATGTCATATTCAAGTAGCATAGTCTGAGCCATCTCCTGAAGCGACCGGTTCTTTCTCTCTACTACCCCATTTTGTTGAGGCGTACGAGGAGAAAAGAAATTGTGCGAGTAACCAGATTTTCACAAAAATACTCAAAAAGATCATTTTCAAACTCTTCCCCATGGTCACTACAGATAGAAACAATCTGGCAAGAAGCTTCATTTTCAACTCGTTTACAAAAGCTCAAGAAAACATGAAGAGTATCACTTTTCAAAATGAGAAAGAAGGTCCAAATATAACGAAAGAAATCATTGACAATCACAAGACAATACTTGGAACCGCGAAGCGTTTGCATTCTCATTGGTCTGAATAGATCAATATGAAGAAGCTCAAGATCTCTTTTGGTACTAAGGACTCCTTTGGATTTGAAGGAGTACTTAGTTTGCTTGCCTTGTGTACAAGGTTGGAATTCCTCATCCTTTTTAAAATCCAATTTGGGAAGTCCCCAACCCAATTCCTTTTTGCTCAATTTCTTCATTTGATGCATATTCACATGACCCAAACGGCGATGCCAAAAAGAAATATCATTTTTATCCACAACCAAGCATCTATCAAGTACGGGATTTAGAGCATCAAGCATAATAACATAAAGATTACCATTTCTAGTTCCCTTATATATGACATTGTAAGTGAGGGAATCTAGAAGAAAACATTCTAAAGATGTAAACAAAACAAGATATCCATTATCACAAAGTTGGCTTACACTTATGAAGTTGTGATGTAGGCCATAAACAAGCAAAACATTCTTGATACATAGCTCGTTTCCTACATCACCCTCACCTATAACCTTAACTTTCTTGTTGTCCCTGAAGGTTACCGATCCTCCTTTCTTTTTCATGAATTTGTTGAAATGGCTGATTTCATCTGTCATATGTTTTGAGCAGCCACTATCAACAATCCACCTCTTTTTGACCTACATGAAAGAAGGATGTCAGTACCCAACTCAAACTTTGGGATTCGGGGTTAGCTTGGGGACCCATTTCATCTTTGGGTTGATCCCCTTTGGCTTGTAAGGATAATAAGTAGAGTAATGATCATCACATTTACAATGAGCACATACAATAGGGTTTTTAGAGCCGGAAGTCTCTCCATGGAAGATAGGATGTTCCACCTTCTTCTTCTTCTTACCCTTACTCTTGTTCTTATTCTTACCCTTGGGAGCAGTCCCATCATATCCTAAACCACTAGTACCAATTTGTTTGATAGAGTGTTCTAAGATAGCATTAAGGGATTTCTTTCCCGCAAGAAACTTTTGCAAAGAAGCTCTTAACTTAGCATTATCATCACTAAGGTTAATGATAGTAGAAGATAAACTAGAAAGATCATCTCTAGCATGCAATAGGTCGGCCTCTAAATAGAGGGCTTTAGCATGAAAAGAATCACATTCTAAAGCAGTGCTAGCTACCTCATTACTTTGCAAAATAGGTCTAGATGATAGATCATTAACTTGAGCAAGCAACTTAGCATTTTCAGATTTAAGCAAAATAATTTCTTTTTGATAGACATGAATTTCTTACTTCGTAGCTTCATCAATGAGATTTAGTTCTACATTTTCAGTTTTAAGAACATCTATCTCATCTTGGCATCTTTGGTTATCTTCCTTAAGATCTACAATAGTCTTAAGACTCCTCCCAAGCTACATGAGATGCATATTTGCTTCTTCTTTCTTTCTTTCTTCTCCTTTCTGTTGGGTTTTATGGGAGACAGAGAAGGCAATGGAAATAAAAAATTTCTTCTCCCAAACCCAGAATAAAGGAATCGCGTCAACGTATATACAATAGGAAAGATGGTTTGTAGAGACATACCTTGTCCCGAGGCTTTCTCGACGACGTTACCTCACGGCTTGCGCGGTCTTCACATCCGGTCTTGGACGGTGTCTGTGCAACTCTTGGTCTCACTGGGACTGTCGAGATTGACAGTAGTCCTCCGAGCGACAGAAATCTCCCACCTCTGAAGTAGTCCACACGGACCACCTAGAACTCTGATCTCCTTGTCCCATAAGGAATTGGAAGGAGTCACACCCTCCTGTCGGTGTACTAGTCACCAAAACACTCTCCTGCAACCAGTTGCCTTTCTGCAGTTGTCTTTCCCTTGTTGTGCCTCCCTTATCGGGTAGCACTTGCTCGGGCTCTCTCGGTTACCACAACCAAAGAGAACGACAACTTTGTAGAGCATCTACTGTTCTGAGTTGTACTTTGAGAAGCCCCAAATACCCCTATATATAGGAGGGTCATGGGACAGGGTTATCTAACTCAGGAAATGCAGGATTAAAGTAGGAGTATAAGGGTTTGAGATTTTCCACAAAACAACCAACTGCGCCAGCTGAAGCGATCATTTCAAGCATGAAACGATCGGTTGGGGACCTAAGACGATCGGTTCACACCTAAACCGATCGGTTGGGGAACCTGAGTCGATCGGTTCAAGCATGAGCCGATCGGTTCGTGGTCCTGATCAGTTCCCGATTGACTTTTCCTCTTTTGTTTCGAATTGATCCAAATACCAATCCTTGTTCCAATCAAATTGGACAGGTAAAATGAAGAGAAATTTCTTGCCAACCTGACTTTCCCAACTCGCTCGTTTGGACCAGTTGAGCCGATCAGTTCAACCCTTGAACTAGTCAGTTCAGTCTGTCCTGAGCCAATCGGTTCATCTCATGAGCCGATCAGTTCACCAAGTTGAGTCGATCAGTTCATCATATGAGCCGATCGGTTGGGAGTGCAGACTGTGCAAAATCAGTCAATTGCAGTTTCAATCAATCTGATACTCTATTCAATCGGTCGAACACCTTGAACACTATGATATTGAGCTATCAATTGATTGAGTGTTTAATTGAACTACTAAACTCCTTTAGTAATCAATCTAAAGATCGTTTGTGGATAAACTCCTCTTCCAGGTTGAATCCTATGTGTGTGACCCTGCATGCCCATTTCACGTTGGCAGTGAAAGTTCATAACACTTATGACTTCACAAGCAAAGAGCGGTGCCTAGTTGCACATCAGTGCTACCCAAGTGAAAAGGAAAGTTGGAGAACAACTTTCAATCCTACAATCCATGAATTGTGTTATAGTGAATGTATAATTCCTTTGTCACTGATATCCCGAATGAACTCAAGGCATGGAACAGTCATCCTGTCAACATTCATTCACTTTCTTGATCTCAGAGTAGATTGGAGGAGATATGTATGACATCAATATCGCATACTGATTCACACATGCGTGTGCACGCCTATCTCAATCCTACTCATCAAGTGGCCATGGATATCAAACTCCCTCAGGAGGGACAAATCCCATATCTATCACTCACCCCTCAAAAGCCCCTTGTGTCAAAGCCACCCAATCATCACCTTTATAACAACCCATGTTTCAGGACTGCATTTGATGATGTCAAAGTGTACCCAACGATATGTGTTGAGTGTAGTGATTTCAGGGCAAAGAATCACACTCACCACCATCACTGTGAGAACTGACTGTGACTACCATGTCATGGTTCCATGTATCAAACTCACGGTGGGTCTGTATGGTAAACTTGTTCTCTAACAAGTACCTATGTGTTTGGTTTGATATCTCCATATCATGACTAATGAGATTCTGTCATCAACCAACACCACAATCTAGTCTTGTGTGTCAATGTTGTCTATCTACCTTCCACAATGACATCTGACTAGGGACATAATAAGAATGTATAAACTCTTAGCATCTGTATGATCTCATCGTTCAGGTCCTCAACCTGAAAACATACGTCATTGAGTAATGTCATTCTCTAGACATTCAATCTGTTCTATCATTATCTCATATGACTGAACCATAAAGAATTGTAAGCTTGCCTTTGATCTTTATCAAATCAATCTTAATGTATCCCACCAATCATCCCATGATTGGCTCTCAGGGCATACATACCAACACTTTCTCTTATATTTGCCTTCTCTCTTATACTCCTTGTCTTTCTTGTGGCTGCTCTTGTGATGGCTCTTCTTAGCCTTAGGGCAGTCACTCTTGTAATGGCCCTTTTTTCCACACTCATAGCATCTAGGAGTTGATGAAGAAGGTTTCCCCTTGAAGTGTTTTCCCTTGGAGTAGTTTGCTTCATGCTCATTAGGGCCTTCATCTTCACTTGAGGAAGGAGTAGGGGACTTGAGAGCAAGTTGTTGTTGGCGAACCATCTCTTCAATTTGAGCTTTGAAGGTTGTGTCCTTGATCTTTTTAGACTCCTTCTCTTCTCTCTTTTCTTCTTCTTCTTACTTATCAAGCCTTGGTTCATGGGCTTGAAGGTTGCCAACCAGCTCCTTGGTTGACAATTCACTAATCTTGTACACTTGTTCAATGGATGTAACCTTGGGCTCCCATCTGTTTAGAAGAGATCTTAAGATCTTGGAGTTGATAGTGCCTTTTTCCATCACACTACCAAGGGCTGTCAATCCATTGATGATGACATTGAGCCTAGTGTACATATCAGCCACTCTTTCATTCTTACCCATCTTGAAGTTCTCAAGAAGACCACCAAGCATGTAGATCTTGGCTTCCTTCACTTGCTCCGTTCCTTCATAGGTGACACAAAGCTTGTTCCAAATCTCATGTACAGTGTCCCAAGAGGAGATCTGATTGAACTTGGATGGGGTGAGGGCTGCATAGATGATGCTCACAACTTTGGCATTGTGTTGAGCTTGCTTCATTTGGGCTTCTGTCCATGTGTATATTCCCCCCTTTGGATCTTCATACTTGATATGCACAACCTTCCACATCTCACAGCTCACACCTTGGAGGTAGAACTGCATTCTTCTCTTCCAATAAAGGAAGTTGGTGTCGTCGAAGACCGAAGGTCGCATGGAGAAGCTGCCTTCCAAGTTTAGGGATCCAAGTGCTAAATCACCCATCTTCTCCTACTTGTAGAAGTAACTTGGAGAAGACCTGCTCTGATACCACTTGTTGGATCAAGAGCTCTAGAGGGGGGTGAATAGACCTTCACAATTCTCACAAAACGGATTAGACCACCAATTATATTAAGTGCATGAACTTAAACAAACAATAATTTGATGTCTTAACTAGCAAGCATAGCAAGGATGAGAGACAAGGAAGAGCATGCATTTGGATAAGGTGGTTTAGAGTGGTTCTACGTCCTAACTAGGAGCAATGTCAATCCACTACCTAGAGGTGGTTAATCTCTAGGATGTGCAATCTTGGTACTCTTATATTCCATCATAAGATTATAAGACAAAACCACAACATCCAAGGGCTTAGTACCTCAAGCAAGGATCTTCAACCTATAGAAGGAGCTTACTCACTTGAACCATAGAGTATTCAACCATCAACATGGACTTACCCACTCCTTCTTCAAGTCTTCGACCTTTAAGGGATTACCTATCCTTCTTGAGTGCTAGCCTTGCCTAACTCTCCTTTACTTGGAGATCTGGAACACCTTGCCTTCTTCAACCTTGAGGAACATCAACTCCTTGTCCTTCACTCGGAGAAGATCTTCAGCCTTTTCTTCAATAAGGAAAGGGGGTAGGAAGATGGTGGAGGAGAGATTTACATCAATACATAGAGTATCTCTCTTACAAAGGAACATATCTCACTCATACTCACGAATTTGACTTGAAGGTAGAGAGAGAAAGGGGCTCAAAGGGTTAGAACACTCTCAACTAAGCTAGGACCATCATGTAGTGAACGAGCAACCTTGGAATGAACTCCACGAGGTCCTATTTGTAGTTGAGGGTGCCCCTTTAAGGTGTGGGACACTTAGATACGAAATATAGCCATTTTTTTCTCAAAGCAACGACTCTTTTTTTGCTCAAAACACACACCAATGGTCACAATCACTTTTTTTGCAAATTCCGTACAGTGCAATCGATCGAGTTTCAATAAAGGTAACTCGACCGATAGAGTAAAAGACAAAGCCGATATTCAAATCATCGGTCGAGTTTGTCTTGAGAAAACTCGACCGACCAATGAAGATCGAATTGGTCAGGTACTCGATCGGTCGAGTTATGTGAAAACACAACTCAAACGATGCCTTCTTCAAAAAAGTGATCCAGGAGGATTGGTCGAGTTTGCAACTCGACCGATTGACTATCTGTGATCAATTTTCTAAAGTGCATCTAAAGTGATTAAAACTTGGTGTTTAGTGTCCCAATAAATTTTCTCATCTTAGTTACAAACCAATTCATCAATACAAGTGATTACAAAAATATTCTAAGGTCATTTATATAGATTTCCAAAATTACACACTTGCATAGATTTTGGCTTGAACTTGAGTAAATTAGGCCTTTGATTTTTGATACTTTACATGTATCTAACACTCGAAATCAATCTTCAATACACATATTAGATACATATGAATGGAATGGTTGTCATTATCAAAATATGGACAATGTATAACCTGTAGGTCAACAACTGGGGAGAAAGTTAAATAGTGGTCTCGCTCATACTGACTAAACGTAGGGAAGTGGCTCAGTTGAGGTTTTTCTTTTCCAGCCAATTGCAACACTTTCTTTCATGTTGGACGTAATGAATCAACCATGAACATGGGAGAGAGAGAACTAGTGTTCCCTACTTCTCTCAACTGTCTGTGGTATGGGGAACGTGATTTTTGGAGAATTAGGGATAACCAATATGAGAGAAAGGTAGGAAACAGTTAATTGTGTTTGGAATTAGGCAACGTGCGTGTTGCATTTGGAAAAAGGGACCACGAGGGTGTGGAAAGTGATAGAAGAAAAAGTGACTGTAAAAATAATAAACACTTGAAAAAAGGAGAGAAGAGAAGGATTCAAGGAGAGTGATGCACTTTTAAAATGCTATATTTTGATTGGTTAATGTTGTTTTAAGAGGTTTAAAATGGGGTAATTGTAAATGTTTAGAACTATTCTCTCTTTTTATAGTAGTATAGATATGGCAAAGTCAAGCTAGTCATTCCACGAAAAATAGACGGACCATCCGGTCCATCCCCTCCCTATAATACTCTTCGCCATTTGTGTATGCAACTATTATGGGTAAGGTGTTTGAAAGTTCAAAGTTTAATAAGCATCTCTGTGTGTGTGTGTTTGTGTACCTTAATAAGGTCTAAATTTTCTGTATCTATCCTTGTGTCCATTTCAGTGCCCACAACATTTTGTATATTGACTTGTAGCCCTTATATAAGATTGTATGGTCAGGATTTGCTGGAAATATTATTGTGGTTACAAAGGATTTGAACCCACCTTAATTCATCAACTCTCATCACACACACCCTGTATCAAGGGGAGCGTCAAGTCTGGTTTAGCCTAAAATCATAGAACAAGTTGCACTTAGCAGTCTGGAAATTTTGTTAGTCAGACTCAAATGTTGGCATGGTCTAGAGTAGATTTAACTTGAACACTAGAGTACAATCAAGCTTAGTTGATTTTTGTCTAAAACCTAATAGTTCATGGTAGCACACTTTAATAAAGGTCAAATAAAAAGCATCATCCATGGACACAAAGTCTATGATTGTAGTGGGGATATGATTTAGGACAAGTCTCAACTCCCATATCCATAATACCAATGGCACATCTTTCTTATGTGATTTTATCAAATTTTAGGATGTATTTTGTAATTATTTGAATTTTAGCATCTAAGTATAATGTTTGTGACTTAGTTGTAAGTTCCCAGTTTAATATTTTCATTTAGTTATCAAATTAGTATCTAATAATAATTTTTTTTCTGGCGGTAAGGGTTTAATCTTTTAGAATAAATACTAACCTTATATATGTAGATCAATAAATTAATCTATACTATATAAGAAAGTCCATGGAGGGGGTTGTATGTAATTTTCTTTATTATTTTTGAAATTATATATTGGTCCCTGTGTGTACACCACACTTTTGTAATTAAGTGATATATTATATTAGGAGACTCATCCATACTATATAAGAAAGCCCATAGAGGGGGTTGGATGTAATTTCTCAATTATTTTTTTAAAATTACATATTGGTCCATGTGTGTGTACCACACTCATCTATACTATATAAGAAAGTCCACAAAGGGGGCTGGATGCAATTTTCTCCATTATTTTTCAAACTACATAATGGTCCTTATGTGTGTACACCACACTTCTATATTTAATCTTTTAAATTATATATTATATTAGGAGACTCATCTATACTATATAAGAAAGTCCACAGGGGGTTTGATGCAATTTTTCCATTATTTTTTTAAAATTATATACTGATCCCTATGTGTGTACACCACACTTTTGTCTTTAATTTTTAAAATTATATATTATATTAGGAGACTCAAGTATACTATATAAGAAAGTCTGTTAAGGGAGTTTAATGCAATTTTTACTATTATTTTTTGAAATTATGTACTGGTCTCTGTATGTGTACACCACATTTTTACTTTTAATTTTAAATTATATATTATATTAAGAGATTCATCTATATTATATAATAAAACCCGCGAAAGGAGTTCGATTCAATTTTCTCCACTATTTTTGAAGCTGCATATTGGTCCCTACGTATGAGAAGACATATTAACATATGTATTGTACATATTTATTGCATCTTCTTTTCTTAAAACTCAACCTATAAATGACTCACTGTAGTCTACAAAGACACTCGTGCTATGCATGAGTTTGCGCCTAGTTTGATTATGAAATTAATGTGTATAAGGTTTGTTTCCCATCAGGAGATGTGTAACTATAAGCAACTAGGGTTTGACAACTATCTCGACTAACTAAGATTACTTCATCACTCGGTTTGACAAATATTCTATTAACATTTTTTGCCTTTCTCCGCACACAATGTTATTTTGTGTGTATACCTAAAACTAATATTATCAATTAATTTATATATATATATATATATATATATATATATATAGTTAGGCTAGAATACACTCGAGTGTATCCGGAGCGGAATACACTCAAGTAGTTTTTCATGATGTAATATTTTTTTTGAAAATCTAATCTGTTAATCTTATTAAACATCTCGTGAACAACTCATACGTAAAATTTGAGCACATTTGGATATGTATAGCTCATGTTATGAAGACCGCAAAAATTATGCATTTCAAATTAGTTTTGCACGTTGATTTTGTTGTCCTTGGATGAGTGACTTACACTCATCTAAATGGACTCAAAATTTGTATGTAGCCTAATTATAGTATGACAGTGAAGATCAACGGTTTATATTTTGCAAAAAATAGTCTTGATATGCAAACACACTTGAGTGTATTCGTGTGATCCGTACACTCGAGTGTATTCTAGCCTGACTCTCTCTCTCTCTCTCTATATATATATATATATATACATGTACAGATGTATATACATGTATAGATGTATATACATGTATATATATATATACATATATATATATATATATATATATATATATATATATATATATATATATATATATATATATATAGTCAGGCTAGAATACACTCGAGTGTACGGATCACACGAATACACTCAAGTGTGTTTGCATATCAAGACTATTTTTTGCAAAATGTAAACCGTTGATCTTCACTGTCATACTATAATTAGGCTACATACAAATTTTGAGTCCATTTGGATGAGTGTAAGTCACTCATCCAAGGACAGCAAAATCAACGCGCAAAACTAATTTGAAATGCATAATTTTTGCGGTCTTCATAACATGAGCTATACATATCCAAATGTGCTCAAATTTTGCGTATGAGTTGTTCACGAGATGTTTAATAAGATCAATGGATTAGATTTTCAAAAAAAAATATTGCATCATGAAAAACTACTTGAGTGTATTCCGCTCCGGATACACTCGAGTGTATTCTAGCCTGACTCTCTCTCTCTCTCTCTCTCTCTCTATATATATATATATATATATATATATATATCATAACATGTGTATGTCTCAATTAATCATACATGCATATATACATACATACATTACATACAGTTTGTTAAGTCTGACCGGTCTAAAAAATATTTACACAAATTTGATCACACGAATTGTTCGAACTGAACTGGGTGGTATGATCAGGTTGGCTTGGTGTAACGGTTAAGTTTGATTTTTTGCCCAGCCACAGTTATTCGGCATTTGGTGACGTCAAGCTGGCACGACTGCCCCTTTCAACTAAGCAATCTGGGCTTTTGTTCCTGAAGAGGAAGTCTTTTCAAGTAATTGTACGAGGCCCATTGCCTGATTGAGATGTCCCCGACTAGGCAATAAAACCGGACCGCTTCGGCAAACAAAAACGGTACGACCCCGGGCCTGAGCTGCACGCATAGGCGGATTTGCTACTCGAGGCATTCAACATTTTCGAGCTGCATGCTCGTTTAAGCAAAATTTAAATCTGCAGAGAACAGGATCGTTTCGTAGCATTCATAATAATATGACGCATTCAAACAAGCTAGGGTCAGTCGGTCACACCCTCTACATAACTGTCCACCATCCCTTGTATAAACAATAGGGTAGAGGAGGCACTATGCTTGTAACACACAAAATTCTCCATAAATTGATACTCCTTGCGGGAACCCTTCACAACCACCACGACCATTATAAAACGTAATATGTGTCATATAAAAGTCAAAGTGGTTAGCCAAACTCCAAGTAATCAATTAGATGCCTCAAAGAGCTGAATCCAAGTTTTTAATTATACTTGTCTCAACATTAGCCAAATTATATGTTTTTTTTATGAAAGTTCCTGATATATAGATAATAGGATTTGCAAACATAACCGCCTGCAAATCATAGTTCTTACATGACTTTCACTCAGAGACAACATCAGAGGTGTTTCAAGAGTATAAAAGTAACATAAGAGCAAAAGTTCCAGAAAACATGATGAGATGAAAGGATGAATAGTCCCGAGAGAGGCACCCCATTAACAATAGACATCTGCTATAAATAAAACATAAATTGAAACTGGTTGGATCATTCGAAGTATGTTAGAAGTAGCAAGTCAAAAGTCATTCTCGTCAACTATGAACTCCTCTAGTGTTAAGTGACTTCCTTCATTGTTGCTATTTCTAAATACAGACTGTTGCACCTCATCTTCTCACCCCTCCGTATTGGGAATGCATGCAATGGAGATATAAGGAGTTTGTATACTCAATATCAGATGTCATGTGTTGTTGAGTGTTGCATGTGTTGTTGTGTTTCCTAGAATTTGTATTATTCTAGATGTTCTATATGATAGCAACCATCAGTATACTATGTGAAGGATTTTTTGGTTTCTGTTTATGAATAAGGTATTTTATACTCAATTCTATAGAAGTTGTAGGGTTGTGGAAAAATGTGTTTCGTAATCGGGTGATAGTAGGGCAGTAGATGAAGAGGCAGTTTGTGGTTCTTGTGTCGTTTTGACACATGTAGCATCTGGATGGTTTGAAAATTCCTCGTTTCATAATATTTTAATCATTAAGGATTTTATTATGTGTAATAAGCCAGATGAGAGTCTTTGTTTTTAGAGGGCATGCAATATGCCAGATATCAGACATATTACTGGTGATACCCCTGTAAGAGAGGAAGTGATAAGCTTGATGGGGTGTGTAGATACATCCCCACATTCATGATATGTTGTTTGTGGTGTTATATTCTAGAACATGGATGATGTTTTTCATAGTATCATTTGGAATGTGTTGAGTAAGTAGCTATTTGAGATTGTTTCTTTTGTTGCTGATGGGTAATGTCAAGGCTTTTGCAGTGCTCAGTTGTTTCAAGTTTTGTGGAATTTGTATGTTTAATCCCAGATTTGTGATCATCGTGTTTTGGTACCATGACTTGGTCTAGGAACATATGCTTTTTGAGAGATGCGGGGGTGTTTTGATCATACGAGTGATAATGTTTATGTGTTTGTTTATGTATTTCCATAATGGAGATGCAATTCCTTTAGCTGTGGTCCACCATGGATTTCTATTTCAGTAATATTTGTAAAGTATGAAAGGTTTTCAGATGCTGATAGAATCGAGGAGAGAGAAGTAATAGTCTTTTCTATGAGGCAGATGGAATGTTTCTTGAGATTGATGATATCCCATCCACCATATTTTTTGGCGCATAGATGATATTCCAATTAACCATGTGAATTTTGGTATGATCTGTGGTTGTGTCAAAGTGGTTCCAGAGGAACTTTTTCCTAAGGATATCAATAGCTCTAAGTGATTTTTCTGACATTGGGATGCAACTGAGATAATGTGTGGTGATAGATGTTAATGAGCTATTTAGGAGAGTGAGACTACCAGCTAGGTTGAGGAAGTTGTTTGTCCATGATGATAATCTATGATTAATTTTGTCAATGATAGGCTTTCATGTATGGTTTGTTATGGGAAAAGTGTGACGGGGAGGCCCAGATACATGAAAGGAAAATGTTCAATTTTGGCATTTCAGTAGGATGGCTGGTTGGATATGGATGCCAATGATGGATGATTTTTTCAGATTAATCTTGAGTCTTGAAATGTATGAGAAAATGCCAATAATGTGAATGGTGTTGAGAATAGTGAAGTCTTTTGGTTTAATGAGAATCATGGTGTCATCCACATATTGTATTATGTTTTCAGTATATTCAGTTGGTGACTCAATGAGACTGTTGTTTGTACCAATCTTAATCATATTTGTAAGAAGGGGTGTGACCTTAATGAAGAGATAGGGGGATAGAGGGTCACCATGTCTCAAACCGTTAGTATTGTGGAAGTAACCAAAAGGAGAACCATTGATAATTGTAGAGAATGTTTTGGTTGAGATGCATGCATGTATCCAATTAATCCAAATCTGGGAGAACCCATATCCCTACATCGTATGAAGAAGGCACTACAGTTAACATTATCGAAAGGTTTTTTGAAATCTAGTTTAAGTGCAAGGAGAGGTGTTTTTTTGTGACAGGAGTATATGGTTTCATTTACCGTGATGTAAGCATCTTGGATGTTTCTATTTTTGAGGAACACGTTCTAGTTTCGTTCTATGATGTTGTTCAGGAATGGTTTCATACGGCTGCTCAAAATCTTAGCAAAGATTTTGTAGGATGTGTTGATCAAACTTATAGGCAGGAATTGTTGGATGTTGTCTGGTTGGGATACTTTCTTAATCGAGCGATATATGTATGGTTTAGTACTCTGATATGGGTGTTGATATGTTCATGATTGTGGATATGATTGAGTAGGTGCATGGAGTCATGTTTAATGTGTTCCCACATGGTTTGGTAGAACTCGATGTTTAATCCATTAGGACCATGTGATTTGTCCTTTCCGAGTAAAAATAGCATTCTTAATTTTGTCTTCAGTGAAGGGTTCTATGATGTTTTGAGGAGAGTCAATGGTCTTAGGACATAGTATTGTTCAATCAACAAAAGAGAGGAAGGATGGGTTATGTCCGGTGCTGAATATGTTTTGTAAGAATGTGACAATGCGATTTGTGATCCTGTGTTTATTTTTGGTTTTGGTCCCATTGATGGTGAGACTAGTGATGATATTTGTTCTAGCATTGTTGTTGTAGCATTTGTGGAAGAACTTTTTGTTTTTTTCACCTTCAATAGTCCATTTGATCTTGGCTCTTTGTCTCCAAATCATGTAAATCTTATCTTGGATGTGTTCGATATCAGATTTGATGGCTAACATTATGGCAGGTTCGATGTGTGGATCATTATCTGCTAAGAAATGAATGTTCTCTAGGTCTTCTAGTCTATGTACATTGTTTCCAAACTTTTCTCTATTCCATATTTTTAGTGTCAATATTATACTCTTGGTGTTCTTGTGTATGTGGAATCTTGGCTCCAAAGATGAGTGTGGTGTATTTAACCAGTGTTGTGTGTAGATATTCTTGAATGTTGGGTTAGTAAGCCAATAGTTTTCAATGTGAAATGGCTTGTGCCCCCATTGTGTCTGGGTGGTATTTATGTAGACTGGGAAGTGATCAGAATTGGGTCTAGGTGCCGCGGTGGCACAAGAGTGGGGTTATAAATCTTCCCATGAGGGGGAGAAAATGAAATGGTTAATTTTAGCCCATGAGGAACCACAGTTCTAGGTCAAATTTGCATTGGATGGGATGATGTTAATCATATGATATTCTATGATGCATTTTAGTAGGCATTTGTCAAATCTTGAAAGCATGGCTAGTGCACTGTTTGGATAGTATCTGTTAGTGATAGTTGTAATAAGATTGAAATCACCCCCTATGAGCCATGGAAATCCTAAGTAACTGGTGAAGAGGTCTGATATTTCATGTATGTATCAATGTTTGTCTATTCTAGGTTCACCATATATCCTTGTGAATATCCAAGAGTTTGAGTCAGTGAGATGGGAAACATGTAAGGTAATACTGTATTCAGGAAACACATGTTGTGTGACATGAAAGATATTCTCGCTAATACCTATAATAATACCACCTTTGAAATCGACACGAGGGATTTGATACCACTTATTGATATGTTTCCCACCAATAGTTTTAAGTGCAAAGGGGTTAACTGTTGTTTTTGTTTCTTATATGGTGATGATGTAATTATTGCTTTTTTAAATGAATCTGTGAATACATTTTCTTCTCTTCGCATTGGATGCTCCACAAACACTCAAGAAGTATATCTTCATTTCTAAAGAGTAATATATGTTATGCATTGGTATAATATGGTATATTTAATCGAATTGGAGGTGGTGTAGTTCTAGGCCGGTAATGTGCACATGTATTTGGTTTCACCATCCCAAAAATTTTCCTATGTCATTTAGTGCTATGTTGGTTGTGTGTTCAGTGTCAAATGTGATGCCTAGTGTTGTGAAATATTTATGAATTAATTTATATCAGGCCATGATGCAATATCATCTATATCATCTAGTGGAAAAGTTGTATCATTATCTATTTTATAATAATAAAAAAAGGTAGCTTCCTGAGATATGAAATGGCATTGTATTTTGATGATTTACCTTCTTACTCCATAGAAAATAAAGTTTTCTTAGTGTGTCCCTCTAGTGTTGCGATGAGTGAGATGAAGGTGTTACTGTGGCATGAAGTTTATCTTTTTTCTTACTTTTTGGGCTATCTGATGACTGAATTTCTTCTATGACAGTTGTTTTGATCTTCTCCACTGTGTCCCTGCCAATGCTAGCGGTGGGTGTGGGGTTGTTGTGGAAAGGAAACGGCTTGATAGCATCAAAGATGGTTCTATTCTTGTTTTCAGTTGGTAGGGAGGACATTCTAGGTCTTTTGTTTGGACTACTAGGGTTTGAGTTTCCATGAGAGGGGTTCATAGAGCTCTTCCTTTCTTAAACCATCTTTCTATTAGATGGTTTTCAGGTAGTAGCAAAGGTTTGTTTGTTATTGGCGTTGTTGACAGGGCAAACCCATGATGGTGGATGGTTTGCGGTCTGTAAAGGTGGTTGTAGGGTGTGTGGAGTTTTCAACAAGAAGTTTGATGGTGTAGATATTTTCACCCAGTCTGATCTTTAGGGACGCAGGTAGTTCAATGCCACATTTTACAGAGAAGAAGTAAAACACTTTTATGTAGTTCATAGGATGTAGGGTATCTTGGCTGACATATTGTAGGGTGGCACCTATGGCATGTGCAATAGCACCAGAGATATCTACCTTCCAAAGGTGAGGAAGATCATATATAGAAGACCATCTTGACCATACTGATCCTGCTAGAGAGGATCCATGTTTGGATGACCATTTAGAAATGGTATCCTGAACAAAACTGGAACCACATGGTATCATTATCGCTTGTCTGATGAGGTGGTCAAGCTTAGTGCCTTAACAAATATATAGCACAAAAAATATAGAATAGAAGGTGCTTGTCAAGAACTGATGTTCTTTAAGTTATGTTGTTACGTGATGAATGAAGGTTATGCCATAATAGGATACATTTTTATTTGCCATTATTTTGTGAATATGTGCGGTCTGAGTGTGACACGAAGTGATGTTTTGAAGTCGCATATAATAGATTTATCTCAAAATATGTGTGGTAGTTATATGTGGTTGGATGCTATTAAAAGAATATGAATAATTATCGCATTGGATATATATAGCCATAAAGTTGTTATAAAAATATAAACATGCAAGATTATCTTTTTACGTAATTTTTTATTCTTTTATAAAAAAGATATATCTTCTGTATTTTATCATCCACTTCAATTTGCTTGCTTCCTTGTCCTCACCTTTTTTAGGCAAATCTTTTTTTAGGGTTACTTATCACTTTATCTTGCAAAAATTTCAATATATTTGGTGTCAAATCCAGTCCAATTGTTACTAGGGAGTAATTATTGAAAATAAAGTCATTATTACATGCATATATGTCATTTAAGAACAATTTGAAATTTTTGAAGTCTTTGGTTCATGTGTTCACCTATGTCCACTAAGAATTTTTTTAGTGTCAACATGAAGACCTTCTGTGACACACTGATCACAGTAAAATGAGATAACTAAGAAACAAAATGTGGAACTAACGCTAAACATCCAGATTACTAGAACACATAATAAATAAAAACTATTTTCTCAAAACCACAAAAGAAGAAACATATTACATCTGAGTCCGCAAACTTGCCACCTGTATCACATATCATGCCACAAGATGATACATATCACAACCTGTTACATATGATAGCCTCTCCGCATATACAAGCCATATCTATACAACCATGGCCTACTGCCAAAACTCGTGTCAATATACAACGTCCACAAAACAACCCCAAGGACCTAACAGTGCAGGGACGACACATATGACTCTACAACAAAACACCAGTAGCATATCCAACCTTTAATAGCTACTGCTCTTCTTGCTGCTCAGCCTCGTCATGCTTTATAAGCACAGGTAAACTAATGTAGGAAGATAAGAATATCATCAGGTTGAGCGGATTCAACTAAATGATATGAGCAAAGCAATTAACACTGTTTAAACAATTCATGCATCTATAACTGAGTAGTAAAACATCTTATACTTTTAGAAGGAATATAAAAAACAAGTATAATAGTTGGTTTCTCTTACCATATTATAAATCAACTAAATAGTATAAGAAACAAGGCATGGGGTCATCCAATGTGAATCGTATTTTTGAGCCTAAGAAAATATACTACATGGTTTGTTATGTCTTTTATTTGTCTTGAGGATTTGATTCATACCACTCAAATACAATTGACCACTGCTAAGTCAAAATCAGTGCCATACAAGATCACGGAAGAGTCAGACTCCATGATCTTCTCCTATACTACTCGATCCGTTCGAGTCTGCACCACAGTGACATATAGTCAATCTGCAAAACAACAACTTATAGTCAAAGGTATAGTCCTGTAGACAGAAACTCATAGTCAATGCTATGGTCTTGTAAACACCTAGCTCACCTTGGTATAGGTCACGACACTAGAAACAAGGGTATATAACCCAAACATTAAGCTACAATTGCAGTTTTCCTCTATCACATCATATCTCATTGCATCATCACTGAGACCCAACTACAACCATTCTCAAACACTTGGGGTTAAGATGTCAAGGACATGTAGTCACTTGCACCTCACTTACTCAATAGTATGCGCTCTAGGTTTCCTATGAGAATACTTGTTTCACCATCTAGCAAAGTTTTGATCTGGAATGGATCTATGGCATAGGGAACTACATGATTAGGGTTTCACTTGATTAGTTAATCCAATTTGGTGTCTTTTAGCATCAATCAAGTTATAATGTACAAACTATAAACAAACCCTACAAAGATAACGGTAACGTCAGAAGATATAAAACACATGAGGTATAAACTTGTTACATCATCACTTGATACCACTTCCATACAAGGCCATCAACAATATCACATCACTAGGGGATAGCGATTCCTCATCTCATCACTAGAGGATACCACCTCACACTAGGCATTGAGCCTCTTCCAGGTCATAAGAGCTAAATCACATCATCACTATCTCATCATGCCTCATAAAGGCTCACAATGATTACCCTGTGTCATGTCAAACACACCACAACAACTACTAGCAATGATGCTCATTTCACCTGCAAGGTTAGGGGGTTACACAAGTAGGAAAAAGAAAACACAATCACATGCTATTTATTCAAGCAAGCTCAACAAGTATAACATACACTTGAAATTTGAATTAGGGTTTCTCATATAGACTATTAGGGTTTCCATCACATCACTCCACATCAAACCCTAGATATATCACTTCCCACATTCTTAGAGCACATTAGGGTTAAGCATCATACTTGTCATGATTAGCCAAACTCCCCAAACAACATGATGTATCGACCCTCACTTACATATACATGTGTAGCGACCCACTAGATTACAAATTGTGTAGAGAACACACCCTCATGCATGTGTATCAACCAAACAACCAAGGCATGTGTTGTGGTCACAAGAGGCCACACACTCAAGGCTAAGGTTTGTTATGCTTGCAACACCCCATCAACAAACATGTAACGACC
This sequence comes from Alisma plantago-aquatica, assembly GCA_963693085.1. Classification (NCBI taxonomy): domain Eukaryota; kingdom Viridiplantae; phylum Streptophyta; class Magnoliopsida; order Alismatales; family Alismataceae; genus Alisma; species Alisma plantago-aquatica. The sequence goes on along the minus strand of OY856412.1, from coordinate 320,280,604 downwards.
ACCCCTCTTAGGGTTAGCTCACTCTTACGACCAAAACAAAGGTCCATGTGTAGCGATCGCAAGGGAAATAGGGTTAGGGTTGTGACCTAACCAAGAATCAACACAAGAGGGAAATGACTAAGAGAAACATATTGATGGTAGTGACCTCAAATCCAACTAAGGTACTTCGACCGCAACAAAACAAGAATGGGTAGTGACCTATAACAAGATCTCATATGTAGCGACCTCAAGGTAAAACCAAGTGTTGCAACCAACATAAGGATCAAGACATATCGACCAAAACAAAGCTCACCATCAAGAACTCAAATGTCACCATGATGAAACATAATGAAAGAAAGCACCAAAACCCTAGAAACATTCATCTTCAAGATCAACAAGGAAAGCCATGCAAGAGGGAGAAAACCAACATCAAACACATGCACACAAGGACCAAAACCACCAACAAACACATGATGGCAAAACCATACACAAACATGGTGATGAAACCAAAGATCAAGGTGCATGCAAGGAACATCCACCTACCATAAATTAGAAATTGAGTGCATGAAATTAGGGTTTAGGAGGAAGAGTAATCCATATAAGAATACTTCAAAATCTTAAACCCTAGATCATGATAAAATCATCTAACATCTTCGGATCACATTTTAGATATAGTACAGTATCATGCAAGAAATTTAACTGTAAGGAGGCAGGATCACCCCCTTACTAAAGAAAAATTGAAGAATAAAACATCCATTCCAAACACACTCAAAGGTATGATGGAATAGGTGTAACATTTTCAAATTTCAATAAATGGTATTCAAAACAACCAAAGTATAGCAGCAAAATAAAAATGTTGACTAAATTCAATTTATAACAAGGTTATTACAAAAGTACATCATAATATCCCATAAGGGTTTACATGTATGATACAACATAAGGATCTAAGTAGAGGGAAATCTAAACCATAACAACTTTGTCTCCAAGCTTTAACTCCTTAGGCTAGTCCAAAACTTCATGCCTTATCATCCAAGTCCTTCACCTAGGGTTGGAAGCGTACCCCAGCAAGAAGAGAAAATAGATGACATCAGCAAAGGCTAGTATGTGCGTACTAAATAGGAAATTGAGAAATATATGGAATAAAGGACATCAAATATAAAAGGTTTCCCATCGAAAGGATAAGGACCACCCAAATGGGTATTAAGAGAAAAGGAATTGAAATCATATGTTAACAAAAAAATACTTTCCAATAATAAAACATAAAGATTATGCCATGCAAGCACATGTAAAGAATTAGGGCACACACCCCATATCATCAACCTGCATGCATGTGAGATAAACATAACCCTAGAACAATATAAACACAAAGGCGGACAAGTCTCATAAACTTGAAACCTGATAGAGAAAGGAATATTGCCAATCTCCCAAATATATAACACATGGGCCAAGAATCACACATCTTGCCCTGGGTATGAGGTTCTTTTCCATCCCAAAAGAGCAGAAAATATCACATCTTGTCGGTAGAAAATAACACATCTGCCATAAAAACCAATGCAATTACACTACTCTAGTGCTACTGAATCACATTGCACGTTAAATGTAGAGGCAACTAGAAAGTATAGTCAGAATATATAAACTAGTCACCACATAAGTGACCAACATATACATCCACCTCATAAGTGGGCAAAATACATCACATGTCATCTTGTAGAGTTCCATCATGAACAAAGCATAAGATAAGAGTTCAAAAGACCATGATCACATGATCAATATCAAATAAGGTAGTTCACATGAACCATGATTTTCAAAAGAAAAGACATTGTGTATAGGCTAATGTCCATAGGACAAAGATAATGAATAAGCATAGGTGAATTGCTCAACATAGAAGAATAGGGGATACATCATACATTTAGAGTGAAGGATTAGAAATTGCTCAATATAGAAATAATGTGGGATGCAATCATACAATAAGAAAGAGAAATTACTCAATATGAATAATTGGGGATGCATCATACCTCAACTTCAGAGTCTAAACAGTCCAAGTCAAGCCTAGGCCTCCAAAGAACCTCTGGTTTCTCCAATAAAGCTCCTATCTCGAGCAAGAAGTACCTTCTCCTCTCTAGAGGTGAAAAACCCTAACAAAAGAACATGGAGATGGGGTGTTTAAGGGCTCTAGGTGGGGTTTCACCATGGAAGAACATGGTTACGACCTAGAGGAAGGTGGAAGGAAGACTAACAACATGAAAATAGGGAAGGAAAAGAGGATATATACTTATTATTTTGGTCAAAATCACCAAGGAGGAGCTTAAGAAATCCTAAATAGAGAAATTTGGAACCCTAGGAGCCTTCTTCACCAAGGTAGGAACCTCCTTTTACCTTGGGACAGAACCTTCGTGAGAAAATAGAGTAGGAATGATGATCTAAGCTAGAGTAAAGAAAGGAGAGAAAGAGTTTTCAAATTGGGAGTTGGGAAGGGGTAGATATGTCTATATAAAGAAAGAGGTCAAGTATGAGGTGTCTATGAGACTTTCCATGTGTCATGTATAAGGGTGTCCATGGACATGCAATCCTTTATGGATAAGGAAGAAGTCAAGCACAATGTGTCAAGTTACTTTCTGTGTCCAATGCTAAGGGTGCCTATGGACATGCAAACCTTTATGGATAAGGAAGAAGTCAAGCATGAGGTGTCCATGGAGCTTTCCATGTGTCCTTAGCCTAGGGATTTCATGGTCATGCAAGAGTACAGCTCATAGAGACTTATTGTAAATCAAAATTTGGTCCTAAAAGACCTTAGATACTTCTACTCCATCCCCACCATCCTTCAAACAAAGAAATAACCCCATTGGTTGATAGCTTTTAAAGATAAGCTCATTTATAAAGAGGGTAATCCCTATAATGCCCTTAGAGAGAAACACCTTCAAACCAAGGTGCAAATAGGTGCCCCATCCTTAAAAAAATTGAGAATGGTAAGGGAATATCTAAAGATGATAATGCATGTGAAAATTTACAAAGAAAACCTCCAAATTGGGTAAATTGTAGAATAGTCCAGAATAAACCTAAAATTGCATAACTTGCACAAACAACATCCAAATTGGACCAAACTTCATCCATAAGTTATCTTTGATTGTTGAAATATGAATTTTCCATTATTTACATATTTTGAAGTTATATAATCACATTATTCATCACTTATGCCTTTTACTCATTTTCTCTCTCCTAAACTTATCCTAATATTTCAAGGTTGTCCAAATTAGATGAAATTTGACATGTATGCTAATTTTGATATGTAGATTTCGAATTTGAAGTTTGTTTCCACTTTTGAGACTTCTTTTTATGAGGTATGTCATATGGTCCATTAACGTCCTATTATCTAAATTATTCATCCAATTAAGTTTTGTATCTTCATATTACCACTAAAATGAGTCATGTGGTATATTTTATGTATCCATTATTAACCTAATATTAATGTTAGAACATTAGGTTACACTAAGGTGATCTATACATGCATTAGCTCATTCAGGCTATACTAAACATCTATTAGGTCTAACCTTCAACCTTATTGGGCTAAGTCCAAAATGTCAACTTCCAGGGCATGGTCTGAGATCTAGTATGTTACATTAATGGTGCAATAATAGAAGAGGGGAAGTTATATAACCCACCTTAAGAAGAAGACCAAGCTCCAAAGCCACAAGATCCAAGGAGAGAGAAAGACCTCCAAACTTGGATCAAATTCACAGCCACAAGGTCACCTCAAGAAGAAGAAAACATACAAAGGTCAAAGGAAAGGTCAAGGTGAAGAAAACAGAACCCTAGGCTGAACAAAGAAGAAAGAAGAAAGCTTCATCTCACTTAGGTACTACCATGGTCAAACCATAGTTTCTGACCTTTATGAAGAAAATCTCCTCAAGATAGCCACCATGGTGATCCATAGTCTCACAGACAAGAGGATCAAGGAAGGTAGGGTTCAAAGGAAAAATGAGATCAAGGGTGTAGAACCACTTAGAAAGAAGGAAGATCACCAAGGATCACCATAAAGAAGATGATCATGCTCAAGATCACCACGTGCAAAGATGATCGGTCACAAAAGCACCAAGGTCACCACCTTCTCTTGATCCACAAGCTCTATATTGAACACAAGGGATAAGAGAGGGAAAAGAGCTAAAGGTGATACTTACATGTGAAAGAGAGAGCTCATATACTCAAGGGGTAGGAGGGTGGTAAGATCATGAGGTGTCAAAACATGAGAGCGCCAAAAGGACACATGTCCCACATAGGATCGACCATGCAACCACTCTACACTTGCATGAAAGAAAGGGTGATAAGAACAAGGTAGTGTAGCAACCACTGGGGTCCACTACACCCCAAGGTCACAAGAAACCAAGGGCAGCGACCGCTATACTAGGTCACCAAAGCCAAACGGCCGCAACACTCCACCAAAGCAAAACCCTAGCGACCAAGACAAGGGAACAAAGCATGTAGGTCGAATCAAACCAACCAAATCATGGTGTATCGATCGAAGCACTCTCAAGGAACAACATCAAGGTTGCTACACTCAAGAAACACACAAGGTCGATACACCATCAAACTCAAGCACCCATGTAAAGCCATGCAAACCCTAATATCATCCCATGATGCCACCTCATCAACTAAGGTCCAACAAGGATCCCCAAAGAATCATTCTATGTCTCATGATGCTAAGGCACAAAAGGCACAACCTACATGTGGCAAATTGAGTGATAGACCCTAAGCATGGGTAAAATTGCAACTTGGTCCACAAGAAGCATAACTAGCTCAAACATCAACCAAATAGGACCAAACTGAAAATATAAGCACATACATCAACCAAATAGGACCAAACTAAAAACATAATAACATCACATGTTATTAAAGCATATCAAAAGATTAGATTAAGGTTTAAGCATCTTATTAAACAAAGCAAGCACAAACAAGCACTGAGCTAGGTAAGGGGCCTTACAACCATAAACCCCTAACATGGATTTTGCCCCCAAAATCCTACGCAAAAAGAGGCAGATATTTCCTATGTATCTCTTCCTCAAGCTCCCACGTAGCTTCCTCCATACCACGGTGATACTAAAACCTTAACCAAAATGATATCCTTCTTCTTCAACTTCTTAATCCTTCTATCCATGATCAACATAGGACCTTACACATACGACACGTCTTCATCCTGCTCAACCTGTACTAGATGCAAAACCAACTCTGTGTTAGGGTGACACTTCCTCAGCATGGAAACATGGAACACTGGATGCAACATGTGAAACTCTAGTGGCAACTGCAGCTTATAGGCCACCTTCCCAACACATGCAACCATAGGGTAAGGTCCCATATACCTGTGGGCCAACTTACCCTTATTCCCAAAACTCAGCATACCTTTCCAAGGAGAGAACTTGAGATACACTCTATCCCCCACTTGGAACTCCAACAACCTATGACATTTATTAGCATACGACTTTTGTCTATCATGGCACTACTACAGAAATGACTTATAACGTCACTTTTAAAGTCGTCGGTTTTATAAATACACCAACACCTAACACATAAAGTGTCGGTTAAAAAAAAAACTGACATCTATCTGTGAAGGGCGACCAGACATGGGTATCGCTTTTATTCAGTGTCAGTTCCTTATCAAGAAACTGACACCTAAAATTAACCGCCAAATCCAAAATTTTCAGTGAAAAAAATTACCTCTAAAATTTAACATATGGCGTCGATTATTAACTCTTAAACCAACGACGAAAGGTTTTTCGCGAAGCAGAAATTGGGCACATTTTGGTCATCGATTTTACTACAATAACCGACGCCTATGGGTTTTCCCGCACTGTTCCCAGGAGAATTTTCACACCCCTTGGGTGTCGGTTTGATAAAGAAACCGACGACTATGGTAATTAATCGAGAACAATTTTTTTAATCGGCATATGTAGATAGATGTCGGTTTTTTCTAGTAAAAACCGACGACTACCATTGAGCATAGGTGTCGGTGTTTTTAGATAACCGACTCCATTCATTCTTGGGTGTCGGTTTTTTATACAACTGACGCCTATGGTGCAGTTAATAGCACCCGCGCGAGCCCGGCTCTTCCCCTTTCTCTGTTTCATTGTCGATTCCGCCACTCTAGGGTCTCACGATTCCATCACCAGTTCCCCTCCTCTGCTTCTTGTGCACCGTCGCCACTCCCCTGCTCATTGTGTGCCGCTCCCCCTGCTCCTTTTGGCCGCCACTGCTCTGGCCCGCGCTCTGGTCCCCTGGTCGCCGCTCCCCTGCTCCTTCCGGCCGCGGCTGCTCCAGCCCCCGCTCTGGTCCCCTGGTCGCTGCTCCCTTGCTCCTTCCGGCCACCGCTGCTCCGACGATCGTCACCGAACCCAACCTGGTCACCGCCTGCTTCACTGGTCACCACCTGCTTCACTGCTTGCTACTCCTGCTCTCGCCGACAAGGAAACTCCCTACATGATTTAAGCTTTTCACAGGTACAATCACCTACCTCCAATCTAACCTCTTCTTCTTCATCCTCCTCTTCTTCTTCCTGCTCCCCTTTTACCAAAATGCATTGATAAAAGCAAGGCATGAGCTGCATGTGGGCTGGACACGGCGGCCATAGCTGTGCGCTAGCCAGAACGGCCGTGCTGGCTAGCACGGTCGTGCTGTCCACACGGCCGTGCTGGCCAACATAGCCACAACCACCGTGTCCAGCCCACAGGTCGTGCCTTGCTTTTATCCATTTGGTAAGGAGGGATCAGGAAGAAGAAGATACATTTGCAATTGAATACTAATGCTTGACTTAATTCTGTAAATTTTGATGCATGTTGAATTAAGATATTAAAACCCTAATACACATTTCACCATAATCTTGAATTAACTATATTGCTGAAATCTTGTGATCAATCTATGTAAGATATTAAAACCCTAATATTAAATCTCTGATTTTGTAGTGATGAGTCGATGTGTCACCCTAACATCTACATGAATCCCTATTGTATGATGTAGATTGATGATAATGCATGAGCTAGTTTGAAATTTTTAAATCAATTATGAATCTCTCCATCCCTAGGTCATACTAATTTATGTGTAATCTTTATCTTGATGATGAACATGCATGGACACTTGAAATGTTGAAATCAAGGTTATAGAATGACAATACATATATTTGTTGACCTAGAAACCCATCCAAGATTTACTCATTAGGAGTAAATCTTGGATAGTCCCCGGTTTGGGACTGTTCTTGAACACCTAATCTCACTTAGGATGTAAGTGTATAATGTGTATTGGGTTTTCAAGAAAATTTCAGTAGCATTTCCCCGTTTGTTCTCTAAGTACATATGTACTTGGAGAACAGCGGCGAAATGCTGCCGAAATTTTCTTGAGAACCCAATACACATTATACACTTACTAGTGAGATTAGGTGTTCAAGAATGTGATAGGTGGTACACATTTATTGTATATAAGAATGACATCACATGTATTTGTTGGCCTAGAAACCCGTCCAAGATTTACTCATTAGGAGTAAATCTTGGATAGTCCCCAGTTTGGGACTGTTCTTGAACACCTAATCTCACTTAGGATGTAAGTGTATAATGTGTATTGGGTTTTCAAGAAAATTTCGGCAGCATTTCCCCGTTTGTTCTCTAAGTACATATGTACTTGGAGAACAGCGGGGAAATGTTGCCGAAATTTTCTTGAAAACCCAATACACATTATACACTTACTAGTAAGATTAGGTGTTCAAGAATGGGATAGGTGGTACACATTTATTATATATAAGAATGACAACACATGTATTTTTTGGCCTAAAGTTTTAACCATGCAAAAACTCTAATCTGTTAATCCTAGACCCTTGTAAAATATACTTGTTTTCTCTTTGATCATAGAATGGATAGATCATGGATGTCAATTCGCAATCGTTCCACCCCAGAGTTTATATCTGGTCTTGACCAATTTATTAAATTTGTCGAGGAACATAGGAAACAACCTGGAGATAGGTTCTACTATCCATGTAGGCATTGCGGTAACAACTTGAAAGCCAGCACTGGTGACGAAATCAAAAGTCATGTCATGTGCAACAGGATTATAGAAGGCTATACAGAATGGCACTGGCATGGAGAGATTTCAAACTCGAAACCAGTGGATGTTGATAGCAGTGCTTGTGTGGAGGAAGAAATTGCCTCCGATGACGTAGATGTGAATGAACCAGTTCCAGTAGACATCATTGATGTGATGCTGGATAGTTGTGGGGTAGAGCACACCGATCCACCTCCCATTTTTAGAAACATTGTGCATGATGCTGAGATATCGTTATACACAGGTTGTACTAAGTTTACGAAGCTTAGCGTTGTGTTGAGATTGTATAAGCTGAAAGCTAACAATAGATGGAGCGACAAAAGCTTCACGTCATTGTTGTCTTTGTTGAAAAAAATGCTTCCTGAAGGAAACAAGTTGCCAATCTCAACATACCAGGTAAAGAAATTGTTGTGCCCAATGGGAATGGATGCCAAGAAGATACACGCATGCCCAAATGATTGTGTATTATTTCAAAAGGACTATGTGGATTTGAAAGATTGTCCAAAATGTGGCGCGTCACGGTATAAATTGACAACTTCGGGGGAGTCCAAAACTGGTTCTCCTACCAAGGTGATGTGGTATCTACCTATAATATCACAGTTTCAATGCTTGTTTTCCAATCCGATAGATGTGAAGAATTTGAGGTGGCATGCAGATGTTAAGAAAAATAATGATGGAATCCTACGACATGCGTCTGATTCCCCATAGTGGATGAAGATTGATCTATTGTACCCTGAATTTGGTGAAGAAGTCAGGAATCTAAGACTTGGGCTTTGTACAGATGGGATGAATCCGTACGAGACATTGAGCAGCCAACATAGCACTTGGCCAGTCATGCTTGTTATATACAATCTTCCTCCCTGACTGTGTATGAAAAATAAGTACGTAATGCTATCGTTGTTGATATCGGGCCCTAAACAACCTGGAAATGATATCAATGTTTATCTAGAACCTCTGATTGATGACTTAAAGAAACTCTAGGGTGAAGGTGTGATGACCTATGATGCTTCACGAAGAGAGACATTTCGTTTGCATGCTATGTTGTTTTGCACTATTAATGACTTTCCAGCATATGGGAATTTGTCTGGATATAGTGTCAAAGGAGCTAAAGCGTGTCCTATATGTGAAGAGAACACTGATTCAACAAGACTAAAACATGGCGGTAAGACTGTATATCTCGGTCATCGAAGGTTTCTTACAAAATTCCATCCATATCGTTGGAAGCGCAAAGCATTTAATGGATTGAATGAGGAACGAAGTGCACCTAAACCTATACCAGGGGAGGTTGTTTATGAAAGACTAAAATACTTTGTCAATGAATTTGGTAAGAGATCACAATGTACTATGACCACACGGAGTGACGAATCTTTATTCAAGAAGAAGTCAATATTTTGGGATCTTCCTTATTGGAGTTCTTTGACATTCAGACATTGTATCGATGTCATGCATGTTGAGAAAAATGTCTGTGATAGTGTTATTGGTACTTTGTTGAATATACCAGGTAAGACTAAAGATGGGATAAAATCTAGACTGGACCTACGTGAAATGGGAATAAGGTCAGAATTAACAGAATTTCGTGAAATGGGAAATCGGAGAACATACTTACCTCCCGCTTGTTACACATTGTCTAGAAAGGAGAAGAAAGCTTTTTGTGAATGTTTGGTAAATGTTAAGGTGCCACAGGGTTACTTATCCAACATCCGTAGATTGGTATCAATGAAAGATCTGAAGTTGATAGGTCTTAAATCTCATGATTGTCACACTCTAATGCAACAAATATTGCCTGTGGCAATTCGATCTATATTGCCGAAGCATGTACTATAGATGAAGAAGAGTACTATGATAAGTATGATGACTCCAGTCCATTCTCAGTTGGGTTGCCAACACCAGCAAATATTGAAGCTAATGATGACTTGTATGTGCGGGGAGATCACAATGAAGGATTGTTAATTGATAAAAATCGCAATATTAGAGGCATGTTTATATTTTTTTTATATGTTTTATTTTTCTGAATGTGAACTTTACAATGTGAATTACTTTACAATGTGAATGTGAACTTTACAATGTGAATTTTTCAATGTGAATTACTTTACAATGTGAATGTGAACTTTACAATGTGAGCTTTACAATGTGAATTACTTTACAATGTGAACTTTACAATGTTAATTACTTTACAATGTGAATGTGAACTTTACAATGTGAATTTTACAATGTGAATTACCTTACAATGTGAATGTGAACTTTATAATGTGAGCTTTACAATATGAATTACTTTACAATGTGAACTTTACAATGTGAATGTGAACTTTCAGATGGCTGAGCATTCTCCTGATGACCGTACTGATGATTATCGTGAGGGTGAGGACATCAATGCGCCGCCTCACAATGTAACTTTTAAAAATATATATCATATATTTATATCTATATGTCCATTTCTAGTTATATCCTGTAAGTGTGTTTATTTTGTCAAATTTTAGGTTGATGATGCAAATGTACCCTCTAAAGCACTTGAGGCACATGATGAGAAGCACCAAAAAGTTGACAAGAGAAGGGGCATCACTATGATGAAGAAGTTAATAGCGCAAAGGGGAAATGGACCCAAACTTGTTGTGGATTTTGATAATGTAGGAAATGCAATTGGAGTGAATCACAATTCGTTCATTTCATATCTTGGGTATGTTACTTGTAGCCATTGTGATTGTAAGATAGATTCTTGGCATAAAGTTCCTAAGGGGAAGAAAGACGTAATATGGAAGGATTTATGCATGAGTTGTTATTAATTTGCAATTCTATTTGTTAGATTACTAATTTTTTGGATACTAGTTAATAGCAATTCTATTTTGCAGAGTATATTTGAATTGGATGAAAAGCTGCATCGTAAATGTGTGATGCAACACTGTGGGAGAGTCCTAAGGAATTATAGGACAAATCTCACCCGAGAATACATAAAAGAAGGTGACAAGAGGAAGAAGACAACCACAAAATAGTGGAACTTCCTGGACCAAGAAGAATGGGACGCATTTGTTGCTTCAAGACAAACTGATTAATTCAAGGTATTAGGTGTCACCCCCCAATTTAATTAATATACGTTGTATTCACCTATTCAAGATTAACATTTAGTGTTACTAACCAAATCATTAATGTGCATACTAACTAGGCCCTCAGTGAGGCGCAAAAAGCAAGGCGTGCACTGAATGTGCATGACCACACAATGGGTCTAAAGGGGTATGCATGCATTCACCAAAGACTACAGTCTGAGGCTACTACTCAGTATGCTGCTACTTAGGAGTCCTCTACTATAGGTAGCACACCTCTACCTCGCCATGATGTCTGGATAGCTGGGAGGCAAAATAAGAAGGGAGAAATAAGGAAGCCCACAACTGTTGAGGCGGCTGCAAAAATGGTAAAATACAACTCTTACAACAATTGTTCGAATATTGATTATTTGTGGTGTTTACTTAATTACAAATTTTTGTTTTGGCGATTAGCGGGAGCTGCACGAGCTGAGGAAACAAGGAAAGTTCATCCCTGAGGGCACCAAGGATGAATTGACAGTTTCTCTGGGTAACCCAGAGCATCCTAGACGTGTTAGGGCTGCAGGCGCTGGTGTTGGCATCAAAGCGTTCTTTGGGCCATCCCAGTGCAAACATGTCCCAAAAGCGGGATTTTCACATGAAGAGGTAACCTATTCTTTCTTTATAATCTTATTGTAAAAGAGAATTCAATAATCAGAAGCTAACGTTTCTTTTATCCATGTATAGGTAGATAAGCTAGTTGATAGGAAACTTGAAGAAGCACTGAGCAAGTGGCAGACATCTCAGACTGCCACTCAGCAGACAGTACCTATGGCATCCCGCTCTACTCCTACTGTAGAGGTTGGGAGTAATCCTGTAGACCCACCACCTAGCACATCCATTGTAAGTATTTTTATGACATAATAACTAGTCTTTTCAAGATGATATGTTTTCAAGATGATATGTATATATGTATATAACATTCTTTACACAAAAATTTGTAGGGGTTGAAGCCATGCCGTCTAAAAAGTAAAGAATTTGTCATTGCAGAGGCGTCAGCTTACCCATCCCTACCGGGGGAAATGTTTCATGGGTCTCCATTACCAGCTGGTTGGGTTCGTGTGAGACCGCTACGTATATTCCCCAACTGGATGGATCTTCCATTGCCATATGCCCACCCAGATTGTGAAACGCTTGGTGAGGCAGAAGGTGGAGTGATATTGTGGCCAAAAGCGGATGTCTTCTATACTGAAATTGTATGGTAAATTTACATTACGTTAAATTGTTAGTGTGTGTATATGATGTCAGTTGATCTGAAATTATATATATATATATATATATATATATATATATATATATATATATAGGTTAAAAAGAAGACACCCTGAGCATCTAGGCCTCCACATCCACCTCCTACATTACCAAGTTGGGTTTCACAGGACCTACCTGTCCCGTTAGGTCCTAACTATAGGGGTATGGCAATATGGTTAGGCGAACATGATATAAATTTCCCTATAACTATTTCTATAGATGCGGATGCTGCAGGTCAATCATACGAAAGCAACCTATTTATACAAGATATTTTGGAGTTGTTTCGATATGATTGGCTGAATACATCTGTGATAGAGATATGGATAAGGTGAGATCTTCTTTATACATCCATATACCTTGTGTAGGATCTGGTGATCTGGTTTCTTATTTATTAATGCATGCGTAATACATGTTTTGTAGCTACTTAGACAAGATATGTGCAGATTTTTCATTTGAACATGTAGGATTTTTTATTCCATCTTTGATTAGTCTAGTAGCTGAAGACCCTCCGTCAGTTCAACAATACTACTGTGATGCTTTTACAAATTTTTCTCAAAATAAGAAGACGATGATAATAGCTCCATTCAATGTGGAGTAAGTTTACTTTGCTTATAATTTGGACTTAAGAAAATTACATTTTTATTGTGGATTTTGAGTTATTAATTTTTAACTTTTTTACCTCTAGTGGTACGCATTGGGAGTTACTAATTATTGTCCCCGAGACGTTCACTGTCTATTATCTAGATCCTAAGGGGAATAAATTGAATTCAAAATATGGACACAAAATGAAAATGGCATTATTCCGGTGAGAAATATTTCATTTTCATATCCGTTATCATATGTTATTACATTACTATTTATTTATGCAATGTACTATGTTACATTAACATGTAGGGGTTTAGATGAGTTAAAAAGGCTGGAGAAAACATCCCCATGAAAAAGAATCAACAAATAATTTGGAAAAATGTGGAAGTAAGTTCCCGACTGCAATGTATATATTATTTATTTGAACAATGCTTAATTAGTTGTATTTTTTAATATTTTGTATGTTTCAATTTATAGTGAGCTACACAAGACAACGGATGGACATGTCCATACTATGTGATGCGATTTATGCACATGATTATCAAATATTCCACAGTGGACATCGATACCATTCCTGAGGTATTATATATAGTCTCATTAGATAATATGAAATATATCAATCTTATTTATATATTATTAATTATATATATACATCATTCTCTTTGCAGGTGTTTAAAACTAACCAAAATACAGCAAAGTCCTTACCAGATGTACATGCTCCCTATACGACGGAAGAATTAAATGATGTAAGAGAAGAATGGGCAACAGTCATACAAGTAGTGGGGGTTTTAACATATAATTGGGATGTTGTTAGTGAATAATGACTAAAGAATGATATTTTGTAAATGAATTTCTGAATTATAATATGTGTGAATGTTTCTACATGTCTGAATGTTTCTACATGTGTCTGAGTGAAAATGAATGAAACTGTTGGTTTCTATATGAATGTTTCTACAAGTGTGAATGTGAAAATGAATGGAACTACAGATTGCTACATGAATGTTTCTACATGTGCGAAAATCGAATGGAACTGTAGGTTGCTAAATGTGTGAACATTTATGTTGTTAATTTTGTAGGTTTGTGGCCTATTGTTGGCTGATATCGATGGATGTCGTAAAACCTGCAGTTCATAACTGAACTGCAGGTTTCTCATCCTGCGACTAGCCACAGCAGGTCTGCAGACTGACAGAAAAAAAAACATAAAATAGGCGTCAGTTATTTGTATAAAACCGATGACAAATGGTTATAGTGTCGGTTTCCCTACTAGTAACCGATGTTGATTTCCCTAATGAGGCCAGACACCACGGCCGTGCTGGCCAGCACGGTCGTGGCAGTGGACCAGACACCACGGCCGTGCTGGCCAGCACCGCTGTGGTAGCGGGTGAGATGGCATCAGTTATCACTAATAAACTGACGCCGATAGTGCCCCAGATGGTGCCTTTTCTGTGGCGCGAAGGTATATGGCGTCGGTTTCAAAGCTAATAACTGAAACCTATACCCCCCTGCTGGTGCGTTTTTAGTGGCGCGTGAAGGGTTGTGGCATCAATTTGAGAACCGACGCGTAACAGTTGGGCTTTTAGCGGAGCCCACATAGGTGTCGCTTAAAAACCGACACTAAAGGCCTTAAATAACCGACACTAAAGGGCGGTTATGTACTAGTGTGGGTTGCCTTCAACTATTGTTGTATCATATTGATCTTCTCTATCATCTACTACACAGGCTCAGGACCCAAAAGCTGATATTTGCCAGTCTTATACCAACACAATGAAGATCTACAATGTCTCCCATATACAGCCTCATACGGTGCCATGCCGATAATTCTTTGATAACTATTGTTGTATGCAAACTCTATCAAACTGAGATGCACATCCCAACTACCCAAAAACTACAAGACACAAGCTCTCAAAAGATCTTTCAAAGTCTGTATAGTTCTCTCAGACTATCCATATGTCTGCGGGTGGAACACTGTACTGAACCTCAACTGTGTACCCATGTCTATATGCATACACTCCTAAAAGTGACTGGTAAATTGATGACCTCTATCAAACATGATGGTAGCTGGAATACCATGCGAATGAACAAACTCATCCACATAAACCTAAGCCAACTTCTCTATTGTATATGGTGTTTCACAGGAAGGATATAAGTTGACTTATTCAACCTATCAACGATCACCCATATGGAATAATGGCCTTTGGCTATTCTAGGAAGTCCAAAGTCCATAGTGATATGATCCCATTTTCACTGTGGTATAGGCAACAGTTGCAAAGTTCCTGCAGGTTTCTGATGATCTTCCTTAACTTGCTGACACACTACGCACTTAGCCACAAACTAAGCTACGTATCACTTCAAACCAGGACACCAATATAGATCTTTTAAATTCTAATACATCTTGGTGCTACCTGGATGCATGGCATACAATGATGAGTGAGCCTCTTCTAGAACCAACCTCCTCAGATCATCTACATAAGGTACCACTACTCTACCATGGTAATACATTGTTCCATCCTCTGAATTATGGAAACCATCATGCTTCTCGCTTCCAAACTCTGATCAGATCTGCTGAATCATAATATCCTAATGCTACACATCTCTGATTTTCCATATCAACATAGACTTCACCTAAAACTAGGCCAACAATCATGCTATCAGGGACACTTCCAACTTCTCATTCATCTGACGTAAGGAGACCGACATGTCTCTCTTATAGCACACCAAAGAGCATAACTGCGCCTTATCTACAAATGATGTCAAAGAAGACTATCAACTCAAAGCATATGCCACCACATTTTCCTTATCTAGATGGTAATTTATGGTGCAATCATACTCTTTGATTATCTCCATCCAGTGTCTCTGCCTTATGTTCAACTCCTACTACAAAAAGATGTACTTAAGGTTCCTATGGTTGGTGAAGATCTGACACTTCTCAACATAAAGGTATTGCCTCCATATCTTCAAGACATGAGCCCACCATTGCAAGATCTAGATCATGCATCAAATAGTTCTCCTCATGTTTCTTAAGCTGTCGGAAAGAAAAATAAAGCACGTTCTTATCTTACATCAACACACAACCCAAACCGTTCTTCGACGCATCACAAAAGTCTATGCAGATCTGACACTTCTCACCATAAAGGTAGTGTCTCCATATCTTCAAAGCATGGACCACCACTACAAGCTCCAGATCATGCATCATATAGTTTTTCTCATGTTTCTTAAGCTTTTGCAAAGCAAAAGAAATCACGTTCTTATCTTGCATTAGCACGCAGCCCAAACCGTTCTTTGATGCATCAAAAAAGACTATGTAACCTTTCCCTTGCTCTGGCAGAACCGACACTGGTGCACTATTCATCTTCTCCTTCGAAAGCTGAAAAGAATGCTTACACTTGTCATCCCATAAAATGGCACATCTTTCCTCATCAACTTTGTTAGGGATAATGCCACCACACTGAATTTCTCGATAAACCTCCTATAGTAACTTGCTAACCCAAGGAAACTGCAAACCTCTATCAGTGTCTTTAGCTGCTCCCATTTTAACACAAACTGAACCTTCTTGGGATCCACACACACACCTTCCGTAGATATGACGTGTCCCAAAAAAGTCACCTCCTTCAGTAAAAACTCACACTTGTTGAACTTAGCATACAACTTATGTTGTCTCAACAAAGTTAACACCTGGCATAGATGTTGCTCATGTTGTTGGCTATCTCGGGAGTAGATCGGGATGTCATCAATGAATACCACCACAAATTGGTCAAGATAAGACCTGAACACCCTGTTCATCAAGTCCATGAATGCTGTCGGTGCATTGGTTAGCCCAAACGACATAACCACAAACTCATAGTGACCATACCAAGTCCTAGAAGTTGACTTGGGTATGTCATCTTCCTTGATCTACAACTGATGATAACCTAACCTTAGATCTATCTTCGAGAACACTGCACCACCCCTCAACTGATCAAACAAATCATCTATCTGTGATAAAGAGTACTTGTTCTTGATCGTCACCTTGTTCAACTCTCAATAATCTATACACAACCTCATTGAACCATCCTTCTTCTTGAAAAAAAACACATGATCACCCCAAGAGGAAGTTCTTGGTCTGATAAAGACGTTCTCAAGGAACTAATGCAACTACTTCTTCAGCTCTTGCATCTCAGCGAGTGCCATCATGTACGGTGTCAGTGCTATCGGTTGTGTATGAGGAACTAGATTGATCTCAAAATCAATCTCTGTAGGAGGGGAACACATGGAAACTCATTGGGAAACACATCTTCAAATTCACGTATAAATGGAACATCCTGAATACTAGGACCCCTTGCCTTGGTATCCACCACATATGCCAAAAATGCTCACATCCCTACCTCATCAGCCTCTCTGTTGTCATAGATGACACCAGACACGTCAAAAGAATCTTCCTATGTCCTTGGAAGATCCACAAAACATCACCCTCATGAAATTTCACCACCTTAGCACTACAGTGCAAGACTAGCCGATACTTCTCCAAAGTATCCATTCTAAGGATCACATCGAATCCATGTAGGTCAAGTGGTATGAGATTCACTTGAATGTTGCATCCTAAGAAAGAAAGAATGAAGTATGGACACACCTCCCGCAGCTCGGCAGAACCGACCAAAGGGGTTTCTAAACAAAGACTATCACATCTATGACTAACAGGAAAAGAACAACTAGCAATCACTTCTCTAGTGATAAAAGAGTGTGTTGCACCCGGCTCAACCAAAACAAATATAAAGCATGAAGAAGACAAATCAGAATGAAATAACTCCATCTGACTTGTCACGAACCTTGGGTTGACTACTCCTTCCGACTGACTCATAGAATAGAATCAAGTCATTTCCTGTTGTCTCCCCCGTCCTCTAATAGCCTATCCAGAAGAACCAACCTGCAACGTCTGACCACAGCCTCAACCTCCACCACTGTTGAACTATCATTGTTGTGACCCTTGCTGACTCTGTCTCGACTGTTGTGTCACCTCTTCATCCTTCACAAGGCTAAACCACTTTGTATGCCCAACATACCCACACTTATAGAAGGTCTTGCTCTCATACCATGGCCTAGACAGACCTATCACTTACACTGATACAACACTGTGAGCTCCTACCAGTGGAAAACTATGACATCTTCCCTTGCTTTGTGACCACTGGGGCTGAACTTCCAACCTCTGTTGTGATTGAGGTGATGAAAACTTAGGCTTCTTAAATCCTCCAGACAAATGTCCTTGATATTTTGCTGGTATCTTCTTGGTGTTTGCCACTCGATTCTCCACAACTAACCACTCTATCCTCTTGACTGACTCCACAAACGTGGAAAACCATTCCTTATTCTCTAAAGCTGACACCAATGTTGTCAACTTGGAGCTCAAACCTTTCTCGAACCATCTAATCCTCTCCTTATCTGTTCCAGCCATATGTGGACAAAACCTCAGAAGCTCCATGAACTTCTCCTCATACTCATTTATTATCATAGATCCCTACTAGATCTTCTCAAACTACATGATCCTCTCATCTAGATAGGTCTTAGGAAAGTATCGACTTATGAACTCCTATCGAAAAACTTCCCAACTGATCACAACACGAGGCCTTTTCTCCTCCTCAATGGCCCACCAATGTCCATTACTCCATTCCAGCCTGTACACTATATGCTTCACCTTATCCTCTTTGGGGATATTGAGGATCTTGAAAGCCTTCTCCAACTCGGTCAACTACATATCAGCATCGGCTAGATCTGCCGTGTAGACATACTCCAATGCCCCTAAACACCTTAACCTCTCAAAGGTCTTACCAAAACCTTGAGATAGCTGTAGTGGCTTGGGGTAAAAGCATTCTATCCACCATATGCATCATCGTGTCCATACATTGTCCAAACATGGATTGAAAAGTGGGGTTGGCCACCATTGTTGGGTCAAACTGAGGCTCCTTAGGTACTCCATCATCTTTTGACCACCCTCCTGGAACCATCTCCTGGTGCAGAAACACTGCTCTCTGTATGTTCTTCATGTTCTCCAAACATATCTTTTCTTCTCTTCTTCTTCTACATAAGCAAAGTTTACCATTACATACATTGGAGGACACTAGAACAGACACAAACCCTAGTCCTATGTCCCTCTAGACTCAACGAACCTAAAGCTTTGATACCAAGCTTAACCATGATACACCGATCACAGTAAAACGAGATAACTCAAAACATCCAAATTACTAGAAAACATGGTAAATAAAAACTGATTTCGCATAACCACAAAAGAAGAAACATATTACATATGAGTCCAAAAACTGTGCCACCGTATCACATATCATGCCACAAGATGATACATATGACAACATGTTACATATGACATCATGTCCACATATACAAGCCATATCTATACAACCATGTCCTACTGCCAAAACTCGTGTCAATATACAACGTCTACAAAACACCCACAAGGATGTGAGAGTACATGGATGACGCATAGGACTCTACAACAAAACACTGGCAGCATATCTAACCTTTAACAGCTACTGCTCTTCTTGCTGCTTAGCCTCAACCGTATGATCTCTACCTCATCATGTACGATATCCTAAAAGATGTGGAAACCTACAGAGCGAGACCAATATTCCAACAAGAGATATAACTCTCCACCAACAACTATTACAAGAACATGTACACTAAAGCAGGAAGATAACAATATCATCAAGTTGAGTAGATTCAGCTAAGTGATATGAGCAAAGCAATTAACACTATTTAAACAGGTCATGCATCTACAACTGAGTAGTAGAACATCTTATACTTTTAGAAGGAATATGAAGAACATGTATAACAGTTGATTTCTCTTAACACGGTATAAATGAACTAAACAATATAAGAAACAAGGCATGGGGTCATCCAATGTGAATCATAATTTTGACCCTAAGCAAATATACTACACAGTTGTGTTACATATTTTATTTTTTGGGAGGATTTGAGTCGTACCACCCAAACTCAACTGACCACTACTAAGTAAAAATCAATGCCAAACAAGATCAATGGAAGAGTCAGACTCCATGATCTTCTCCTGCACTACTCAATCAGTTCGAGTCTGCACCGGAGTGACATATAGTCAATATGCAAAACAACAACTTATAGTCAAAGGTATAGTCCTATAGACAACAACTCATAGTCAAATCTTTGGTTCTATAAATACCTAGCCCGCCTTGGTACAGGTCACGACGCTAGAAACAAGGTATATAACCCAGACACTAAGGTACAACCACAACTATCCTCGATCACATCATATCTCATCATATCATCACCGAGAACCGACCACAGTAATTCTCAAACACTTGGGGTCAAGATGTTAAGTTCAGTTAGTCACTTGCACCTCACATACTCAACAATATGCGCCCCGAGTTTCCCATGGGAATACCCGTTTCACCATCCAACAAAGTTCTGACACTGAAATGGGTCTATGGCACATGGAACTACATGACTAAGGTTTCACTTGATTTGTTAATCCAATCGGGTGTCTTTTAGCATCAATCAAGTTCCAACGTATAAACTATAAACAAACTCTACAAAGATAAGGGTATGTTGCAATGTCAGAAGATATAAAACATATGAGTTATAAACTTGTCACGTCATCACTTGATACTACTGCCATATAAGGCAATCAACATTATCACATCAATAGGGGATATCAATCCCTCATCCCATCACTGGAGGATACCACCTCACACTAGGCATTTATCCTCTGCCAGGTCATAAGACCCAAATGACATCATCATTATCTCATCATGCCTCATAAAAGCTCATAATCATTACCTTATGTCATGTCAAACACACCATAGCAATTACTAGCTATGATACTCATTTCACCTACAACGTTAGGATTACACAAGTAGGAGAGAGAGAACATAATCACATGCTATTTATTCAAGCAAGATAAACAAGTAGAACCTACACTTGGAATTAGACTTAGGGTTTTTATCACACCTCTCCACATCAAACCCTAAATATATCATTTCCCATATTCTTGGAGCACATCAGGGTTAAGCATCATACTTTTCATGATTAGCCAAACACCCCAAACAACACCATGTTTTGACCCTCACTTACATATACATGTGTAGATACCCACTGGGTTACATATTATGTAATGACCACACACTCATTCATGTCAATCGACTAAACAACCAAGGCATGTGTTGTGACTGCAAGAGACCACACACTCAAGGCTAGGGTTTGTTGCACCTGCAACACCCCATCAACGAACATGTAACAACCACCCCTCTTAGGGTTATCTCACTCTTGGAACTGCAACAAAGATCCATGTGTAGAGACCGCAAGGGAACTAGGGTTAGGGTTGCGACCTAACCAAGAATCAACACGAGGGAAAGGACCAAGAGAAACATATTGATGACATCAACCTCAAAACCAACCAAGGTACTTTGACTGCAACAAAACCAACATGGGTACGAACCCATAAAAAGATCTCATATGTAGTGTCCTCAAGGTAAAACCAAGCATTGCAACCAACATAAGGATCAAGACATATCGATCAAAACAAAGCTCACTATAAAGATCTCAAACATCACCAGGATGAAAGATCGTGAAAGAAAGCATCAAAACCCTAGAAACGTTCATCTTCAAGATCAACAAGGAAAGCCATGCAAGAGGGAGAAAACCAACATCCAACATATGTACACAAGGACCAAAACCACCATCAAACACTTGATGGCCGAACCATACACAAACATGGTGATGAAACCAAAGATCAAGGTGCATGCAAGGAACATCCACCCACCATCACCTAGAAATTGGGTGCATGAAATTAGGGTTTAGGAGAAAGAGTAATCCATACAAGAATACTTTGAAATATTAAACCCTAGATCATGATAACATCATCTAACATCTTAGGATCACATTTTAGATATAGAACAGTAGAATGCAAGTAATTTAATGGTGCAATAATAGAAGAGGGGAAGTTATATAAGCCGCCTTAAGAAGAAGACCAAACTCCAAAGCCACAAGCTCCAAGGAGAGAGAAAGAACTCCAAACTTGGATCAAATCCATGGCCACAAGGTCACATCAAGAAGAAGAAAACATACCAAGGTCATAGGAAAGCTCAAGGTGAAGAAAACACAATCCTAGGCCGAATAAAGAAGAAAGAAGAATGCTTAATCTCACTTAGGTACTACCATGGTCAAACCATAATCTATGACTTTTGTGAAGAGAAGTTCCTCAAGATAGCCACCATGGTGATACATAGTCTCACGACCAAGAGGAGGAAGGAAGGTAGGGTTCAAAGTAAAAATGAGATCAAGGGTGTAGAACCACTTACCAAGAAGGAAGATCCCTAAGGATCACCACAAAGAAGATGATCAAACTCACGATCGCCACATGTAAAGTTGATCGACCACAAAAGCACCAAGGTCACCACCTTCTCTTGATCCACAAACTCTAGTCCAAACACAAGGGAGAAGAGCTAAAGGATAACTTGCATGTGAAAGAGAGAGCTTATATACTCAAGGGGTAGGAGGGAGGTAGGATCATGAGGTGTCAAGACATGAGAGCACCAAAAGGACACATGTCCCATAAAGGATTGACCATGCAACCACTCTAGACTTGTATGCAAGAAAGGGTGATAAGAACAAGGTAGTGTAGCAACCACTAGCATCCACTACACCCCAAGGTCGCAACAAACCAAGGGTAGGGACCACTACACTAGGTAACCAAAGCCAAACGGTCGCAACACTCCACCAAAGCAAAACCCTAATGACTAACACAAGGGAAAAAAGCATCTAGGTCAAACAAACCAACCAAATCATGGTTTATTGGTTGAAGCACTCTCAAGGCACAACATCAAGGTCGCTACACTGAAGAAACACATAAGGTCGATACACCATCAAACTCAAGCATCCATGCAAAGCCATGTAAACCCTTATATCATCCCATGATGCCACCTCATCAATTAAGGTCCAACAAGGCACCCCAAAGCATCATTCTCTCTCTCATGATACTAAGGCAAAAAAGGCACAACCTACATGTGACAATTTGCAAGATAGACCCTCATCATGGGTAAATTTGCAACTTGGTCCACAACAAGCATAAATAGCTCAAACATAAACCAAATGGGACCAAACAGAAAACATAAGCATGTCACATGGTATTAAGGCATCTCAAGAGATTAGATTAAGGTTTAAGCATATTATTAAGAAAAGCACGCAAAAATAAGCACTAAGATAGGTTAGGGGCCTTACACCTTCTTTATTTTGTAATAATGTTGGGTTCTAATAGAGAGAGTTTATTTCTAAGAGAAGAGTTTTAAGGAGAAAGTTGACAAAAGGAAATATATAATAGATAAGTAATGTCTCTTATAGATCTAAGATAAGTTTCCCTAGATAGAATTTTTCAATAGCTACATATTCTACCAAGAACATCATGCATTGACTACTTTGAGGCATGTATCCTACATGAAGTTGTGGACACTTCGTTTATTATTGACAGATTCTCTCCTAGAGGAGACAAATATATAAAAAAAGTAGACTTCCTTTTGTTGTTAGTTAGAATAGAACTTGTAATAATGGTAAATATGATATGATGTTGTATAGCTTAATTTTAGATGTTATCCTCCAAAGTTTGATTTTTTTATTACCACAATTTAGGATATTAAATGTCTTTAATTTTTCTCTCAGTAAATTGATGGTACTCTTCTATCGCATGAAAAATGAATGACCATGTCCCAAGACTGTAAAGAAAACAATGTATTATGATACTAATTTCAATGTCCAGAGTAAAGACTCCAAATTGGAGGTACAATAACAAAGACATGAGCCTGAATCAAGAGGTAGAACATGTCAAGATTGGGGAAGAGGCCAAGGTCCAGTTTGCAAAGGATACCAAGGTGAAGGAAGAAGGCATGAAAGATCAAGTAGTGGAAATTAAAGACATGAATATGCCACTTGGAAATATGTATAGAAAATAAGTTCTAATCTTGTATGAAAATGGCCGCCAATACAGTGCACTATTGGGAGAAAGAAAGAAGTAAACCTACTTTTTTAAAGAAAAATAGAATAAATACAATATAATAAGAGTGTGTAAGCATATTAGTTGTAATGAATGTAAATACCTTTGTAGAAAAGAATATTCTAAAGATATTCTATGTAGACATGAATATTCTATAAATAACCACTTGTAAAAATCCAATCCTACCTGTGGTGTCAAGCAAGGAGATCCCTTATCTCCATATCTCTTTGTTTTGTGCCTAGATCGATTAAGACAATTTATCGTGGATTTGGTAGCAAAAGGTGAATGGAAACCAATTACTCTCACAAGGCAGCTTCTGTCCTTTTCCCATGTTTGCTTCGCGGATGATATCCTTTTGTTTGGGGAGGCCACCCCCAAGCAGGCCCGGGTCATCAAACGGTGTCTCAGGAGGTTCAATACTGCTTCAGGGCAGTTTCTATCTGCAGAGAAATCTTCTATCTTCTTTTCCACCAACACTCCAAGGAATGTTAGATCGAGGATTGGTCGTATTCTGGGAATGAAAGAAACCTCTAATATTGGGCTCCATCTTGGGGTACCGATCATACACAAGCGGAAGAGCAAAGAACACTTCTAGTTCCTCCTTGAAAGAATCCATGGAAGGATTTCGAGCTGGCAGCACCGGTTTTTATCGTTGGCAGGTCGGGTCACCCTCTCTAAATTTGTCCTCCTTTCACAAGCATGCTATGCAATGCAAACGACTATCCTTCCGTGCTCGGTGGCGGAAAAGATAGATCAATTCACTGGGAATTTTATTTGGAGCAGTTCTCACACCGCTTCCAAGGTTAGTTTGGTCGCTTGGAGTAAAATC
The DNA here is from genome assembly GCA_963693085.1 of Alisma plantago-aquatica. Lineage (NCBI taxonomy): Eukaryota > Viridiplantae > Streptophyta > Magnoliopsida > Alismatales > Alismataceae > Alisma > Alisma plantago-aquatica. The sequence goes on along the minus strand of OY856412.1, from coordinate 320,255,814 downwards.
ACCCTCCCAAAGCACTTGGGGGGTCTGGGCATCAAACCTGCATGGGACTTCAACAAAGCACTTGTCGCCAAGATAGCCTGGAACTACACACAGAAGATGGACATTCCATGGATAAATCTCATGCAAGCAAAGTATGGTGGGCAGAACGTACATAGCAAGGGGGGCTCTCATACATGGAGAGGCATCAAATCGCTGTTACCTTTTGTAATGGCTAATTCGAGAATAGCATTGATTTCGGGCAACAATTCTAACACCTGGACCGATCCTTGGGTTGGGGAGGGTCATATCCCACAATTTAAAACTGGTTTGGTGATCCCCGACGACCTGAATGATCTGAAGGTCAAATGTCTTGTCCTGGATGAGGGCCACTGGGACGCTGACTTCCTAAATCACTGGTTCAATGAGGGAACTGTGGAGGAGATCCTGTGCATGCCTCCGCCCAGGCAGGAATACGGGGAGGATCGAAGGATATGGACCTTGACTACGGATGGTTTGTTCACTACTGCTTCAGCATATAGAAGCCTCACCACCGAGAGTCCTCTCAACCAAGCAGCGGTAGTCTGCTCTATCTGGGACCAGCCGATTCAACATAGAATCAAGATGCATTTGTGGTTAATCTATCATAATAGATTACTCACAAATGAGATGCGTTCGATCCGGAAGATGGCTGTAGATGATTTATGTCCTCGATGTCTCTAGGTTACTGAGTCGATCCTTCATGCCATGAGGGACTGTCCGGTGGCCAAAGCCATGTGGATGAAGCTGCTACCCAACGAAGCAACCCTCTTCTTTCAAAGCACAACAACGATGGACTGGATTGCCTATAACCTCAAAGGGTTGAAGGAAGTTCTTGATTGGCCTCAGATGTTCGCCATTGGTTGCTGGTGGATCTGGAAGGCTAGGAATGCCTTTGTCTTTGAGTAGCGTGACATTCCTCTAGCAGTACTAGTGACGAATTGCGGACCAGATGCTCGAACCGCTAAGTTGGCCTTCTCATATTCTGCTAAATCTCTTACCCCACCTTCTGGGCACGAGATTTCTTTTCTTCCAAATAGTGACGTTCTCATCCATGTGGACACCTCCATTAATAAAGCTCAGATCTTAGTAGCCACAAGCTTAGTGGTGCGATCTAGAGCAGGCAGCTGGATCATCGGGAGATGCTGGAAAGGCAAGGGATCTGATCCCATGCGAGGGGAACTGATGGCGATCAAACATGGGTTAGAGTATCTTTCTGAACAACATCATCAGACTGGTTCCATCCTGACTGATTCCAAGAAGGCGGTCACTTGGATATCTGAGATAAACTCCACACCCGGGAAGTACATGTTGCTCGTCCAATCTATCACAAAGCTTCTACTAGAAAACCAGTCTCCTCAGGTGTATTATGTTAATCGGAGCCAGAACAAGCTTGCAGATTGGTTAGCTAAGAGATACCTCAAACAGCCATCCAGTGCTGCAGATTGGCCTGTGTGCCCGCACCAAATCCAAGCTATCCTGGAAGACGAAGCCTTAGCACCCCCTTTTTTGCTTTCTTCATCATATGTAGTGAACAATATCTTGTGACCAGCTTAGGCTGGAGTTCCCAAAAAAAAAATGAGTACAACTGTCCAAAGGTAGACAATGATTTTATTTCCAATAGATATGTTCCTGACCTACACAAAGTTGAAGGGAACACCATCTAATGTTCGGTTCTCAAATCATTGATGTACCAACCATATGAGCAGTAAAGATACAATATATAATCTTGATTAGTGTTTGAGTATTCATATTGGTCTTGGAGATTATTATAATATGCAAATTGTTTGTCATAGTAAATCTTGTAGTTACATTTGAACTAGCATTTAAAAAGTTATGATGTTTGTATGTAGATAGAATAGTGCATAATCTATGGAGTGTGGAAAATGATAATGCAAAATGTATCCACTATGTTTGTAATATGTATGTCAAAATAGAAGTATCTATATAGTGCATCTTCCAAAGTTCTAATGAGAACAAACAAAATACCTCATATTAAATTTTCATGTTATAGTGATTTTGCAATAATTATGTGCACTAGTCATGATTGCAGACCATGATATCTGTTAATATCACTATTTTTGTAACTAAATGAAAATACTAGAACAAAAGAATGTGAAGGTGCCTATATGGTGCAAAAAAACCTAGATACCCTCAATTTTACAACCAAATCACATGCGTGAAAGTGTCAATTCATAACTCATAAATCAAGGAGGTGCCACATTCATCGTGTAGCATGCAAACATAATAACTGAAACTTAAACCATCTCAAGTGCATCAATAATATTCTATTTCTCAGATGTTCAACATAAAAGGAAATATAATTTTTTTTCTTAAACATAGAGTTGAAAATCCAAACATGATTGAAACTAACCCTAAAACATGAATGGAAACTTCTTCAGTTAACAACATTCCACCATGACATTTCTTAATTGTCATTGGCCCCTCCCTGTCCTTCACATTAATCCTTAATTGTGGACTCTCCTTCTGTTCACCACCTATGGACATCTCATCCATAGACATGCAAAACAATAAAAAAAGGTGTGAGTGGAAGTGCTAATAGTATAAAAAATATAATTTGTAAAGAATTTGAATGAACATGGAAGATATAGGTTTTTAATCATGATTGGCATAAAAAGATGAGTTTTAATGTAAGTGATATTGGAATCTCTCCTAATTGCACCCACAATACTGATAAGGCCATAAAGGTGCACTTGATTTCTCTCACACAATTCATAGTTGCACCCAAAATGCTCATAAGGTTATTAAGGGTCACATATTTTCTCCCACTAAGCTCATAAGTAAAAAGGCCTCAACATGACAAAATGAGGTATTATATTAATAATTACATCATTTCTCTAACTGGAATTCATTTTACTAACTCAATAGAATAGTCATGGTACATAGTGTTCAATATAAAGCAAGATTGTTGTAATAGTAAAGAAAACCTTAGTTCTGAGAACATTCTTGATTAGCATAGATTATAGTTAGCAATAATATAATTGTACTTCAATTGAGAAACATTAGTACACAATTGATTAAATATCTCTTGAAACCCTAACTATTACTTGACGTACATGTATGCCAACCTGAGCCTGTATTGATGATTCTATGAAACTTGATCAATAAAAAATTTCACGTATAACACGTAGTGTTTATTAAATTAATAAAGTAATTTAAGTTTTCTAATAAAACTAGAGAAACTGGATTGGGAACTTGGGCCTGAAACTAGATCTAGAAGTTTACTTGGATTTTATCTTGCCAACAACTACTTTGGGGGCTTTTATGTGGTCTAGATAATAGTTCAGAAATTGAATATGATAAAATCATCTGCTAAATAATCATTTATTTCTAAAGTTAGAGAAATGAGTTGATGTTCATACATAAAATTTTGGACTATGACCGAGTTACGAGGTAGAAAAGTAAAACTACTAAAATCAATGTATGAGTGGTAGAACAAAAAAATTTGAAAAGGATAGTGATGCACATGATATCACGGTGATGACCAGAACAACCCAGGGGAAAATAAAACCATGCCACTTATAAATATTACTCTTCGACCATAATATTATAACATTCAAATGAATCTCTAAAACACAGTTTGAAATGTGGTAATCATACAAAATGAGCACGTGAGACAGTTTCACGTGATATGATCTTTCGTCTCATGACCCGTCAACCCCAAGAAAAGATTAGGATATGCACTAGAGAATCTCTATGAGGTTCCTCCATTGTCATCCAATAGGAGAAACATTAAAATAGAAGGAGGGATCTACAAAATGGTGCATCATACATGTTTGTGAGGGTGTGGATGAGTGAGGAAATAATTTCCCTGGTCAATATCACTATGAAACCCCTCAGTGGACACCAACAAAATAGAAGGTTAGAATAAGTGGTGCTTGAGTTGGGAAGAAACTAAAAATCCATTGATCAAACAACAATCATAACTGTGGAGGGGATGGTAAAAGTTGTGACCTACAAAACATGGGTAATAAGTAGATACTAGAGATGCATACTAAAGAAGTAATATTATAGGGGATGCCAAAAGCATTAGGATGTCAATGTGGTGGCCGAAGATGCAACTTGAGTTTGGAGAACCAAGCCATATATGTAGGAATTAATGAAAAAGGTAAAAGTTTTTTGGATTCATGAGGAGGCTCTATAGACTGACATATATAGATACGATTTGGAATTTAGGTGTTGTAGATGTTGAAGTTTGTGATAGAGAATAATACGTGGGACTATATGGAGATTGATGATTGGAAAATGTATCGACCATGTAGGGTTCTATCATTGTAATGTGATGAGAGGATAAAAAGATCCAAATCATGAACCTCTTATTGAGTTTTAATCATTTATATAACATCTATCAAGTCATACACTCACAAGCATACGAGGTCACTACAACATCTATCTTGAACACAAGGAGCAACAACATCCGTTAGTGATTCAATTTATCAAGACTAACCAAGGAGATGATAATAGTAAAACTATGCAAGAATGAAGAAACAATAAGAACATAGAGGAAAAGGAAATATGCACAATGAGTAGTAGTTCTGAGGATATATTGTAGACTAGTTATGCCACAACTAGGACATTCCATCACATCCCTACTCAAATGCATAAATAGTGTGCATTTAATGTATTGCTTTCAGTTTAACCTGCCACTAGGTTGATAATTGGATTCGTCACTCACTCACCACTCCTTTAGTTGAATGAGATGAACACCTTTTTACTCTTTGTTTAGTTAAGTACCATTCCTAACCTACAAATTTTTTTTCCATCAAATGTTTGGCGAATGTTTCTCACTAATCTCAGCCCCAACCTTCTCCAATTCCATCAAGCATGGATTGGGTTAATATCACATGTTAAGATGATGACAAGACATCAAAACAAGTAAACAACAAATGGGTGGACAAAGAAAATTATTAGCATAGTTGGTTTTTAGTTAGTTTCAAAATATTTGCACTATCATCTCACCTCTGGACAAGGTGCAATGAACTAGGTAGAATATGGAGTTCTAATTGTGTTTATAGATAAAACAAGAAAAAACCATTTTAAAACTCTGAAAGCGTGATGGCTAGGCACCAAACCATGATCAAAGACTTGAGTAAGACAATATTTAGGTGTGGGGAAGGTATTTCCACTCCCACATGCCAAAACTCAGTATTTCTAACTCCTATTAATAAAATGATATCTTTGTTAAGAAGATCATGGTAAAAATATTTGTTTGCATAATAAACATGTACATGCTTGGAATGGGGCCAAAAAAGTTAGAATAGTGATTTGATACGTGGAATCCTTAATAGTGAGTGCTCATAGCATTGCATCATGGTGGTATAGGAATACCAAAAGGAGAGAGATCTACATTGTGTTCAAGCAACTCCTACCTTTATTGGGCATCATAAAGATGATAAGAGCTCTTCCTCCTCCATTCTTCACAAAGACATATGTATTCAAGATGTTGTTGTGACATTCCCATATCTTGACTCTAGAAATCTTATTTTAATGATTAGGATATTAGAATGTTTAGTTCTTTAGATTGAACTAAATTAGGACAAAGTTATACTTTACTGTATATTGTTAATGCATATAACATTGTGGTAATGTCCCAAAATCAAGGATATTATCCTATAATCATGTTTAGGAGATTAGAATGTTTGATTCTTTAGATTTGACCAACCAAGAATAAATGTTATGCCTTAATGAACATTATTAATGCATATGATATATATATGACAATAAGTTCTATAAGAAACATCACATATCACAATAAACTCATATTAACATAATAACTTAATTATGTATTAACTTATAGGTAAATCCATTAAATATGTCACTTATATTTCCTTTGCTAACAAGTATGAACATAATGCTAAAATACATTTAATAAGAACTATATTGTTCTTGATACGCGAATTAGAATAATAATTGGTGTTTCCATGAATAAAGTACCATTTTTTATATAAATATTGGATTAATGGACTAAATATGATAAATAAGTAAAACATGTAATTTCGTGGATAATAATAAAATATAACTCTTTTTGTAACAATGTAAAATTAATGGGACTGTAATTGAAGATTATCAATATATATATGTAGATAAACTATTTATACCATGATTGTGATATAACTCACAAAAGGAAATTCTAAAACTCAAAGATAATGATAAAAACGTGTTCCTTGGGTCTCAATTAGCTTGGGTGCCAAATTTTATATTATTTGAAAATTATACCTATCATATTTTATTTAGAGAAGAAAACATGAAAAATAGACAAAAGTGTTAAATAAATTACTAAATATCTTCAAAAGTGAAAACAAATTCAAAATTCGATTTCTTTATGTATTAATTACTTTAGTTTCCAAATATCACTTCAATTGATCAATAATAGTTGCCATAAACAAATTATGAAATAAATTTACAAGATAATGCTATACGAATTCAAATAAATTGAATGATTTAATAGACATTCTCAACAGTTCTTCCAAGCGTGTTGGCCTATTGTGGGTGATGATGTTTGTCGTACAGTGCGGTGGTTCCTTGTTGGTGGAAAGATGGTCCGACATGCCAATCATGCTTTCATTAGGCTCATTCCTAAACATAAGGCGGCTGCTAATATGAATGATTTTCACCCAATTGCGTGCTGCTCAGTGATCTATAAAATTGTGGCCAAAGTTATTTCCGGGAGACTGAAAGTTATTCTGCCACAGATTGTCTTGGTGAACCAATCTGCCTTCAGCAAGGGTAGATCCATTTCAGACAATGCCCTCCTGGCTTCGGAGTTTCTGTTGGATTTTCAAGTCAAAAACCGGTCCAAAAAGGCGTGCGTTAAAGTGGACATCTCCAAAGCCTATGATCATGTCAGTTGGTTGGGTCTATGGAGAACTATAGAGGCGTTGGGTTTTGACAAGATGTTTATTGACATAATCAAGCAATGTGTGATGATCACATCTTTTTCTGTGCTGATTAATGGTGTGCCCAATGGGATGTTTCGAGCATCCAATGGCCTGAGACAAGGTGACCCCCTGTCTCCCCTTCTTTTCTCTCTTATCATGGAGAATCTTTCTTGTCTTACCATGGATGCGGAGGAGGCAGGTTCTGTGCGTGCTTTCAAAGTTCAGGGTACTAAGGTCCTTAACCACATGATCTTCGCCGATGACGTGCTTTTCTTCATATCCGGGCATGCTAAATACCATCGTGGGCTTAGGAGAGTCCTTCAAAGCTTCGGGAAAATCACTAAACTCTACATCAGCGATATCAAATCTCGTGTCTTCCTCTCTAAATCCTGTGACAGCAGGAGAGGGAGGCTCAGAGAGGCCATTGGGGTTTCTGAAGGAAGCTTCCCCACAAGATACTTGGGTGTGCCGTTATCTGGTGGCGTGGGAAAAGGAGCTAATTATGAGAGCTGTGTTGACAGCCTCAGGAAAGTTGTGGACAGATGGTCTAGCATCCGTGTGTCGCTTGCGGGTAGGGCGGTCCTTATCAACTCGGTCCTCATTAGTATGGTCAGATACTGGTGCAGGATGGCTGAGATGCCGAAATTCATTATGGAAAAGTTTAGAGCTATCATTGCTGGTTTCTTATGGAGCACCAATGCTCATGCGGTTTCGTGGGAGATGGTGGCTCAGCCCTTTTTCTATGGTGGCCTGAATATTTCTGATCCGGTGCGGATGGCTTGGGCTGCTTCAGCCAGCAGAGTACATGATTTGTTGACTAAACCGGAGTCCCTATGGGTCGTGTGGATGACTAGCAGATACACCAACCTAGAGGCGCTCGTTGTTGGACGACAGTCTTCTAGGTGCTGGAAAAGTATGAAGGCAACCTGGCTGGTTGTTAAGGGTGAGTACACCAACATTTTGGGCGGTGGAGGCTGTCCGGCTTTCACAAACCTTGGGTCCATCAGTGCTTCAATCCCCGTGTGGCATGGGAGTCCTTTCTTTGGCACAAGCTGTGTTGTCCCAAATGGAGCTTTTGCTCTTACAAAGCCATTTTGAAAAGGTTGCCTACCAAAGATAGATTAGCCAGATGGGGTTTGAATGGCGATCAGGTTTGTTTGCTCTGCTCCGAGGCAAATGAAACACATGAGCATCTCTTTTTTGGCTGTAGGTATTCCAAGTACCTATGGTGTAGAATGGCTTTGAAGTTTGGGTGGGGCGGATCACCACCGGATAATATGGATGCTATCATTCCTTGGATGTTAGAGAAAACTAGAAGGAACATCAAAGTTAGATCCTTGGTGGGTGTGGTCTTTACGAACATCATCTACTATGTTTGGGCGGAAAGAAATAGTAGGTTACATGGTAAGAAGGCCTGCGATAACTTGTTGGGTTTTGAGATGGTTGTAAATAGATTGAGCTGGCATGTTAGAACCATGCCGGGCCTCCTGCGTGGGGTCAATACACATATAGCTCAGAGATGGGATCTTGCCTAGATCTTGTATAGTATTTGGGATTTTGTGCTTCCCTTATACAGTTTTTGGTGTTTAATGATATTTTACCTTATCCAAAAAAAAAGGAAACTGATGCCGAAAATGAATTTTAAACATCCTAGTTAGTGTTGGTGCCAGATTTGGTATCATTTGAGCATTATTTGACCTCTCAAAGAAAGTCAGAAAGACAATTAGATTTTAAATGCCTAAAATTCCAAGTATTCAATCAATGTTATTGCCTTTTCTGAAGTTCTAGTTTTTTCTATTTTTTTCATGTTGCTTTGTTTCCTTTACTCTTCTTTAGGTTCACTGATCGGACGGATGAGGCATGTTTCCTTTTCTAAGTGGCAATCGAATGACCTTTCTTCTTTCTTTTTTTATCCGCCGTATCCAACAACCCCGACATTCTCTTCTACCTCCTGAGTCCTGCCTCTTCCTTCCTTTCTGGGAACAGGGGCACATATATTCCATACCTTCTCTCTATCGTTCCTTCTCTTCTGATTGAGATTCTTCCTCCAACAGAATCTAGTTGACTTTCCACATTGTTTGAACCCAAATTTGTTAGGGTTTCAACCCCTATACCCTCCACTCCAATTTTAACCCCCTCGACGCCCATGAGACCTCTCCCCTATAAAATTGTAACTCCTTCCTGGCCTGCAAACTTATATTTTTCGACATCCTCACCACCATGTGACCTTTTAAAGCTTGAATCCCCTTTCTCCTTGATTACCTTTCTTTCCAGGCATACTCTCTGAGCTCAACAAGCTATTGTTGGTCTCGTGAGTTCGATGGCGAAGCTTTGGACTCATGATGCTCAGAAATGATTTGCGTTAGTTCCTCAAGTTCTTAGGAAGATACTAAATGTTGGGAGTTATTTAGTTAGTGTTTTATTATTAGTTTGTAATATGGGCCTAAGTGTCTTGGCCCATTAGGGTTGGTCTTATGTATGTACGCTTCCCTGTCCTCCTATATATAGGAGCAGGGTTTCTCTTATCTAATACAACACATAGCCCTATTTTACCTTCTAAGATGGTATCTATGCAGCCGTCCTAGGAACCAAAAACCCTACGTAAGAGAGAGAGAGAAACCAAAAACCCTATGCAGGAGAGAGAGAAAATCAGAAGCAAGGCCCCTTGCGGGCGGCCGCCCGTAGGGAAATTTCCCTACTTGCATCATACATTGCTTCGCTGCTACCCCTCTTCTCACCGTCGCTCCGGTGCTCTGACCACCCTTGCTAAAGCCCCTTGTCGGAGCCACCCCCTAGCCACCACTGCCTGCATGCTGCCTAATCTGATGCTGTCGTTCTTGGCTTAGCTTGGCTGCTTGCTAGGCAAAGAGCCACCATGCACACAACTGCCCAACGAACCCCCTCTTGCTGCAACACGTCATTGCCGAGTCCTCTCCTATGAATTGCATTCCTCTATCCAGATCTGATGTCCTTCACAGAGTGCATAGCTGAACTTCACCAAGCCAACGTCCCTGGTTCACTCCCTGAATAGCTGCATCCTAGCTTATCTGTGCCCATCACCGTCGCATCACCTCCTAACCGGCCTACCGCTGCTAATCCCCTGTCCGTCATGAACCCCTAAACCCGCCTGCCACTATAGATTGTCTACCATGAACCCCTCCAACAAATCTGCTGCCCACCACAACTACTCCCTCAACACCACTACCTCATGCCGCAACACCGTCATCGTCAATTCCACCCAGTAAGGACGCAAAAGGCAGGCACCCCACCTACATACCTCCTGCTACTCCATCTAAGGATTTGTTGTATCTTGGAACTCTCTACCACAACTGGAATCTCTAGCCAAGCTTGTGATTTGTAGTTGCTTCATTCTGCTGGTCCATCCTTCTAGGTTGGACAAGAGTTTGTTTGCTTTGTGCTTTTCCCGATGTGGTGACTTGAATTGCTCCCTTCTGGGAATCTCTATGCCTTGAGATCTTCAGGTGCTCCTGCTACTACATATGAGCATCATTGCTCTATGCTTATGGTATATGTGGCGACAAGTTTACATCAATTTTCTTGGACTAGCTAGAGCAAATTTGGATGGATTTTATCCGTAATATTATTAATCTTTATGAATATTTGTGCTTGATTTCTCTTCAAAAATCATTGTAGACCTTTTTTTCCAAGACGGGCATCCTCCCCTCGACCCCCGCCCGTGGAGGGGTAGTGGGACCCCCTAATTTGGGGGACACCCCACCTCCCCAAAACCCCAGTAGTTCTATGACTTATTTTTTTTGGGGAGTTTGTTTACCATGTCCACCCCCAACCACTCTTGTTTCCTTCCATGGTTGGTGTGAGGGGCAGAAATTGAGGCGATATGAGATGAAAAAAGGAATTTTATTCTGGTTATATATATGAGAATTTTTTTGCTGCTTTATATTTTGTGGATCTTGATGCACTTGTTGAAGAACTTGTGGACTTCGACTATTGACGCTTACTGCTAGCTTCTTGGAGTGCTTTGTATCTAGAGCTTATTTCTGCTTATGTTGCCCTTTGGTTTGCCAGATGGTCTTCTATCTGGCTACGTTGACTCTACTTTCTGCATTTTGTCACGCTTTATCTATGCGTTGACAATGTTTGTGCCTTGTTTGCATGTCGACTCTCTACTTCTGTGTGCCAACATTCTCTGGCTCGTCCGTGCCCTGTTTCGCACATTGACTACTACTATTACTGTGATCCAACACTCTCTGGGCTCTGCTACTGTGATCCAACACTCTTTGGGCTCTGCTACTATGATCCAGCACTCTCTGGCTACTACGACGACTTTGATGAAGACCTTGGTACCTATCAGCTATTTAATCTTTTGCTCCAGATGATCATGTTGCTGCTTATTTTTGCTCCAGATGATCGAGAAGCTTCTGTGACCTGCTTTCCTGGAGTATCTACTTGAGGGGGAGTGTTTGAGTGTTCAAGTGCTTTAATGTAATATTGAGGGGGAGAAAATTCTTATATGGGCTTATTTTATCATTTTATTCTGTTTCTTTGTTTTCTTAGTCCAACTCTCTATTTGCAAGCTGATTTGGGATTCTACCAAATTTAGCTTGAGGGGGGGGGTGTTGAGAGTTATTTAGTTAGTGTTTTATTATTAGTTTGTAATATGGGCCTAAGTGTCTTGGCCCATTAGGGTTGGTCTTATATCTAGGTTTCTCTTATCTAATACAACTTATAGCCCTCTTTTACTTTCTAAGACTAACACTCCTCACTTCACCAAATCAGGTACAATGTCGTTTTCCCCCTTTTGATGCGGTTCCACCAATGCAGTGTTGATGGGTTTGGCATCGGTGATTTTTCTTTCCCTCACGTCCACATCTTCCTTGCGGCTTCCCAAATTCATCAAGGTGTGGCCTTTTCTCGTGGTGTTTTCCCGTTCTTCATGTATCCCTTGCTCTCTAATCTTCTCTATGCGGCACAGCTCCCTGCTGGAAACTTCGGCCATGGCATGCACTTTGGTTGGGTCTCTAATTTTGTCTATGGAAGGGAAAACTGTAGATTATGTTCTAGGTTGTAGAGGGGTCTTCAAATCTTGAGTGTGAATCTTTCGTATGAGCTCCAATGGCTCTATGTGTAACATCCCTGACCTGGGTTATGCCTTAACCCTGGAAGTTTTTCTTAAGAAAAGTTAATTAGATCCTTGATTGTACTTTTTGAAAAGTAATTAAGGATCTTGAGGAACTTATGTTTCAATTTTGGTCCTATTTGAACAATGTTAAAGCAATGATTGCTTATTTTGGACTAAAGTGCAAATTACCCAAGTTGAGGGGTTAAATTGCAAATGTTACATGATAAAACGTTCCTCATGTGTTGAAGCATCATGGGAATGAATATGATGCAGAGGTATGGCTTTTGATAGCCTGAATACCAAGAAAGAGTTGATAAAGCAATGTTTGTGCATTAAAACCTAGTTTTGGAGTAATGTGCAATTTACCCAAAACCTAGGGTTCAATATGCAATTTACCACTTCAAAATGGTCCCTACTATGTCTTGGGATCATTTGGAGTAGATAAAATGAGAGGGGCGCCTCATTTGAATTAAGTTGGAGGAGAGAGAATCTTTATATTAAAATAATCAAGATTTAATCCTAATTGAAACCCTAATTCAATTTAGGGCAAAAATGAATGTATTAATTAAAGGGCCTTCAACCAAAATGTTATTGGTTGAGTTTGAATAAGGATAGATGTCCTTTTGCATAGATAAGGCACGAAAATATCTAAAGGAGGTGAAACTCCACTCACCTTATTATAAAGGAAAGTAATATCCACTCACATTATGGATATTACTATTATATGATTAAGGTGCTTAATTTGCTTTTCTTTTAATTTGAGGATAATGAAGGAGAATTAAAGGAAAAGGAAGGTGCCTTCGTACACAAGGGAGTGAGGGGGTTTATGTGGCACCAATTTGAGAGTTGAGGAAAATTAAAGGAAAAGTCCTATGTGTCATCTCTGTACTCTCAGGTCCTCGGAGTTTTAAATGTATCAGTCTGAGTTTTGGCTTAGTGCCTCGAAGTTTTTATACTGCCTGTGTATATTTGTTAACATGGCAGTCAATGTTGTAATCCTTGAGAAGGAATGGTACATGTTGTGTACTTGTGAACCAGGATGAACTTGAAACACTTTGGTTCTTTGTTAAAAAGTTTTCCTTTGAATGGATCTCTTTGAAAAAGTTTTAAATTTTTAGTGATTTTTGGTAATCCGCGGTTAGTGATCATTTCCGCATGTTTTATTATTGTTAATGACTCTTGTTATCTTAATGATGACGTTTGTCATTACACTATGTTTCACCGGATTGAACGAAAATGAAGAAGGTGGTCCTTCGCCAGTTTCTGGGTTTTCCCTCTCTCGTTTCTTTATTTCTTTGTTTTCCCTTTAGGGTTACAATCATCTTTTTGCCCAGCTGAGCTGTGCGTTGGGCAAACTCTAGGCCCGGGTCAGACGGCCAAACCTTATTAGGCCGGATCATTTTCTTTTATATATAAATGGATGAGGTTGCATATATGGATTTTCTAGATTTCCTGATTGGTCAGAAACTCAAATATTCACAACTTATTATTTATAGCTCGCAAAAATAAAATAAAATATGTTTTAAAATTGTGGGATTTTTCTCTACCCATTGGTTTAAGTTTAATTGCATGCCTAAATCAAATCTGATGGATATGTGATTTTCTAAGGATTTTTCTACATTTTGACTATTTCTAAAATTTATAACTAATAATAAATAAGTTCGAAAAATGAAGTAAAATATAATCTCCAATATTGAAATATTTTAATAACCAAATTCAATAATAATATAAAGGCTACTTTTAGGGTTTATGAAATTAATGTAAACCTAATCCTAATCTCATATATGCTTTCAATAGGTTGCTTGTGGAGTGAGATGGAATTAGGGTTTTGACTTTGGACATGTGTATAATTCATGTGAGGTATGTTGCATCCCCCACAAGTCATATTGAGCAATTACTTTCTTTACTCTTTATCTTGTTGAGCCTCTTTGAGGTTTTTGGTGATGAATATTCTCTTGTTTGACTTGATTGTTGGCTTTTTGGATATGCCACACTCAAATTTCGATGAATGTAAATATTTTCCATATTGTGTCACTAACATGTGCATTAAGTGTTTCAAGTGATCACATAACTAAGTCAAGATCCAACGACAAAGGCCATGCAATCTTATATATGTTTAGATGTTTGTAGGTCAAGTTGTACCATATGTATGATTGTACAAAGTGTGTTTTATACAACTTGATAGATATGATGTGAGGATAAGTGATGATCTTATGAAACATACCCAAGACCTTATCCCACACTCATATGAAGCCATTAGGGTTGTTAGGTTTTAGTAGAAAAATAATTAGCTAGGTATATTCATATTTTGCATAACATTTTACATAATTTTCTCTCAGTTCAAGAGAATGTCGATCGAAATCCACTCAGTCGAGGACTTAGACAACCGGAGAACAACTATCAAATACATTGAGTTCTGAGTCAGTCTCAGTCAAAGTCTTTGTCAACCGACACCCTCTTGGATGAGGACTTTTCAACCAACAAAGAGACATTATAACTTGTTGACCACAAAGATCGATCGACACATCACCGTTAGACCCAGTTGCGACTCAAAACACTGATCGATCTACAAAGAGTTTGACCGAGACAGTTCCCGATCAAAAGATTTCTCGATCAAGAATATTCTACAGACAAAATCTGTTAAAGATCAAATTATTCATTGCAACCCAACTAATATCATCCTAACAGATAGTTGTCCAGTAAGAACACCCTAGACACTCCCCACAATAACCCTAACCACTTATAAGCAAATCCTATATATAGGAATGGTCTTAGGAAACCTAGAAAACAACTTTGCACAACGATTGACATACTCTTGAGCATACATACTACTTGCAATCTTACTCAAAGTGCTTAGGTTCTACACTTCAAGTTTCCATCATTCTATCCTAAGCCTTAGCTCAATTCTAGTGTCATCTCCACCTAATATAACCTTGCCCAAACCTTGTGGAGTGGATCACCATCACTTGTCCATTAGTGTTTTATTGTACATATTGTGAGTTTAGTTGGTTGTTTCCTTTCCCCAATCTACTTCAACATTGTTGTATTACTCTTGGACAACTTCTTGGAGTGAAGGATGTCCAAGATTGGTGCTCTTCTATCTCTATCAAAGAAGAGGTGAAAAAATGGTTCTCTTCCACATCTGCCAAAGAAGAGGTAAAGTGGGTGACCGTTCGGTGGCCCGTCAAAGAAGGTGGTAGTTCTCCTTGAGTTGAAAAGGAAAATTTATTTTGTTGTCAAAAGGCATCGATAAATTTTGTGTATTGTGTATTGGTGTATAAAAGGAATAAATACATGATTTACAAATCCTGGTTGGAAACAACTAGGTAGTAGACTGACGTTGTTTGAAAAACCGCTCTAAATTCTATGTTCTTGTGGTTGCTTCTTTTTTCCACTAACTTGCTTTATATTTCTGCATTCTTTAAAACAAGTTGCAATTAACAGTGTTTGTGTTTAATATTGTAAAAAGTTTTCTTTTGACTCTATGCACCGACCCTCTAGAATATTTCATTGATGACATATTTGGGTCTAATCTTAATGACTTTGGACTCTTGATCTATGTTGGACTTTTAAATTATACTTTTCTTCTTGATGAGACCCTATTTGTGAAATTTAAACCATTTTGTTCCTTATTGTGAGATTGAACCCGAATTGTGGATATGAATATTTTCCCCACTTTTGCGGTGAATGTTTTATATTGTCCATTTATGTGATGTAAATCTCAATAAATTCTATAAATACTGAACTTTTACTTGCCTCTACATTTTGTATGCTTTGTGATTAAGTTGCCCTAGAGTAATGTAATGCTTTTATATCTTTGGGATTTATACTATTAGGCACTGATGTTTTAGTCATCTTGCAATTCATAGAGGTTTTCGTCCTCCTACACTTCTATCTATTGGTATGGAGGATTGTATGCCCCATACCCCGACTTGTATGCCAAGGGAGTTTGGTTGTGTGCCATTCTCTATCAGGTTATGGGTTTTGTGTGCTAACCGCCACTAACTTTATATTATGCTAGTGCTATGCTTATCTCACATGCATGCAGGTTGAATATTATTCTAATGGGTTTTGTTCCAAAAATTTATATGTGCTTTAATGCACAACATTTATGTTTTATTTATGCAAATATTCTTCTTATTTATCATCTTATTGCAATTCTTATTCTCTAGATACCCATTTGGTTGGTTCTTTCCTCTTCTTTGGGAATCATTTTTATATTTGATGTCCTTTATTTTGTAATATTGCTCAAACCCCAATTTAGTATGCTCATACCAACATTTTTACTGGCAATTTCCATTTTGTCTTCTCTTCCGGGGTATGCTTCCGAGCCCATGTGTAGGACTTGGAAGACTAGACATGGTGACATGGACCTGGTAGTGGAGCTCTTGGGGAGATAGAGTTGAGATAGATGGATATCCCTATACTCAAATCCTTATGTTGTAACTTTCATGTAAACTCTATATGGGAGATGATAATGTACATTTGTAAAATTTCATACATGAAATATTATTGCGCTGCTACACTCTGGTTATTCTTGTATACTATCATTCGAGAAATGAAAATTTACACCTATTCCTGCATACTTTTTGTGAGTGTTTGGCTTCAATGGTTTTATTCTTCAAATTGAGTAGAGAATGGATCTCCTCTTGGGTCCCACTCCTTACAAGATGGTATCAGAGTCATGGTAGTCAGATTATGACTATTTTTATTTTATTTCCCTAATTAGAACTCTTACTTTTCATTGTTACCCTCTAATTGAGATGTTTACCTTAGGTTTGACCTATGATATTTGTGAGATGATGAAAGTTTGAATTAGATTTAGATGAGGAACACATAAGAACCATGATTAGCAAAACCTTAATGTATGGTGACCCATAATCTCATACCCTATATGGGTTATTTAGACATATCTCTTTGGATGTTATGGAATTTGACCTTAGGATGATGGATATTGGAAGTGTTGATGTACATATGAGTATCTTAAGTTGTAAACATCGCATATTTACATAATAACTTAAATATGTGCTAGCATGTAGGCAACTTCATGAAATATGTCACATGTATTTCCTTTTCTAACTAATATTCACATAATGCATAAATAATAGGATAATGTTCTTAGTACATGTAACAATTGGAATTTTCATGTGCAATCGTATAAATTAAAATGGAATTAATGGACGAAATTTGATAAATGTGTAAAATATGGGATTTTTTGCTTAATAATGAGATGTAACTCTTTTGGTAACAATGTAAAGATAATGATACTCTAAAAAATAAATAATGATGGCAAGGATGTAATGTTATAATAAATGTAATGGTGAAGATCCAAAATCATAATTGTAATAAACTCCTAAAAGGAGTCTTCAAAACCCAAATCTAATGGAAGAATAGGATTCTTTGGGTTCCAATTAGCTTGAGTGCCGAGTTTGAGATCAATTGGGTAATCTTAGCTATCCTGATTGATGGGAAAAGAAAATACATCTTTGAATACTTTAATATCCTAATTATTTGGTCAATATCAACAACATTCCATAAAGTTGTCAAATATGATGTCAAACATGCTTCGATTTCTGTTTTATCCTAATGTTTTGGCTATCACGCGCCCTTGATTCAGTGTCGGCCAACTTGGGGCCACCCAATCATGATCTAACAGAAGAGATATCATCTCCTACCTCAAGTAGGAGTGAGTCATGCAAGCGTATAATGTTTCCGACTCCTGTGTTATTCTCGGTGAGGATTTATCAGTCCTTAGGGAACAAAACTTCTAGAACTCTCTCCCATTGAATTTAAGAGACAAATTGCATCAAGAAATCCTAGATTGTAACCCTAGTTTTCCCTTTCCAAGATTTTCTTAATTTTGAGTTTGATCTTCTCAAACCATCTAACCGTGGAAGCCATAAAACCTAAACATATATATATTGGACCATCCCCTGACCTCCAACGACCTTTGTAAAATCTTCCTCTCATGAGAATTTTGTCTCAAACATCAGCTATTGTTGTTGCGAGTTCGAGCACCAGGCCGTGACTCCAACTTCTAGGGACCCTTCCTCATTTCGTCTCAGTTGAATTAAGTCTAGGGTATGATTTGTTGAAAACTTTCCTTCATTTTTTTATTTATCAAAACATCATATATTCACCTTATGGATCTTCCCCCAATTTCACATTAGCTGGAACCATGGCGCACGAGTGGGTAAGAAGATTCACCCATGGTAAATATCTATTTTTCCTCCCCGCCATTTTTCTCTCTTGTCACATGTTCAGGGGTAGTTACCTCGTTTATGCTTTTGCTAATATTCACAATCGCGAGGACTTATGCTTTGAAAAATGTACTAGTATGCCCTTATCATGACCTAATATACTAAATACAATGCTTCACACTTTAGCCAATTGATATTTAAAATTTAGTAAAAGCAACAATTTTGTAAATTTCATAACTTATTATGTGGTTATCCAAAAATTACAAAAAAATACTCATTGGAATCATAATATTATCCTCTATCTAAGTGAATATAGTTCATAACCTAAATCCAAGTTAATATGAATATTAATAAATGGTTTGTATATAAAAATCCATGTTAGGAGAACAAGAACCCTAACTCAATCTAGGGTTTGGACTTTGACAAGTAGACAAACATCTTGAGGTATGTTGAATTATATTATCCAAGTTGAGCAATTATCCTTATTTTCTCCCTCTTGATGTATGTTGCATCCCTAGTATCCATATTGAGCAAGTAATCCTATTTATCTCTATCTTTAGCCTCTTTGGGGTATTTTGGTGTTAAATATTGTCTTTCTTGACATGATGACCTATTTGGGTCTAATATTAATGACTTTGAATTCTTGATCTATGTTGGACTTCTAAATTATACTTTGCCTCTTGATGAAACTCTATTTGTGAAATTTCAACCAAGTTGTTCCTTATTGTGAGACGGAACCCACTTTTGTGGTGCATGTTTTATATTTTCTATTTATGTGATTGCAACCTCATTAATTCCATTCATATGATTGAACCTTTACTTGCCTTTACATTTTGCATGATTTGTGATTCAGTAGCCTAGAGACGTATAAGTACATTAGTTTTATGGGGTTATGTGTCATTTATGTTGTTTGGGGATGGAGGTTATGTGCCCCATACCTGGGTTTTGTGCCCACTTTATATATTTGTTAGTTTGGTTATGTGCCTTACTCTATTAGGTTTTAAGGTTATAAGCCTTATCCACCATTATTATTTATATTTCACTAGTGCTATGTATATCTCACATGCATGCACATTGATATTATTGTTGATAGGTTATGTGGCCTAAATTCTTTATATGTGCTTTTGTGTCACAACTCTTATGCTTTATTAATGACAAGTGTTTTTCTTGATTATCATCTTATTGTAATTCATATTCACTTTATATCCACTTGGATAGTACTTTCCTCATCAATCGGAAGGCTTGTTATATTTGATGTCCCTTTTCCTAATCTTGTTAAATCCTCAATTAATATGCTCATACCGGATTTTATGCTAATAATTTTCATTTTTGTATTCTCCTTTGGGGTATGATTCCAACCTCAAGTGTAGGACACAGAGCACATGACATGCAGACGTGGACCTGGCTTATGGAGATGACTCTTAATGGGAGATAGATTTGAGATAGTTGGATATCCCTCTAATTTGATCCTGATGATGTTGTACTTTCATGTAAGACCCTTCCTGATAGAGTATTATATAACTTTGATAAATTGAATATAGCCATGAAATATTATTCTGTTGCCACACTTTGGTCTTTTTATTTATCGTCATTTAAGAAATGAAAAATTTACACCTATTCCAACATGCTTGTTAGTATGTTTAGGTAGATGGATTTATTCCTCAAATTTAGTAGGAAGTGGATCCCCTTTCAGACCCCACTCCTTAAAAGATGGTAACAGAGCCATGGTAGTTGGATTTGAGTATTTCAAAATTTTCTCCCAAATTAGGATCCTTACATTATGTAGTACCCTCAAAGTGAGATGTTTACCCTAAAATTGACCAATGATTTTCATGAGATGTTGAAAGGTCAATCTAGAATCATATAATGTACACATAAGAATCATGAATAGTAAACCCTTTTGAGATGAGACTCTAGTTTCTCATAGACAATGATGTAGGTAGTTATGACAAGTGTCTTTGTATATAATAAGGTTTGACATGAGGATGTTAGTGTATCATGATAAGGAGATCCTAACATGGAAAAATTGTGACTTAGCTTCTCGCATCGATTTTGAGCTCCTTTTGTTTAGTATTGTATGATCTTTTTGAATAAGTACCTATCTTCCACTATACCATTATATGTACAAAAACTTTCTCCGTTATAATTGATGCTTTCTAGAACCAAGTCACAATGAGGAGATGAATGAAGTATTTGTAATGAAACCCTAGAATAAGTTGGAGTAGATATCCTAAACCCAACTTCTGGTGTTGGTGTGATGACTAAGAGATATGCCTTGTGACAAAGGTTCACTTGACCTACCTTTTGTACCCCATGACTTTTTGGATTCTGATGTAGACCTTAGGTTGTGTTAGTAGCACAAGGACCTAAAACTCAACCCTAGGTGGGTATGACCTATTAGTTGTATGCATGATCTATTAATAACATAAAACCTTAATATATTCAAAATTAAAAGATACATATGTAACCCTAGTACCTTGATGTTTCTTAGCTTGGCGTATTAGGTTAAACCTTTTAAGGGGTGGAAGAAAGTTGGTTGGTAGTCCAAGGATGACTGGATTTTAGGATAAATAACTCTTGAAGGGGTGGAGTGTTGTAACATACCCAAACCTAGCATATTGACTCTAGAAATCCTATTCCCATGATTAGGAGAAAATAGTGTTTGGTTCTTTAGATTTAACCAAACAAAGATAAAGTTATACCTTAATGTACATTGTTAATGCATATAACATGAATTTCTCAATTATAACCCATAATATACAGACTTGAAAACAAATATAACATATTATGTGGCAATAGGTTTTATAATCAACATCACATATTTACATAATAGCTTAAATATGTGCTAACATGTAGGTAAGTTCATGAAATATGTTACATGTATTTCCTTTTCTAACTAATATTCACATAATGGCTATATAAGAGGATAATGTTCTTAATTCATGTATTAGAATAACAATTGGAATGTTCATGTGAAATCATCTAAATAATTAATAATGAAATGTAACTCTTTCGTTAAATGAGTTCTTAATACATGTATTAGAATAAGATATACAATTGGATTGAATATGTTAAATGAGTAAAATATGAAATTTCGTGCATAATAATGAAATGTAACTCTTTCGGTAACAATGTGAAGATAATGGGACTCCAAATAATTAATAAAGATGATAATGATGTAATGTTAAAATAAATATAATGATGAAGAGCCTAAATCATAACTGTATCAGAACTCCTAAAAGGAATCTTCAAAACCCAAAACTAATGGAAGAATCCGATTCTTTGGGTTCCATTCATCTTGGATGTCAATTTTGAGACAAATTAGATAATCCTTGCAATCCTAATTTAAATGAGAAAAGAAAATACATATTTGAATACTTTAATATCTATTTATTCTGTCATATCAATAGATGTTATAAAGTTGTCGGATTTGATGTCACACATGCTTTCTTTTCCAATTTTGCTAACACTCCGGCTGTCATGTGCCCTTGATTTAGTGCGGCCCAACCTAATTACGCCAATCACAATCTAACAACAGAGAGATCATCTCCTGCCTCGAATAGGAATCAGTAGTGCATGTGTACAGTTTTTCTAACTCTTGTGTTATTCCAGTGAGGATTTCTTGGTCCCTAGGGCACACAACTTCTCAAACTCTCTGCCATTGAACTCAAGAGACAATTTTGCATCTAGGACCATCCCCTAACCTCTGACGACCTTTGTACAATCTTCCTCTCATGAGAATTTTGCCTCAAACTCGAACTATCATCATTGTGAGTTCAAGCACCAGGCTGCAACTATAGATTTCGAGGATCCTTCCTCGTTTCGTTATAGTTCAATTATGTCCCAGGTATGATTCACTGACAAATTTCCTTCATTTTTTCTTTATCAAAACATCAGATTCTCTCCCTATGGCTTCTAACCCAATTTTACACTTGGAGCTATTTCACGCTAGCTGACAATCGTGGAGCCTGAACATGGAAGAAGATTCACTCTGGTGAATCTCTATTATGCCCCACCTTCATCTTTCTCTCTTCTTCTAGTTGTAGGGGTAATTATGAATTTTACACTTTCATTAATATTCACAATTGTGAGGACTTTGGCTTTGATATATGTACCTGTATGCCCATTTCATGACCTAATGTACTGAATACAATGCAAGGGTACATGAGTATTTCACTAATTGATTTTTAAAATTTAGTAAAAGCAACAATTTTGTAAATCATATAACTATTTCTATGGTTATCCAAAAATTACACAAAAATACTCATTGGAATCAGAAGATTATCCTATATCTAAGTAAATATAGTTCATAATCTAAATTTGAGTTAGTCAGAGTAGTAATTTAGGGTTTATAATATGAATACTAATGAATGGTTGTATATAATAATCTATGTTAGGTGAATAAGAACCCTGACTCAAATCTAGGGTTTGGACTTTGACAAGTTGACAAATATCTTGAGGTATGTTGCATTCTATTATCCAAGTTGAGCAATTAAACCTAATTTTACTCCCTCTTGATGTAATTTGGATTCCTATTACCGATATTGAGAAAGTAATCCTTTTTATCTCTATCTTGAGACTCTTTGAGGTATTTTGGTGTTAAATATTCTCTTTCTTGACTTGATGACCTATTAAGATATAATCTTAATAACTTTTTGCTACTGATCTATATTGGACTTTTAAATTATACTTTGCCTCTTAATGGGATTCTATTTGTGAAATTTGAGCCAAGTTGTTCCTTATTGTGAGATGGAACCCTAATTTTGCCCAATTTTGTGGTGGATGTTTTATGTTGTTCATTTATGAGATGGAGACCTCATTAATTCCATTCATATGACTGAACTTTAAATTTCCTCTACATCTTGCATGCTTTGTGATTCAATAGCCCTAGAGATGTATAAGTTCATTGGTTTTATGGGTTTATGTGCCCTTTATTTTATTTTGGGATGGAGGTTATGTGTCCCATACTTGGGTTTTATGCCCGCTTTATATATTTGGGAGTTTGATTATGTTCCTTACTCTATCAAGTAGGTTATGAGCCTAAGCCGCCATTGTTATTTATATTTTACTAGTGCTATGTATATGTCACAACCATGCAGGTTGATATTATTGTTGATGGGCGTGTGCCCTAAATTATTTATATGTGCTTTTGTAGAAAAACTCTTATGCTTCATTAATAGAAGGTGTTTTTCTTGATATAATCTTATTTCAATTCATATTTTATTGACATCCACTTGTATGAAAACCATTACCATACAAGAGAGATTACTCTAAACAAAGCCCAAAATTATCATTAATCGATTATATTATCAAAAATAGGGTAACTAAAACAATTTGTAATGTAATATATCAAGTGGAAGTATATCATAACGAATCTTCAATTTATGCCATTTGTATTCCATATATGTCAAAAGATGATACATATCATGTTTAGGAGCTATCAAGACGTAACTGATATATATTACAACCTATTTATATGTACATGCCATTTCTATACACTCATGGAAAAAAGCCAAAATCTATGTGTCAATATACAAAACAACAAAATCTCCCCAAAGACCTGAGAGTACATGAACGACACATAGGACTCTACTGCAAAACTTTGGAAGCATATCGAACCTCTAACAATTACCGTTCTCCATGTTGCTCAACACATGCACCAAAACCTCGATCTCCTTGTCCACGACCACCTGAAAAGTTGTGGAACCCACGGGGTGAGACCAAATGTCCCCCGCGAGAGATATAACTCTTCACTAACATTTATTAAGAGCATAGAAGGATAATTGAGTAGTTTAAGTAAAATAGTAAATATTGGTTAAGTAGTTTAAACAATTACAACTGAGCAATAGAACATTTTATGTTTTGAGAAGGACTATGAAGAACATGTATGACCGTTATAAACTAAAGAGTATAAGAAATAAGGCATGGGGTCAACCAACATGATTCTTATTTGACCCTAAGAAATTATACTACACATCTGTATTAGCACTTTAATTATTATGCCCTAAAGATTTGAGGTGTACCACTCAAATCCAACTGACCACTGCTAAGTCCAAATCAGTACCATACAAGATCAATGGAAGACCTGACTCCAAGATCATCACCAGCACTACTCAGTCATTTAGAGTCTGCAATGCAGTGACATAATAGTCAAACTGTTGAACAACAACTTATAGTCAAATCTATACTCTTGTAGAGACAACAACTCATAGTCAAAGCTATGGTCCTATAAAAAAACTAGCTTGCCTTGGTTCATGGCACAACACTAGAGAACAGGCTCACTCATGGTCGTTCCATGATAAAGCAACATCCACTATATCAAAATAATTTAAGGATACATGGAGATGTCTCCACTTGCACCCCACATATTTAATAATATGCACTCGAATTTTCTCATAGGAGTTACTCGTTTCACCATCCATCAAGATATTGACGCTGAATATGGATCAATGGTATATGGAAACTACATGATTAGGGTTTCACTTGATTAGATATTCCAATTGGGTATCTTTTAATGCATCAATCAAGTTATAATGTACAAACCCTAAACAAACTCTACAAAATTAAGGGTAGGATACAACTCCAAAAGATATAAAACATACAAAGTGAGAACTTGTCTCATCATAACATTACACTTGTATCACAGCCATACAAGGTCATCACCAATATCACATTACTATGGGATATCAACCTCTACATTTTACCTCAAAAATACTCATAATCACCACCTTGTATTATATGAAATTCACCATAGAACTCACATAGAAATGTCATTCATATCACCTACAAATTAGCATTACATAAATAGGAGAGAGAAAACTCTATCATAGATTAACAATCGTCAAGTAAAGTGAGCACATATATCATATTGTCACAAGATTAGGGTTGGGTTTCATAACATTACTTAACCACTAAACCCTAATTCGGCCACCTCCCACATATTTGGAGAGCACTAGGGTTAAGCACTACTGCTAATGACTAAGCATTCATAACTATATCACCATGTATAGACCATTATCATGAGTTGCGGGCAAAAGAAGATTATGTCTAGCGACCTGCACTATGTATCAACCATATACATACATGAGAGTGTTGATCTTGTTCAGAAATGAGGTGTCACGACCAAGACACATCAAGGTGTGTCGCGACCAACCTGCAATGTCATGTCATGACTGAGACACAGGGTAACATTCAACAAATCATCTCAACCCACCACCCATACATGGGTCACAACCGAAGCCTAACATCATGGTCACGATTGAGACATGTAGTCACGATAGAGACACGACAACCTGGTGTTACGACTGTTCCACTAGATACACCCAAATGAGACATCGTGATCATGATTCATCAAGGTGTGTCACAACTGCGACTCACCAAGGTATAACGACCATATCCATGCATGTGTATAGATATCTTGACCCTAAACCATAGTTTTACGTCCGAAACCAACTCCCACTTAACTGGTTATGACCATAACATAACCTGAACATATGTCTCGACCATCATACTCAGCCCTTTTGAACACAATGACAACCAACAGGTTAAGTGACCATGCAACAACACTGCATCACAATGAGCTAATGTAGCAACCCCCCCTAGGGTTTACAGTGTCACGGTTGAAACCACCCCTTGTATGGGTGTTGACCAAAATGTAATACCGAGGTTGTCTCGACCACAAGATAGCCATATGCCCAACATCTAAAAGTCAACACTTGAGACATATTATTAATATTGGGGAATACCAAAAGTCAACGGGGTGAATAACACCCTAAACCATTGTGTTCATCAAACCCTAAAACTTGTTCATGGAACATTATCAAAAGAGCTATGTATAGAGAGATAAAACCAAGATTCTTATGCATGTTAACATACTCAAAAGTTACTATTATCTATAGTAAATGAACCATATATCATATATTAATGTTTCATAGATGATGGTCCAAAGCAACACACAAATATCTCAACCACCACAAAATCAGATATAAAGATTTAGGGTTTATAAGAGGAATAATCCTTTCAAGACTACTACAAGATTAAACCCTAAACATGACCATTTCTCCTACCATAAAGAACATGTTTCTAAGATCTAAAACAAGAGCATAAGACCAGGTTTAAGATGCACATAATAGATGTAGGAAAAAGTTATGTAACCCGCATGATTTAGAGAGAACCAATCTCCCAAGATCACAAGCTCCAAGAACTCCCACCAAGCTTCAACACTTCGACCAAAGGATCACCTCAACAAGAGAAAGAAACACCATGGTCAAAGGAAAGATTAAGGAAAGAGAGAAAAAATACCTAGGCCAAACCAAAGAAGAAAGGAGAAAGAGATGAAACCATCCTCTCATTTGGGTTTTACCATGTCAACACATAGTCTATGACCCCTTATGATGAGAAGTCCCTCTCATGAAAAGGCACCATTGATATTCCACAGTCTGTGACCAAGGAGGAAGAATAATATGGAGGTTTTAGAAGAGAGATTGAAAATGTGATCAAGAGTTAAGACTACTTACCAAAAGAAGAAATCTCTAAGAATCACCACCAAAAGTTGATTTTTGTACAAGATCTTCAACATGCAAGATGGATCGGCCACCCAAGCTTCAATAACAAATTTCCTTTCTCCCAAAGCTCTAAGGTTGGTTTCAAGAGAGAAGGAAGAGAGTAGGTTTGAAAAGTGTTTCTTGCAAG
Source organism: Alisma plantago-aquatica (assembly GCA_963693085.1). Lineage (NCBI taxonomy): Eukaryota > Viridiplantae > Streptophyta > Magnoliopsida > Alismatales > Alismataceae > Alisma > Alisma plantago-aquatica. The sequence continues at coordinate 320,228,908 of OY856412.1, read as the reverse complement.
AGGAGAGAAGGGGTTATATACCCAAAGGAGGAGGGAAGTAAGAGATAGTGAGGTGTCAACATAATAGGGTATCAAAAGACACATGTCCTTCAAAGAAATAGCCTTTCCTCCACTCACATGCATATTTCAAAGAAGTTTATGTTTATCCAGTAAAAGTGTAGAGACCTCCAAGGTTGGCTACTACCTTGTCTTGATCAAGATACACCTCATACACACTTGGTGTTGACCAAAAGCCTAAGCACCAAATAATATGGTCTAGACACTCCACTAGAGGACAAGGTGTTTTGACCTACTCCCTATAGGTCATCTCAGTCGAGACAACACTACCCAAGGCATGTATTGTAGTTTCTACACTCAACCAAAAGTGGTGTAGTGGTCACAACACTCATACCCTAGCTAGTCACCATATCAACTAACCAAACCCTAGAAACCCTAGAGTCACCATAAGATGTCACATCACCAACCATGATTCAAACAAGGCACCCCATTGCATCATATTCTCTCTAATGTGGCTAAAGCACAAGAAACATTCTCAACATGTGAAAATTTGCAAGATAGCCCCCACTTATGGGTAAATTGCAATCTGGTCCAAAACAAGCACTTACATAGCAAAGATAGTTCAAACATTAATCAAATTGGACCACAATGAAAATATAAGTCTGTCACATGATATTAAGACATCTCACCAGATTAAATTATGGTTTAAGAATCTCATTATACAAAGAAATCACAATTAAGCATAAAGCTAGGTCAGGGGTCTTACAACCTACGCAAAAATAGATAGATACTTATTTTGCATCTCGTCTTCAAGATCCCACATGGCTTCCTCTATGCCATGATGATGCCGCAAAACCTTGACTAACACAATGTCCTTCTTTTTCAACTTCTTGATCCTTCTATCCAGGATCAGAACAAGACCTTCTACATAAGACATACCATTATCTAGATCCACCTCAACAGGTTGAAGTGTCAACTCTATATGAGAGTGACACTTCCGTAACATAGAGATATGAAACATAGGATGTAACTTGTGCAACACAGGTGGAAACTCTAGCTTGTAGGCCACCTTCCCAACACGTGCAACCACATGATAAGGTCCCATATATATGGGAGCTAACTTACCGTTTTCCCAAACCTTAGAACACCTTTCCAAGGAGAGACTTTGAGGTACACCATGTCCTACACTTGGAACTCTAAAAGTATATGCCGATTATTAGTGTAAGACTTTTGTCTGTCCTAAGCTTCTTTCAGTTGTTGTTGAATGACTTTGATCTTTTCTGTAGTTTACTGCACTAGCTCAGGACTTAGAAGCTAATATTCTCCCATCTCGTACCAACACAAAGGAGATCTACAACATCTCCCATACAACACTTCTATATGGTGCCATGTCGATTCTCCTATGATACCTATTATTGTAGGCAAACTCTATCACACTAAGGTGTATATCCCATCTGCCCAAAAATTGCAACACACATTCTCTCAATAGATCCTCCAAGGTATTCATTGTCCTCTTTGACTGTCCATCTGTCTGTGGATGGAACACAGTACTGAACCTCAACTGTGTACCCATCACTACATGTAGATGTTCCCAAAAGTGACAAATGAACTGTGGACCTCTATCTGACACAATAGTAGCTGGGAGACCATGTAGACGTACTATCTCATCGATATTGAAACACCCCATCCTCAACAAAACACGATTACATGCTAACTGGCGGATTACCAAAAATCACGGGAAATTAAAACTGATTTACAATGAGCACCACAAGATGAGACATATAATATTTGAGCCAACACTTTTCTTTTCATAACATATTTCTAAGGTGCTACAACATAATTTCCCATCATCTCATTACATGAAATAATTGTTCCACATGCTGATTTACATCAAGATACATAAACTAAAACCGTACATCGATCGTAATACAAGAAACATCGAAAATATTTCCCAAGACCTGAGTGTACAGGGACGACACATAGGACTCTACTGCTAGACACTATCTATTCCACTGGGTATGATACCTCTGCATATCATCTGTAGCCATATGATCTTCATCTCACCAGGTACGTCCACCTAAAAAAAGGTTATTAACCAGTGGCGTGAGACACACAGTCCCAAAGAGAAACATAACACTCTACCAACTTTATTATGATCCTGAATAACTGGTATAAGGAGATTATAGGAGCAACATACTGAGCAAAGCTAACTTTATTAACCATCTTACCAAAATTTCCAGGAGGCATATAGCCAGATATTTCCTTATGGAACATGATTGTCAAGATAAGCTTTATAAGAAATTTCCACAATATATGAGGAATGTCTAATTAACTGCAAGGTATAACTAGAGCAACTACACAAACAAGGCCTCAACCAATGTTCCGTGTTTTGCCTTAAGTAATATATTCTATACGACTGGATTACGATTTATGCCCTGAGGAAGTGATCCGTCCCGCTCAAATCCAACCTTCGGCTGCGAAGCCCAAAACCAGTGCCATACAAGGTCATTGCAAGAGTCGGACTCCATGACCTCACCTCTTCGTGGTCAGTGCATGTTACCAAAGCAGGACCACAGTCTCATGCTTGAATGGCCTCAGCCACAGGGTTAGCTCACACAGTCTACCCTTTTTATCATGAGCCACGAGCCTATTCACCGTGCTCTTGATCCATGAATGCATTCATGCACCTTCACACTGAGCCATGGGCATGATAACCATGCTCTTATACACATATTAAGTCCACAACCACAGTTTCACTCTAATCCTCCTATTTTTGGCTAGGAGAAACCCCACATATTCAACAATATGTGCTCCAAGTAATCTCGCAGAATAAACCCGGTTCACCATCACCAGCTACTGACGATGATGGATCTATGGCCAAGGCAAACTACATGAAAGGTTCATCCATAATTAGTTAATGAATTTTAAGTAGATTGTTGGGGCAACCAAGTTGTATTAAGCAACCATATATATAAAACATGAACAACATTAGATTTCATTACTTTGGTGTCACACTGTTACTGCCATTCTCATTGCCCTCAATAATCATCATATTGCCATGGGATAGCAATCCCTCATTTCATCACATAATTCCACTGCCTCTCAAGGCTTCATCATCATACATCATCATGGGATATCAATCCCTCATTTCATCACATAATGCTACTACTTCTCAAGGCTTCATCATCATACATCATCATGGGATATCAATCCCTCATTTCATCACATAATGCCACTGCCTCTCAGGGCTTCATCATCATACATCATCATGGGATATCAATCGCTCATATCACAACTAAAGGATAACACCTCAATCAGGTACTCAGCCTTTATCAGGTCACCAGACCTTTCTCATCCTATGGTGATACATGTTATCTCCTCAACAAGGCACATCATCATTGCTTAGATATTGCACATATACCAAGTGCTACACAAAGCACACAATCATATAATCACCATAGCTCTTACCTGGCTATGAATTCAATTGATAATACCTGCATGGTTAGGGAGCATATCAAAGAGATAACTTGATCACCAAAAACAATCTTTAAAGAACAAATCATGATTATCATATCATTAAGGTTAAGGTTTATAGGACTAGAAAATCATCTATTATTATGAACACATCAAGCATAAGTCATAGATGGTGTATTAAGAAATACTCATTACTGTTACCATATCATGGGTATCCACCATACCCTATATCTTGTATCATCATGACCACTATCCCTCAGGATTCATCTTTAAGGATCATACACCATGGTCCACCTATCATCAACCATAGGTAACCCCCATACTAAGGCTTTGCAACTTATTCATCATGTCTCACCATTTTGATCAAAGGTACGGACCAAAGGTAACAAGGTATTATATTGACGTTATGCATCTCAAGATAACTTTTAGGGTTATTGGGTTAGGGCACAACCCTCACTAGAAGTGTCACCTATCCTCACCAATACTAGGCAGCGACCACAAACCCTCACTAAAGGTGTATCGGGTAGGGTACTAACCCTCACCCAAAGCTGTCGACCTCAAGCATGACAAGCACCCATGCACAAAGGGGATAACAGTCAGACATAGACCTAATGATGTGTCATGCAACCATGGACCAAGAGTATATCAGTCAGCATATGATCAACACAACAACCCTTTTTGGCCAAGACCCCCTTATAGCCCTTCTAGGGTTAGGGTTCATACCGAGCAACCATCAAATCATGTCGCCCAAAGCCACAACTATATCGCCCAACAGACACCCACTTGGTTAGCACATCATGATGTCCAAGGAACTCTCATACCGCCCAAGGCACACTACTACCATCCATCAAACGTTTCCATGGCGCCTAATGTAGCCTATCGTCCAACTAGGGTTTGGGACCCTATAGTGGTCAAGGTCCTATATCATCCAACCCTCAACTTATATCGTCCAAGACCTTATACTTTCCAAACTCACCACATGTATCTACCAAACCTTCAACCCTAGGACCATCCAAGCTATCAAGCACATACACATCTCGGGTAACCAACCAAGGGAGAGCATGTATCGGGCAAGGCATATCGACCAAAGCAACATATCTCCTTGTGGAGGTATCAACCATGCACTTAACCCTGATGTCGCCCAAGCTATGCACCCATACACACTCATAACGTTCTAGGGTTGATGATATCAAGTAGCATATCAAGGGACCATTCATAACGCCCATCCTCACATCCTTTCTCATTCATGGAGCACCATCTTAGGCACCCAGCATATTGCCCAAGGGATCATTACGACAAAGGTACCCCTATCAGTCAGCTAGGGTTAGGGCAACCCCCAACACTCAAAACTCCATGACGTCCAGGATGCTATATCAGGAAATGATGGAGCTTCCACTTACGTGGAATTGCGTGCACCACTAAAAATCCTAAAGATGGTAAGTCTTTAAGTTTAGCCTTGCTTATACTAGATAGAGAACTCCACCCACGTATGCTAAGATACGTGGAAGTCTTATCGTAGTATAGTTAAGGGTCGAATCCTCGAGACAACGGTCTTGTTGTTGCCAACAAGATGGAAAACGTAATAATTTCACTTAATCTCTTCAGTAGTTGGTATTTAGATCAAAAGGTTGATTTGGTTGTGTTAAGATAGGTGCAAGTAAAGTAAAAGCAAGAAAGTAAACTTAGGTTGTTAACAATGATAATAAATCACTAGGATGTGATCGGTTTTCACCGCCACTACACATGGATCAAGAAATGCAAAATAAAACATAACCTGCAATAAGAGTTAGATCAGTTAGTATCTTTGTAGACTTAGCTTCCTTTCGGATAACTAACTACGAGGAGTGTGGGAATGTTGTAACGCCAGCCATCCATGTAGGTATGGTCACTTACTTTACAACATTCCCTCCGCAAAGTGTGTTCCTCGACTCGTCAAGGTTGTACTTTCACACGTCAACTGATTCCATTTCATAGCATGAAAGTACAATGATGGGAGTGAGTATACTCCACTTCTTGGAAGACACCCCTAGATACCGAAACAGATGCATGGTGGATACATGCACCAAGAACCAACATGCAAATGGGTTTCAATTCTAATAGTACAAACGTAGATAATTCATACTAAAATATAAAAGATAACACAAGTTGGTGATCAAGAAACAAGCATTCATTAAACGTTTGATGTTGAACTGAAAAGATATAAACTCTATATTACAAACTATGGATTACATTTACATGATTTGAAAACATGGGTAGCGGGGCTACTCCCCGCACCCTAGTGAGAGAGACTACTCACTCATAACTAGGACAAAGAAGGAGGCAAGAAGAGAGAGAGAGCATCATACCCACAAAGGAGAGAGGAAAGTCAACCCCTTGGAGAGAGAGAAACGATCCACCAGCTTCACAGGTTTCTTGATGATGAGATCTCCCTCTTCCCACCTTCTTGGGCGGAGAGAGAGAAAGCAGCCTCGAGATGGAGTGTGGGCCTCAGACCGGCAGCCCCTGGGTGGAGGATGGAAGTCGGATTTGCTCTGGAGTGATTGAGGCAGCCTTTGGACGTCTGAAACTTCCCCTCACGCCGAGGACCCTTGGGGTCTTATTTATAGGCTTTAAGTGAAGTCCAAACGGTTTGGAGATCGTTTGGACTTCAGGACCGTTTGGGTCTGAGACCGTTTGGATCTCAAGACCGTTTGGACCTTGAGACCGTTTGGATCTTGAGACCATTTGGACCTCAAGACCATTTGGTCCTCGAGACCGTTTGGCTTCATGCGGTCTTGAGACCAGTTGACTCCATGCGCTCTCGGGACCGGTTGGCTTCATGCGGTCTCGGGACCGATTGGCTTCATGCGGTCTTGGGACCGTTTGACTCCATGCGGTCTCGGGACCGATTGGCTTCATACGGTCTTGAGACCGTATGACTCCATGCGGTCTCAAGACCGATTGGCTTCATGCGGTCTTGAGACCGTATGACTCCATGCGGTCTCGGGACCGATTGGCTTCATGCGGTCTTGAGACCGTATGACTCCATGCGGTCTCGGGACCGATTGGCTTCATGCGGTCTTGAGACTGTATGACTCCATGCGGTCTCGGGACCGATTGGCTTCATGTGGTCTTGGGACCGTTTGACTCCATGCGGTGTCAGGACCGATTGGCTTCATGCGGTCTTGAGACCGTATGACTCCATGCGGTCTCGAGACTGATTGGCTTCATGCGGTCTTGGGACCGTTTGACCTCATGTGGTCTCGGGACCGATTGGCTTCATGCGGTCTTGAGACCGTATGACTCCATGCGGTCTCAGGACCGATTGGCTTCATGCGGTATTGAGACCGTATGACTCCATGCGGTCGCGGGGCTGATTTAGTCTTTTATGGTTTTTTTGTGTCTTTTTCTGCAAATATAAAGGGGAAAAGTTAGTCTAAAGATATATTTACAATAAGAGGGAATATTTAGGGATTATGGCTGAATTTGATTTAAGAAAGAGTGTGGAAAACTAAGGAAAAGACTAAGATAATCATCCAAAATTGGAGGTTATCACCCCCTAACTTAGAGTCTAGCTTGTCCTCAAGATAGATAGAGCTGAGACATGTAATGGCGAGGCAATTTTATTTAGGATTTCCATACTCTTGCTTCAATTCTTAACCTGAGTTCTTCTAAGGTCATATCAGGTCTTATTGCTTGCCTTGACTCTTTCAGGTTTCGAGAGTTTCTTGGGTCTCAGGTTCCTTCCGTATCTCATAGCTCGCATCGGGACCACCTTTATTTTGTGCATGTTGTTGACTCTAATCAGCTTTATACCTCTCTGAAAGACCTACTGGAAAATAGAGAGGGTATGAGGGTTGGCTAAAGGCTTGAAGTGTAACTCCCCCTTCAAGTGGGGGGAGGGGTTGTCTATGCTTTTAGGATCTCACTACCGGGCATGACACATCTGCCTTTGTGAGGGCAGCTGAATGTACCGGCCGGGCGAGTCCTTTATAAGCCTTTCATATATTTGGATACCTTAGGGTTTCACTACCGGGCACGACACATCTGCCTTTGTGAGGGCAGCTGAATGTACCGGTCGGGTGAGACCTTCATCGGTTCTTTATATAGATCCTTATTCATGGCACAACTCTCATAATTTTATTCGACTCTCTGGCTTTTATTCGAAAAACTCGTAGGCTTGGGCTTTGGGGTTTTGTTTGGGAAATTATTTTGGGCGGCCAAGCCTCTTTTATTTTGAAGAGAGGAAAGCTGTTCTTAGAGATTTTCAACATGCACTTATTTGGTTGGTGGTCCACTTGCAAAACTTCTTGATTTGGAAGTTGCCTTATGCCCCTCTCATCCTTGAGAGGCTGGCTTATTTCTACCTTGATATTGACCTGTGGAGAGTCAGATAAAGAGGTGAAGCAAAAACATGAAAATCAATAGTGGATGAACATTGTTAAATCGCCATTATATGCCTAAGTGCTATTTACTTTTGAGGACTAACATGATTCTAAAGTTAACTGGTGATACACTATAGGATGTGTATCGTGTAGATGGGTGCCTCCCATGGGCGAAACACCCTCATGGGTGACACACTCTCAAGATTCTACTCGATACACTAAAAGACAAGGTAGCATGTGTGACACATATGTGATATAAAGACCATCTAAAGATGTTACTCCTCAACTATCAACCAAACAAGGCACCCCAACTTCCATCCACGTCCTAGATGATGCCAAACATAAGGGAGGTGACTCTAGAGCTGATAAATTGCATATTGACCCCTCCACTTTGGGTAATTTGCAATTTCCACCAAAACTAGCACATAGGGCACAAATATCATCAAACTAAGCTCAAACGTTGAACGTAGGTCCTCCACAAAGTGCCCCACCTCATAATTCTCTTTCTAATGATGCTAGAGAACTAAAGGCATGCTTTACATTTGACATATTGCAATATAACCCCTTACTTTGGGTAAATTACACTTTGGTCCAAAACAAGCAAACATTGCTCAAACAACATCCAAACGGGACCAAACTGGAAACATGAGCTTGCCACATGATATAAAAACATCTTAATAGATTAGATTAAGGTTCTAATAACCTTTCATAAGAAAAGCAAAGAGGGTTAGCCCAAAACTTGGGTCAGGGTCCTTACAGATATATACTTGTAAAATCTTCTCAGTCATATATGTCATCTTTATTGGCAAAAAGTGTGTTGACTTAGTCAACCTGTCTACTATTATCCAGATGGAATCATGACATTTGGTTGTCCTTGGAAGTCCAACCACAAAGTCCATTGTGACATGATCCCACTTCCACTATGGTATAAGCAACGGTTGCAAAGTCCTTACAAGTTTCTGATGCTCGACTTTAACCTATTGACACATTACACACTTATCCACGAGCTCGATTGCATCATGCTTTAATCTTGGCCACCAATACAGATCTTTCAGATTCTGATACATCTTATGCTACCTGGATTCATAGTGTACATACAAGAGTGAGTGTCTTCTAGAACTAACATTCTTAGATTATCTACATGTGGCAAAAATATCCTACCATGATAATACACTGTCCCATTATTAGATTCATGGAATCCATCATACTTCTCACTACCCAACTCTACTCAGATCTATTGTACCGCAATATCATTCTACTGTGCATCTCTAATCTTCTGACTCAATGTCGACTTCACTTGTAACTATGCCAATAGACCTGCTAATATGGACATCTCTAACTGAACATTCATTTGTTGCAAGGAGACCAACATGTATATCTTATGAGACACCAAAGCACTCAACTATTCCTTCTCAGTGGATGATGACAAAGAATATTTCCTACTTAAAGCATATGCCAATACATTCACCTTCCCTAGATGGTAATCTATAGTACAATCATAATCCTTAATTAATTCCATCCAGTGTAGTTGTCGCATGTTTGACTCCAGTTTCAAAAGATATATTCCAAGTTCTTCTAGTTGGTGAAGATATGTCATTTCTCACCATACAAGCAGTGCCTTCATAAAGGCATAGACCACGACTTCCAACTCTAGATCATACATTGAATAATTCTCTTCGTGTTTCTTAGCAAAAGAAATCACATTCTTATCTTGCATCAACACACAACCTAGACAATTCTTGGATGCATCATAGAAGACAATATAACTCTTTCCTTGTTCTGGCAGTACTAGCACTGGTGCACTGGTCAACCTCTCCTTTAGGATCATAAAAGATCATTGACATCTGTCATCCCAAACAAACAACACATCCTTTCTTGTTAACTTTGTTAGGGGTAACGCCACCGTAGTGAAGTTCTTAGTGAACCTCATGTAATATCATGTCATTCCTAGAAACTTGTGAACCTATGTAGGTGTTTTAGACTGATCCCACTCTAGCATTGACTCCACTTTCTTTGGGTCTACACAAACTCCTTTAGCATTTATTACATGAACTAGGAAAGCCACTCTCTTTAGCCAAAACTCACACTTACTGAGCTTTGCATACAATTGATGTTGCCTTAACAAATAAAAAGCTTAACGTAGGTGTTGCTCATGCCGCTAGATATCTCTAGAGTAGATCAAGATATCATCTATAAACACGACTACAAACTGATCTAGGTGGGGTCTAAACACTATGTTCATCAGATCCATGGACATTGTTGGTGCATTGGATAGCCCAAACGACATAACCAAAAACTCATAATGACCATACCTTGTCCTAAAGGCTGACTTTGGTATGTCATCTTCCTTAATCTAGAACTAGTGATAACCCGAGCTCAGATCTATTTTGGAGAAACTTGTGGCACCTTGTAGCTGATCAAACAAATCATCTATATGTGGCAACAAATACTTGTTCTTAATCGTCATCGTATTCAATTATCTGTAGTCGATACATAATCTCATCGATCCATCCTTCTTCTTTACAAACCAAATGGGAGCGCTCCAAGGAGATGTTCTCAACCTAATGAAACCCTTTTCAAGTATTTCTTGAACCTACTTCTTCTAATTCCTACATCTCAGCTGGTGCCATCCTATACAGTGTTTTTGCTATAGGTTGGGTACCTAAAACTAGATTGATCTCAATATGAATCTCTCTAGGAGGGGTACACTTGGGAACTCATCGGGAAACACATCCTCAAACTCTTATACAATTGGCACTTCCTGAATACTAAGACTTCTTTCCTAGGGATCCACCACATGTGCCAAAAATGCATCACAACCCTATCTCATCCAATTCTCTAATGTCATAGCTGAAACTAGACATGTCGCAAGAACCTTTCTATCACCTTGGAAGACCCACAAAACACCACCATCGATAAAAGTTTCCATCTTGGCACTACATTACAAGGTCACTCAGTACTTTTCCAAAGTATCCATCCCAAGGATCACATCGAATCCATGCATGTCAAGTGCTAAGAGATCCACTTGAATACTATGTCCTAAAAAGGAAGAACGTGGGACATACATACTTCTCGCATCTCTATAGAACCAACTATGGGAGTTTCTAGGTGAAGACTATCTGGTCTATGACTAATAGGTAAGGAACAACTAGAAATCACTTCTCTAGTGATAAAAGAATGTGTCACACCCGGGTCAATCAAAATAGATATGAAACATGAAGAAGACAAATCAGAATGACATAATTCCATCTGACCTATCATGACCTGAGGGTTAACAAATCCTTTCAGATGACTCATCACATAGAATCGACTCGTCTCCTGTTGTCGCCCTCTTCCTCTGCCAATATGTCCGAAAGAACAAGCCTATGACATCTGACCGTGTCCTATGCCACTATACTATTGTTGTTACTGTGACCCTTTTTGACTCTACCTCGACTGCTTAGTCACCTCTTCATCCTTCACAGTGCAGTATAACTTAGTATGCCCCACCTATCCACACTTGAAACATGTTTTTCTCTTGTACCATGGCCTAGACGGCCCTGTCACAGACACTAATATTGCATTGTAACCTCCCACAGGCAGAATACTATGACCTCTGCCTCCGCTTCGTGTCCACTGCGATTGAGTCACTGTCCTTTGCTAAGACTGAGTCACTGAGGACCTAGGTTTTTTAAATCTTCCAGAAGATTATCCTTGGTACAAAATATGCATCTTCTTGGCCTTTGTCTCATGCTTATATATCACAGACCTCTCCACTCTCCTTACTGATTCCATAAAAGTGGAAAACCTCTCTCGATTCTCTAAAGATGGCACTGGAGTTGTCAGCTCAGTACTCAGACCCTTCTCGAAGCACTTGATCCTCTCCTTGTCCGTTGCAGCCATATGCATACAAAACCTTAGAAGCTCCATAAACCTAGATTCATAAGCACTGATTGACATAAATCCCTGTCATATATTCTCAAACTGTACAATCTTCTCATCCAAGTAAGTCTCCAAAAAATACTGACTTATGAAGTCCTATTAAAATTCTTCCCAAGTAATCACAACACCTGACCTTTGCTCTTTATCTATGACCAACCAGTGGCCAACATTTCTTTTCAACAAGTATACAACATGTTTCACCTTATCTACTTTGGGGATGTTAAGGATCTTAAAGGCCTTTTCCAGCTTAGTCACCCACATATCTACATCAGCTGGATCAGATGTTCCCACATACTCCAACGCTCCTACACATCAAAGTCTTTCAAAAGTGTTCACAGATCCATGAGTTTAGCACTGGGGACAATTTCCCTAAGTTGGGTTGTAGGTATCCTATCCTACATGTGTGTCATTATATCCATAAATTGTCCAAACATGGACTCAAAAATAGGATTGTCTTGTGATCAACTTGAGGCATCTTAGGCACAACATCAACCCTTTGTTTCCTCCTGGAACCACATCCTAGTGTAGTGATATTGCACTCAACAACATGTTCCTCATGTTCTCCAAACATCTTTTCTTCTCTTCTTCTTCATCTGCATAAGAAGAAGTGACCATAAGATATATTGGAGGATACTAGAACAAACACAAACCCTAGTCCTATGTCCCTGTAGACAACCATAGCCACACAAGCGGGATTACTCAAAACAAAGCGTGAAATTATCACTTATTAATTATATTATCAAAAATAGTGTAAATCAAACCATTTCTAATGTAATATCTCAAGCGGAAGTATATCATAACAAGTCTTCAACTTATGCCATCAATATTCCTTATATGCCAAAAGATGATACATATCATGTTCAGGGCAAAACTATTACATATTACAACTTGTTTATATGTACATGCCATTTCCATACACTCATGGCATAAAGACAAAATATACATGTCAATATACAAAATAACAAAATCTCCCCAAAGACCGGAGAGTAAAGAGATGACACATAGGACTCTACTACAAAACTTTGGCAGCATATCCGACCTCTAACAGTTACTGTTCTCCTTATTTCTCAGCACCCGCACCACGACCTCGACCTCCTCATCCATGACCACCTAAAAGGTTGTGGAACCCACGAGGTGAGATCAAAAGTCCCATCAAGAGATATAACTCTTCGATGACATCTATTATGAGCATAACAATATAATAGAGCAGTTTAAATAAAACAGTAAATACTGGTTAATCAGTTTAAATAGTTACAACTAACCAGTAGAACATTTTATGGTTTGAGAAAAAATATGAAGAACATGTATGACTATTATAAACTAAACAGTACAAGAAATAATGCATAGGGTCAACCAATGTGATTCGTATTTGACCCTAAGCAATTATACTACACGGTTGTATTATCACTTTCATTATTATGCCCTGAAGATTTGAGGCGTACCACTCAAATCCAACTGACCATTTCTCAGTCAAAATCAATACCATACAAGATCAATGGAAGATCTGGACTCCATGATCATCACCAATACTACTTGGTGAGTTTGAGTCTGCAATGTAGTGACATCATAGTCAAATTGCTAAACAACAACTTATAGTCAAAGCTATAGTCCTATAGAGACAACAACTCATAGTCAAAGCTATGGTCCTGTAAAACAACTAGCCTGCCTTGGTACATGGCACATCACTAGAGAACATGCTCACACATTGTCGTTCCATAATAAAGCATCATTCCACTACATAATAATAATTTAAGGATACTTGTAGATGTCTCCACTTACACCCCACATATTCAATAATATGCGCTCTGAGTTTCCTGTAGGAGTTACTCATTTCACCATCCAGCAAGATACTGACACTGAAGATGGATCTATGGTATAGGGAAACTACATGATTAGGGTTTCACTTGATTAGGTATACCAATTGGGTATCTTTTAATGCATCAAGCAAGTTATAATGTATAAACCCTAAACAAACTCGACAAAATTAAGGATAGGATACAACTACATAAGATATAAAATGTATAAATTGAGAACTTGTCTCATCATCACATGACACTTGTATCACATCCATTACAAGGTCATCACCAATATCACATTACTATGGGATATCAATCTCTACATTTTATGTCAACAATACTCATAATCACCACCTTGTCTTATATGAAATTCACCATAGAACTCACATAACACTGCCATTCATCTCACCTACAAATTAGTGTTCCATAAGTAGGAGAGAGAAAACTCTATCATAGATTAACAATCATCAAGTAGAGTGAGCACATATATCATACTGTCACAAGATTAGGGTTAGGGCTTCATAAAATTACTTAACCACTAAAACCTAATTCCACTGCCTCCCACATGTTTCGAGAGAACTAGGGTTACGAACTACTACTGATGACTAATTGTTCATAACTATATCACCATGTATAGACCATTATCATGAATTGCAGGAAATAGAAGAGTATGTATAGTGAGCTGCACTATATATCAACCATATACATACATGAGAGTGTTGACCTTTTTCAACAATGAGGTGTCGTGACCGAGACACATCAAAGTGTGTCGTGACAAAGACGCAGGGTAACATTCAACAAGTCATCTCGACCCACCACCCATACATGGGTCACGTTTGAAGCCTAACATTATGGTTACGACCGAGACATGTAGTCATGATCGAGACACAACATCCTTATGTTACGACTACAACACTAGGTACCCCCAAATGAGACATCACGACCGTGACACATCAAGGTGTATGATCATGATTCACCAAGGTATAACGACCATATACATGCATGTGTATAGATATCTTGACCCTAAACACCAACCATAGTGTTACATCTGAGACCAACTACCATTTAACTAGTTATGACCATAACATAACCTAAACATACGTCTCGACCATCATACTTAGTCCTTTTCAGCACAACGACAACCAACAAGGTTAAGTGACCATGTAGCAACGCTGCGTCACAACCAACTAGTGTTGCGACCCCCCTTAGGGTATAGGGTGTCACAGTCGAAACCACCCCTTGTATGGGTGTCAACCAAAATGAAAGACCAAGGGTTGACTCGACCATGAGATAGCCATATGTCCAACATCTAAACAAGTCCTAACCCAATCGAGACAAAAGATTCATATCAGGGAACACCAAAAGTCAACGAGGTGAATAACACCCTAAACCATGGTGTTCATCAAACCCTAAAACTTGTTCATGGAACATTATCAAAAGAGCTATGTATAGAGAGAGAAAAATAAGATTCTTATGCATGTTAACATACTCAAAACCTACTATTGTATATAGTAAACAAACGATATATCAGATATTAATGTTCCATAGATGGTGGTCTAAAGTAACACACAAATATCTCAAACACCACAAAATCTAATACAAAGATTTAGGGTTTATAATAGGAATAATCCATTCAAGAATACTACAAGATTAATCCCTAAACACAATAATTAATCCTACCATAATGATCACATTTCTAATATCTAAAATAATAGCATAATATCAGGTTTAAGATGCACATAATGTTGGATCCGAGATGGGTGATTAGATGCTCTAGAGGGGGGGGTGAATAGAACTGAATGCACATAAACAAAATTCATTAGACCTTCAAGATATATCACTAGATAAGGTTACTAAATAGGAAATTTGTGTGAAACTAAAACATACATAGCAAGGGAGAGAGAGATTGAACATACACCAATTAACAAGCTGTTTAGAGTGGTTCCACACTTCAAACTAGAAGTGAGTCAGTCCACTACCTAGAGAGGTCAACCTCTAGGATTTCTTAACCTTGCATCTTCATTATATTCATTATAAGAGATACAATACATGACCACCAAAGGACTTACCTATCCAATACAAAGAGTCTTCAACCTTACCAAGGACTTACCCACTTTGTAAGGAGTCTTCCGCCTTCTTCCAAGGACTTACCTACTCTTGCACAAGTCTTCAGCCTTGCAGGGATTACCCACTCTTCTTGGATCTTCCGCCTTTGACTTCACCTTCACTCATAGAAGCTTCCACCAAGGACTTACCCACTTGAGCAAGGAGTCTTCTGCCTTCACCAAGGGCTTACCCACTCTAGCTCTAAGTCTTCAGCCTTGATCTTCACCAAGGGATGCCTTCCCTTGTTCTTCTTCACCTCTTTAGCCGAGAGAGATCCTTCATCTTCATGATTGAAATGAGAGATGGGGAGGTGGTGGAAGTGAGAGCCTCACAAGATATACATGTAGGAAGAGCTCTCTTACAAATCACCTACTCACTCTAATGGATGTAGCAAGTGATTAAGCTTAGAGAGAGAGAGAGAGGAGGCTATAGGATCACTCAACTATAGAATAGGGACCTTCATAGTGAATGCTCAACCTTAGAATGAAGCCCAAGGGGTCCTATTTATAGATGGGGATGGCTCTTAGCCTTTGGGAACACTTGAGAATGAAAACTAGCCATTTTGTGGCTTGCAACGGATATATTTTCACTTGTTGCAACTCCACAACAGCTAGAAGCACTTTTCTGCACTTTTATGTACACTGCAATCGATTGAGTTTCTATAAGGGTAACTCAACCGATGGAGTAAAAGACAAAGCCGATATTTAGACCATCGGTCAAGTTTGTCCTGGAGAAACTCGACCGACCAATGAAAATACAATTGGTCTGGTACTCCATCGGTCAAGTTTTGTGAAGTGTAAACTCGACTGATCAAAAGTCATTTTCAAGATCCAATCAGGATCGGTAGAGTTTGCAACTCACAGAACTCGACCGATGAACAGCCTGATGTGAATTTTGGAAAATGGCTTTTGAGTGCTTAAACATTCGATCTAAGTGCTCCTAATTTTTTTTAAGTTTAATTACGAGTCATACAATCATTACAAGTGATTTACAACATGATTCTAATGGATTTACATCATATTATAAAAATGTGCACTTGTATTGACTTTGACTTGTCTTTTCTCCAATTTGATATGCGCAAGTTAGGGCATTTGGAGTGTGTCTATACCTAATCTGAAAACACTCAAGTAGAAGCATTAGTCACCAATATGTGGAATGGTTAGTCATCATCAAAACACGGGTTTAGTCAATTTAGATGTGAGTCGACATTGACCTAATTGACCTTGAGTTAACATTCTCCCCCTTTTTGAAGATGACAAAACCATTCCATAAATGTATTTAAAGCATTTAAGTAAAGTCATACCTTTGGAGAAACCTTGGGGTTTCAATAGGATTGAGCTCATATGCTCCCCCTCAATTGATGCACATGGAGTTCTCATACTCCCCCTCAATTGATGCTATTTCTCCTGCATGGTTAGCTTTCACAACATTTATAGAATACTATGTCTTCTACTCATATATGTTCTACATATATATATGTCTTCTCCCATTTACCTTCTCCCCTTTATATGGACATGCTTTTCTTCTTCATGTAAGACATGCCTTCTTCCTCTTTTGTCAAAAGAAGACATACCTTTCTCCCCCTTTGTCATTTCAAAAAGTGGGGTTATGAAGAAATAAGAAACACCACTTGTTAAGAGAGAGGAGATAACAAAAAGTTATATAAGGAGAGTAGAAGAGAACAGATAGGGGCTTGTCCAAGCATAGAAAGAAACGCAAGTTAAAGCATGCACTTGAACAACCCAAAATGCAAGATAAAGTGCTATAGAAAAACAATAAAATGCAATTTTGACCCTCAAGATGACAGAATTTTCCCAAAAAGCATCAGGGCTCATGGCAAAGAAAGTCTTGTTTAGAAGGTCGTTTCTGCATAAAAAACACTACTCTTGCAGCAAAAACTGAAAATGGAGCAAATCTGCATAAAATCCAAACATACTCCATTTTCTACATATAATGTAGATCTATGTACCCTGCATCACAATGTTATGCAAGCAAATCAAGATAGTAGATATTCAATTCAAGGAACAAGCTTGATCATGTATGAGACAAGATACAAGCATAGCATATTGATGAGAAAAGATGCCAATTATAAACAAGGATAGAACTACATGTATATGAACTACTAGTAGATGTTATCACAAGTTAGGACTATTAGTAGGATCTAGATCATAGAGAAAGATGCACAAGTTAAAGAGCAAGCTATGAGTAGATGCATAGATATATCCAAACAAAGAGATATGCAATTTTGGAAGCATGAATGGATATAACTCACTAGATATGCATCCTTACCATAAGATGATTACCCCTAAGAACCTCAAGGTTGTATCAAAACAAGATATACACCCAGATAGATGTAGCAAGTTAGAGTACAACAAAAGCAATTTTAGAAACAACCAAGAGATCTGAAGAGATCATCATCAAAACCTGCAAAACAACTCACAACAAGTAATAGCAAGATATAGATATACCAATTTAGAGCAATTAGAGAGATAGAGTTGTAAGCAAGATAGGCAATTTAAAGCATGGCAATATGAACATATATAAAGGTACCAAATGAGAATGCAAAAGAATAAGGCTATTGGTTGAGAAAATCTAGTTGAGAGGGAAATTATCATTGAATAAGCCAACTGTGTATTATGTGCACAGTGTTATCGGTCGAGTTATGTACATTGTCAGCTCGACTGATGACAGTTGCTGCCAACACCCATAGATGCCTATCGGTCGAGTTTCAAATAGGGCAAACTCGACCGACAGAGCTACTGTCAAAAGGCACATATATTTCATAAAAACATCTTTAAAGGCATGCTAAAATACAAACCATATCCAAACATGTCTAAGCAAATTAGTAATGCACTATAGAAGCATTAGAAACAGTGTTTGAGTAAGAGTGTGAAGAGAATCCCAAAGTACCACTTTTGACTAAAAAACCACATGCATAATGCACACTAACTTGACAAAAACAAGTTAGGACAGGTTATAAGCAAGAGAAACATTACCTTTGTGCTTACCATTCCTTTTTCCACTTGTTGTCACCCTCTACACATCTCATCTTTCTTGTTTCATGTGTATTGAGAAGTCAATTTGCAATTCAATAGCCAAAGTCAATCCATTTGCAAGTACCTACAAGAAGAAAGATGAAATGGTCCCCAATAATATTTTTAGGTCTGGAGGGGTTAGTTTAGCAACCCAAGTCCTATTGCTCTTGGCTGCTTTCCTAAAAGGACAACAAGTAGAATAATGACCAAAATCATTGCAAAAGTTGCATGTGCCCATAGTCTTGGAACTAGAGGATTCTCCTTGGAATATTGGAGGTCCTTTACCTTTGTTATTCCTTTGACTACTATCATATCCTAAACCATGTCTACCAATTTGTTTAGTAGTATGGTGTAGGATGTCATTAAGATTCTTTTTACCAACTAAGAATCTTTGCAAAGAAGATCTTAAACTGTCATTATCATGCTTAAGAGAAGCAATAGTAGAAGATAAATGATTTATATTTTCTTTAGCATACAAAATATCATTTTCTAAGCAAAGAGCTTTAGTTAAATAAGAATCTCTATTAACATGAAGAGCAGCAACATCATTCTCTCTACTAGTAGAACTAGAACAAGATTCATGCACATTGATTTTAGCAAGCAAGGAGGCATTTTCTGTTTCTAATTCTTGCAAAACAAAATCTGTGTCCTTGTTTTCAGATTTAAGAACATCAATATCATGCATGAGAGAATCAACAATTAAAGTATTCTCTTCATTAGAACTAGGCATGAGAGGTTGAGCTTCTAGAAATCTAATCTTATCAAGCAAACTGGCATTTTCAAGTTTAAGAGAGTCTACTTGGCTAATACAAACATTTTTGTCATCAAGCAAGAAAGAATTAGCATGTTTAATTCTACATGCAAATTATCAACAACTCTAGCAACCTTTTTCCTTTTCCTTTTAGAAGACTTAAGAGAGGTACAAGTATCATGAATAATAGCAATCAAAGATTCTTTACCTAAAGAGTTTAGATTTACCTCACTTGAGTCCTTACTTGTTGATGCCATAAGAGCAAAATGGCATTCTCCTTCATCACTAGATCTTGAGCTTGATCCTTCACTTGAATCTACACTTGAGCTTGAGTTGGAGGAGCCACTTGAGCTTGAGTGCCATTTCTCCTTCTTCTTGTGAAGATGGGTCTTTTTGCCTTGTGGGCAATCTTCCTTGTAGTGACCCTTCTTTCCACATGTGAAGCACAGGATGGAGGAGGACTTGATTTTGTAGAATCTACCCTTGGAGTACATGGCATTTCTTCAACTTGAGAGGATGGAGAAGCTTGACCAACAATATCCTTGATTTGATCTTTGATTTCAGCCTTCTTCATTCTCTTGAGTTCTTTCTCCTCTTGTCTTTCTACTTCCTCCCTCTTGTCAAGTGTGGCTTCATGTGCTTGTAGATTTCCAATGAGCTCTTTGATAGGGACATCCTTAAGGGATATTGCTTCTTCAATGGAAGTCACCTTGGGTTCCCACCTCTTGGGGAGAGTTCTAAGGATCGTTGAGTTGATCTCTCCACTAGACATAGGATGTCCTAGAACAACAAGACCATTCACAATGGTGTTGAGCCTTGAGTACATGTTGGATATCCTCTCCTCCTTTCCCATCTTGAAGTTATCAAGCAGCCCTTTGAGCATGTAGACTTTGCTTTCCTTCACTTGATATGTCCCTTCATAAGTGATGCATTGTTTTCTCCATACCTCATAGGCTGTTTCACATGAAGAAATCCGATTGAACTCGGTGGGGGTCATGGGGGCATATAGGATGTGCATGACTCTAGCATTCAAGGTTTCTTTCTTCAAGGTAGCTTCATCCCTTTCTTCAATCTTTGTCTTTGGTAGCTTGTATGGGATATTCACCATTTTCCACATCTCAAGACTTGATCCTTAGATGTAGAATTGAAGCCTTCTTCCCCAATAGAGGAAATTGCTCCCATCAACGATTGGTAGGCTGATCAAATATCTCCCTCCTTGGTAGTCACCCATCTTCTCCTACTTGTTGAAGTATGCTTGGAGAAGCCCGCTCTGATACCAATTGTTGGATCCTAGATGGGTGATTAGATGCTCTAGAGGGGGGGGTGAATAGATTTGAATGTACTTAAACAAAATTCATTAGACCTTCAAGATATATCACAAGATAAGGTTGCTAAATAGGAAATTTGTGTGCAACTAAAACATGCATAGCAAGGGAGAGAGAGATTGAACATACACCAATTAACAAGTTGTTTAGAGTGGTTCCACACTTCAAACTAGAAGTGAGTCAGTCTACTACCTAGAGAGGTCAACCTCTAGGATTTCTTAACCTTGCATATTCATTATATTCATTATAATAGATACAATACATGACCACCAAAGGACTTACCTATCCAATACAAAGAGTCTTCAACCTTACCAAGGACTTACCCACTTTGCAAGGAGTCTTCTGCCTTCTTCGAAGGACTTACCTACTCTTGCACAAGTCTTCAGCCTTGAAGGGATTACCTACTCTTCTTGGATCTTCCGCCTTTGACTTCACCTTCACTCGGAGAAGCTTCCACCAAGGACTTACCCACTTGAGCAAAGAGTCTTCTGCCTTCACTAAGGGCTTACCAACTCTAGCTCCAAGTCTTCAGCCTTGATCTTCACAAAGGGATGCCTTCCCTTGTTCTTCTTCACCTCTCTTAGCCAAGAGAGAGATCCTTCATCTTCATGATTGAAATGAGAGATGGGGAGGTGGTGGAAGTGAGAGCCTCACAAGATATACATGTAGGATGAGATCTCTTACAAATCTCCTACTCACTCTAATGGATGTAGCAAGTGATTAAGCTGAGAGAGAGAGAGAGAGGAGGCTGTAGGATCACTCAACTATAGAATAGGGACCTTCATAGTGAATGCTCAATTTTGGAAAATTGCTTTTTAGTGCGTAAACATTCGATCTAAGTGCTCCTGATTTTTTTTAAAGCTTAATTAAAAGTCATACAATCATTACAAGTGATTTACAACATGATTCTAATGGATTTACATCATATTATAAAAATGTGCACTTGTATTGACTTTGACTTGTCTTTTCTCCAATTTGATATGCACAAGTTAGGGCATTTGGAGTGTGTCTATACCTAATCTGAAAATAATCAAGTAGAAGCATTAGACACCAATATGTGGAATGGTTAGTCATCATCAAAACATGAGTTTAGTCAATTTAGATGTGAGTCAAAATTGACCTAATTGACCTTGAGTCAACACATAATAGATGTAGGAAAACGTTATATAACCCGCCTAATTTGGAGAGAACCAATCTCCCAAGATCACAAGCTCTAAGAGATTCCACCAAGCTTCAAAACCTAGACCAAAGGATCACCTCAAGAAGATAAAGAAATGTGATGATCACTATCAAACTAACAACATAATTGCAAAAAACTATGTGAAAATAATCATTAACAACGGATTACCAAAAATCACTAAAAATTAAAACCTTTTTGCCAAGAGATCCATTACCAGGAAATAATTTGTAGAAAGAACCAAACCATATATACATCATGGTTCACTTTGTACATACATTGTTCCATAACCTTGTATGGATGTGAGATAACGATTGCTTATCAAAACACATACAAAAGCAACATTATGCATTGAGGCATACTAGCCAAAATATCAAATCAATGATAAAACTATTTACGCACTATCTCCCAAAGGACCTGAGAGTACATGGATGACACATAGGTCTCTATATCTACAAGACACATAACAACACATTCAACATGAGTTGTTACTATTGTTCTTATTGTTTCTTCTTGCTCTCAGCTGCACGATCTCTACCTCCTCGTGCACGTCCACCTAAAAAGTTGTGGAACCCACAGGGTGAGACAACAAGTCCCAACGAGAGATATAACTCTCCTCCAATAATATTATTATCATAGTTAAACTTTTATCAATGAGATCAGAAGAAACCCTTATTAAATTAAACAAGTATAACTGTTGATTATATGCAGAGTAGAGCAGTATCATCATCCTATTAGTTCAAGAATCTACAACTGATCAATAGATCATTTAATCACTTTTTAAAGGAATATGAAAAATATGTATAACCGTCATAAACTAAACAATATAAAATCAAAGCAAGGCTTCAACCAATGGTTCTATATTTGATCCTTAAACAAATACACTATACAGATGATTACATCTTTAAGCAATCAATATTATTCCCTGAGGAGATGGGAATATACCTTGCATCTCCAACTGACCACTGCAAAGTAAGCATCAGTGCCATATAGGTCTACAAAAGATCTGGAATCCATGACCTCTCCTTTCTCAGTCAGTATGAGATTATTGGCGGTGACATTATGAGTCAAACTGCATTATAGCTAGCCTGGTGTATAGATGCTCTTCCCCATAGAGATATAACACATAGCATGTTCTCTTATCAGGCTATGACCCATAATCAATCTTGATTATATCAGGGCATGGTCCATAACCAATCTTGATTGTGTATTGTGTCATGGTACAACCACACTCTTGTTAGGATATGACACGTAGTCAATACTAATCTTCAGGGTATGACCCATAGCCATTCCTATTAGTTAAAGATACAAGGAGATATTTCAACTTACACCCTACATATTCAATAATGTGCATTCCAAGTAGAACTCATTTCACCAATCAGCAAATCCTGACACTGAATGGATCTATGGCCAGGGAAACTACATTTTTAGTTCATTTCATAATTTAAGTGTATTACAATATCTTTTAACATCAATCATGTTACATGCATGAATTGTAGATAAAAGCTATATAGAAAGGTGCAACATATCTTTCATGAAATATTGTATCAATTGGAACATATCTTGTTACACTCTTCCTGGGATCTCAGTCCCCTAAACACTTTATTGGAAATCTCATCCCTTCAACATTATCATTATCATGATCACATGTGTTTGGGTATCAAACCCTCAGTTCATTATTGAATAATATCACCTCTCATTAGGCAATAACCAACTCTAGGTCATTAGACCCATATAAACATCCTACATGTTGTTCCATTATATCACATGGCTCACAAGGCCTTATATAATCTGTATAATGCTAATTCATCATAGCTCATACCTGGCTATGCTCATCATTTCACAACACTTGCATGGTTAGGGTTTTATAGCAAATGCAATATCAAATAATTATCATGTCCATACCATGAATAAGATCATTCAAATTGCAACCCTCTCATAATTAGGATTAGGGTTTTCCCTTATAACTGATTTTGGGTTTTCAAGTTCATACTTATCAATCAAGTCCTAATTCACATCATAAGAGTTATATTACTACCATAAGAGTTCAAGCATACTTCATCAAATATCATCAATTAATTATCAACATAAAATATTACTTTTCACATGTGAGTAGTACAAGTTTCTCTCTCATCCTTACTAGGATAATGACTTCAACATACTTATTACTTTGATTTAACCTTCTTTAGGGTTATCAACCTACACTTATTTAAAGTGATCAACCTACACTTATTTAAAGTGTATCCATCTCATTACATTCAAGATGTATCCATTAATTATATTAAAAGTGTATCAGCCTACACTCATCAATGTGTATCGTCCTATATTCAACAAGGTGTATCGACCTCCACTTTAATCCTTGTGTCAGCCTAGACACATTCACTTGTGTCGACCTAGACACATCTACTCATGTCGGCCAAGACATGTCAAATGGTATCAATTTGGAGATGCTTAGAGTAGTATCATTTGTATGGTGCTTGAGGTATATCAGTCATAGAGTATTCTTGTGTGTATCGGCAATACCATCATATTGTATATCGGAAACCTCAACCAAGTAGTGTATCATCTACTCAACATCAACTAGGGTATTGACCTCACCATCAATTAGGGTATCATCCTCACCATCAAGTAGAATATCAGCCACATCAACCAACTAGTGTATCGACCACTCAACATCAACTAGGGAATTGGCATCACCATCAACTAGGGTATCAACCTCACCATTAACTAGGATATCGACCACATCAACCAACTAGTGTATCAACCACTCAACATCAACTAGGGTATGAACCTCACCATCAACTAGGGTATCGACCTCACCATCAACTTGGATATCAGCGACATCAACCAAATAGGGTATCAGCCTCACCATCAACTAGGGTATCAACCTCACCATCAACTAGGGTATCATCCTACCTATCCCTTTGAGTATTGACCATTGCTCAATATGAGGTATCAACCTCTAGGGTTTATTTGTATCGGGTGAACCCTTATCAACACCTTAGTTTCTTTCAACTATTGACCTCACTATTACTTGGTATATTGGCCATGGATTCAAAGAGTGTACTTCCCATACTTTCACAAAGTATGTTGGGATAAAGGTGTCTCCCATCACACATGGGTTGGGCTAAAGAATATCAGATTGTGAGTGTATCCGATTAGGGTTTGGTTTGGCCATATCAGCCTTTACACTCAACTAAGGCATCATAGTTTGATATTCCCTCTTCACTAGTCATCTCTTTGTAATGAAAAGCTATTTCCCTTGAGATATATCATTTTTAGAGCATCTAACATATCGTCCTAACAACAACATATCATTTTAGAGCATCACAAGTCATATCGGCCACCCATGTTATGGTGCAAATATGTATGTGTCGACTTGGCTATATTCTAGATATCATCCTGCCTTATTCTTAGCATTAGGTGAAAGGTTAAACAATTGAGAGGACAGTAGTCCTACTCATGTTACAAATCAAGAGGAAAGGAATTTATATGTATCAGTTTCCATGCCTATACCCTTATATCGGGTTAGGGTTTTCATATACAAATATCAGTTTTGTGCATATCGATTTCATAATTTTCAAGCTCAAACTTTTCATCCATTATTACTCTAGTTCATGGGCAACAACCCCAAATATCCATTACAACTCATAAAACTATCATTTAATCAAGGAAACTCAAAATAGAAAAGGAATCACCATGTATTTTATGATAGAAGGTGAATAATAATAAAGTTGAGTTCAAGTTATATGAGCCACCTCAAGATCAACACAAGAGTTTCAAGCTCCAAAGCTCCATATTCCCAAGGTAGAGGATGTCCAAGACTCAATCACAACACTTCTCTATGAAAGAACATACCATAGTTAGGAACTTGGTGAAGAAAGAAGAGAAGGAAAGAATCATGTTCTGAGAAGCAAGGTCTTTCCAAGGTTGAAGATGATCATGGTTTCACCTTAGGCAAGATGCTCAACTTTCCCCTTTATCCTTGAGCTCCTACGGTCGTACTCTAAGCAAGAGAAGGTAAAGGATTCGAAATTTTACTAGGAGGCAAAAAGAGAGGTATATATAGTTGAGGTTTACGAAAGAGAGTATGTATAAGGTGTCATCTCCATGTACACTTGAGTGACATGTGTCCATGCATGCTAACTTCGTGCATCCATAATTATCTTGCCACACAAAACTCATGAGGATAATTCATAGATAAGATATCGGCCATTTGGGTATCTTGCTTGACAAGATATCACAACCCAATCTTACTTTATGTGCAAACCGATATTACTTTTGCAAGGAACATACAAACTGCTAGGCTTCACCTACTTGAGGTGCTTAGCCCGTCATGAACACTTTCAAAGGTTTTCAAACCGGTATGGGACCTCCTCTATGGATTCCAAGCTGATAGACACTCCCATATACTTCATAACTCGACACAACCTCATCTAGGGTTCAAAACACCCTAATACTTTTTTCTTGATTCTTTCACTACAAAGAGTGTTATCATTCCACCAAGACTCAAACAAGGTGCCCCCTTCTTTCTCTTTCCTCTAGTTGATGCTAAGAGAGAGAAGAGACATTCTAGAGGTGATATTTTTCAAATAAATCCCTCATTTGGGTAAATTGCAAACTTTACCAAAGTTATCATATAAAGCACAGACATGTTGCAATTAAGTTCAAAATTGAGAAATAAACTCTTCTCAACTCTTAATTACTTTTCAAAATAATTAAGACTAGGTTCTAAATAACTTAATTAGGAAAAGCTTCTAGGGTTATCCCAAAACCCAAGTCAAGGGTGTTACAAGTTATCAACCCCTAACAAGGATTTCATCCCCGAAATCTCAAGAGAAAAGAGAAGGGTACTTCCTCCTCATCTCTTCCTCCAACTCCCATGTGGCTTCTTCAATGGAATGATGATTCCACAAAAATTTCACAAGAACTATGTCTTTCTTTTTCAACTTCTTGATTCTTCTGTCAAGAATCAACATTGGACCTTCCACATAGGATATATCTTCATCCAATTCTGCCTCTACATGTTGTAATACAAGCTCTGTAATAGGGTGACATTTTCTCAACATAGATACATGAAACACTGGGTGTAGTCTATGCAATTCAGGTGGAAGTTCCATTTTATAGGCTACCTTTCCAATACATACTATCACCAGATAGGGTCCCATAAATCTAGTAGCCAAATTACCCTTCTTCCCAAATCTAAGAACACCTTTCCAAGGAGAGACCTTGAGACTCTCTGACTTGGAATTCTAAAGGTCTACGACGATTATCAACATATGTTTCTGTCCATCCTGTGATGTTTTTAATTGTTGTTGTATTACTTTAATCTTTTCTTTTGTCTTTTGCACAAGTTCATGACCAAGAAGTTGGTATTCTCCTGTTTCATAGCAGCATGACAGAGATCTACAATGTCTACCATACAATGCTACTTGTGGTGCCATATCAATGTTGTTTTGATAATTTTTATTGTAAGAAAACTCTATCAAACTCAAATGTGTATCCCTGCTACCTACAAATAGAAGAACACATGCCCTAAGCAAGTCTTCCAAGGTTTGTATAGTCCTTTCAGATTGTCCATCTGTCTAAGGGTAGAAAGCAGTACTGAACTTTAACTGCGTACCCAAAGTTGTGTGTAATCACTCTGAAAAGTGATTTGTAAACTGAGGACCTCTGTCTAACATGATTGTCGTTGGGTCTCCGTAAAACCGCACTATCTCATTTACATAAACATGTGCAAGTTTCTCAGCAGTGTATGTTGTCTTAACAGGAAGAAAATGTGCCGACTTTGTCAACCTATCAATGATCTCCCAAATGGAATCGTGACTCTTTGCTGTTCTTGGCAAGCCAACTACAAAATCCATTGTTACATGATCCCACTTCCATTGTGGTATAGGTAATAGTTGTAATGTTCTTTCCAGCTTTTGGTGCTCATCCTTAACTTGCTGACACACTGGACATCCCATAACGAACTTAGCTACATCTTTCTTCAAACTAGGCCACCAATACATATCTTTAGATTATGATACATTTTGGTACTTCCCTGATGCATAACATACATAGATGAGTGAGATTCTTCCATAACTATCTTCCTTAAGTCATTAACATTAGGTACCATAATTCTTCCATGGTAACAAACTATTACATCTTCTAAGTCATGAAAGCCATCCCGCTTCTCGCTACCTTATTCTGATCTGATTTGTTGTATCACAATATCTACCTTTTGTGTTTCTTTGATCTATTGTTTCAATGTAGGTTTTACTTGCATTTGTGCCAACAATCCAGCTAGAAAAGATACTTCTAGTCGTACATTCATCTGTCATAAGGAAACTAGCATATCCC
Organism: Alisma plantago-aquatica; assembly: GCA_963693085.1. Taxonomy (NCBI): domain Eukaryota; kingdom Viridiplantae; phylum Streptophyta; class Magnoliopsida; order Alismatales; family Alismataceae; genus Alisma; species Alisma plantago-aquatica. The sequence goes on along the minus strand of OY856412.1, from coordinate 320,200,620 downwards.
ACTTATGGCATACCAAAGAATTCAACTGTGATTTATTTGTGCATGAAGATGAGGAATTTTTACTTAATACATTTGCCACCACATTAGCCTTTCCTGGATGATAATCAACCATGCAATCATAATATTTGATTAGTTCCATCTAGCGATGTTTTCTCATGTTTAATTCTTGCTGTGAAACGATGTACTTTAGATTCTTATGGTCTTTGAAAATCTGACACTTCTCCCCGTACATGTAATGTCTCCAGATCTTCAAGACATGAATCACTGCAGCCAATTCTATATCATGTGTAGGATAATTCTCCTCATATTTCTTAAGCTGTTAAGAGGCAAAAGAAATCACTCATTTATCCTGCATCAACAAACATCCCAAACCATTATTTGAAGCATCACAAAAGACAATGTATCCTTTCCCTTGCTTAGGCAAAACTAATACTGGTGCACTGGTCAACTTTTCCATCAACAACTGGAAAGAGCAATGACACCTGTCATTCTAGACAAAAGGAACATCCTTCTTGGTTAGCATAGTTAGGGATAATGCTACATAATTGAAGTCTTTGATGAACATTCTGTAGTAACCTACCAAACCTAGGAAACTGCCAAACCTTGTCCTAAAGGCTGACTTGGCTATGTCATCCTCCTTAATCCATAACTAATGATATCCTGACCTGAGGTCTATCTTAGAGAAAACTGTTGCACCACAAAACTGGTCAAACAAATCATCTATCATTGGCAGAGGATATTTGATCTTTATTGTCACCTTGTTTAATTGTCTATAGTCTATAAATAATCACATAGATCCATCCTTTTTCTTTACAAAAAGTACCAGAGCATCCTACAACGATGTACTTATGCACAAAACCTGGATTCTAGTAGTCATTTATTTGGCACCTCTCAAGGGGCAGAAACTGCTATTTTAACCCTTCTGGGGGGGTTCCATCCACAAACACAATGTGTATGGCTAACTGATATGGCTCATCATCATTTAGCTATTGCATTTATTTTCCTGATAGCCCGTCATATGTATAGAACTAACTTTAGGATTGGGCACAGTATAAAGGATCTTTAGAAGCGCATACTCCTCCGGGGGGTCGATTAGGATGTGGGCATAAGGGTTGGATAGATAAAACCTTTATCAAGTAACTCTTACAACTGTTTCTTTAGTTCTGCCATCTCAGGTGGTGCCATCCTATAAGGTGTCTGAGCTATTAGTTTCGTATCGGGAACTAGATTGATCTCGAAATCAATCTCTCGAGGTGGATGAATATCAGGAAATTCCTCAGGAAACACATACTTAAACTCCCTGACAACTAGCACTTCTGGAATACTAGGACTTTCTACATTGGTATCCACCACATGTGCTAAGAATGCCTCACACCTTTGGATACTCAAAAGTGCGGGTTGTTACATTTGGTATCAGAGCACAGATTCATCAACTAATACCTAATAGTTTATAATTTCAAATCATTCTTAGAAATATTAAAAAAAATAGTAAAGCATAAGGTATCTTTTAGGTTTCTCATCTCACATTTCATCTACTTCTCATCGCTTTGCATAATAAGCCTTGAAAAGAAAATATTAATTAGAGAAGTAAATGTGAAAAGATATAAACTTTTGTGTAGGTACCTCTAGAGAGGGTAAACACTAGAAAGATACAAGTAGGGGTAAGCCCTTTCATAGAGGAAGGACTTGGGTAACCCATTGAGATATGAACACCCTAGAGGGTCAAGGGACATGGAAACTCTAAGAGGTAGAGTATAGTTCCTAACCCTAACACTAAAACCTTAATCTTAAATAATGAGAATGGTGTGGTGGTATGGGGCACCACCCATATGAAACTTGAAATCAGGAATAAGATAGATAAAGGGATGGGTTTAGGTGACCCAGTCTCCCATGCATGTGTGCACGAGGAGCATAACACTTATGTAAGCATTCTTAAGAAATATATGAACCCAATAGTTATATATATCCATATATATATATATATATATATATATTTGAAAAATGAAAGATTGAATATAACTTGCTCAAACCCATCATGTTGTCTCTAGAAGTTTGGTGATGGTGGCCAAGCCCCTGGAAGGGAAGGTGATCCAAGTTAATTGAATGGACAGGAACCATGAGGGGGTATTCCAGAAATTGAGAAAACATAGGTTAATAAGTTTTAATGATAAAAAGTTATGCCTAATGAAAAAAAAGATATCTATGAAACCTTTAGGGTTAGTGTGCCAACCTGGGGTGGGTCAACCTAAGAGTGGGAAGATGACCTATGAGGGAGGAAAAACCTCAGATCTTAGGATCAGGTTGTGGCTAGAGAGCCTAACCCCCTCCTATGAGCCAAGGAGGCACCCTAGGCTAGTACTTTCCCTTAAAACGTAAGTGAATAAACATATTTAAGTATTTTGATAACCTTAATCCTAACCTAGAGGGGTGAAGAGTTAAAGATATAAAGATGAAAGCACATATATTCTTTGAACCCAAGGATGCCATATCTGAGTGACACAACTGGTCAAGCCTAGTATTGGGAAGACCAGTAAGGCACCAAGCCCAGGAGGGAAGGTGGCCTGAGTGGATGACCAAGCCCAGGAGGGAAGATCATGAAATGGTCAAGCCCAGGAGGGAAGACCAGTAAGGCACCAAGTCCAGGAAGGGAAGGTGGCCCAAGTCCATAGTGCAGATGTTTACGATCAAGCCCCTGGAGGGGAAGATCACAGAAGGTTAAGCCCAAGAGGGAAGACCAACATATAACCCAGCCCTAGATGGGAAGGTGGCCCGAGCCCAATGTTGGGACTACACTGCATAATGTGTACTCTAAAGAGAGAGATGAAGGCAATCCGGGTTAAAGAATTAAATGAGAGAATAATGTTCTTAAAAGATGTGACATCTCAAAAGAAACCCTTAGGGAGGGTAGAGTCCTAATGCAATCCTAGGGTCAAGTAGGGTGTATTAGAGGTACATAGGACTGATGGGTTGGGAGTTGATATGCCCTGAATGCACATGACCATGTGGTCCGGAGGTAACATCTAGGTTTGCGCGAGGTACATGACTCAGGAGATTAGCTACCTCCATGATGATTATGTAGCCTAGTGGGTGAATGTGAGAGGCACTCCCTTGATTCATAAGGATGAGATCACTCCAAAGGTACCTATACCCCTAAAGACCTCAAGGATTTGGCTAAGGCTCATAATGATACATGATATTTTAATATAAAACATGTAATGAAGTCATGAAAACTTGAGAGAAATTGTGCCCTAACTTAAGAGTAAGAAAAAGGACACTTGAATTCATGAAATATAAGAATGCTATGAAATTAAGAACAAGTACATTTAGAGTCATATTGAGTATGATTCCAATTAAAATGTGAAATTGAAAGGCAATGTGTGTATGCATCATCTCTGCTCTTGGAATGGAATGAACTTTGTGTGAGCTACAGTCAAATGCTTATTTCATCTCATAATGAGGGAGGGAGATTGGGTAGACACACATTATGCTTAAAGATTGAGATAAAGATGATGAATATCCTACATTAAATGCATAATTACATGAACTAGGGTTAGAGGTGTCACCTCACCCTTATGTGAAAATAATGAATAATCAGTTGGGAACCTAGGTTAAGATAGAAATTACCAAGTAATAATGAAATCATTAAGTGACGATAAGGTGTGTATACTAGAGATGCGGATATACTTGAATTTTGATTCAAGTGTCAAACTTAGTAATATGAGGGGTTTGGCATAATAAGGAAAGTTTTTAGAGATATCTAAGTAGGGTGTTAACCCTAAGTTTTGAACATAATGGGAGGTGTCATTCACCTAGGCTTGGTAGGCCTGAATTTTGAGGACAAAATTCATATGAAGGAGGGGTGAATGTTACATCCTTGAAATTTGTAGATTACAAGCCTAAATGAAGTTATTTACAAATAACAATAAAGTGTTTTGAGGGATCTTGGTTGATGATTCCAAACCATAGAATTAGATCTAATGATCAATTTAAGGAAATAATGTGCTTTTGAGCATATATGTTCACATGAGACTAATGTAAGGTTCAATGATTATCAAAGCCTTAATTTAGTAGTTGGGGATGTAGTTGAGCTCAAGGAACCTTTGGAAGGCCCAAGATGTAGTTCGTGGGTCCAATTGGTTAATCAGGGTTTATATATGAACCCCTGGGATATAAAATTGGAAGATCAGTATTTCGAGCACATGGGAAATGATCATGATAATTTTATATGATGGATAATCCATATATATAGGATTATGTACGAAAATCCAAGATAAACTAAGTCATATAGTGATATAAGTAATTAATTAAAGGGATTATCCACCTTTTTCCTAGACGCCAAATAATGGAACAATATGTGATTCCTAAAGGAAATAGGAAACATGGTTTAAAGAAAAGGAGAAGTTTGGTATATAAAAGGTAACCCAATGAACCCCAATTATGAAGTATGATTTGAAAAGTATTAAATGAGTTTCCATGCGGGGAGGATAATTGATTTAAAAGAATATATGCAAAGAGGGAGAGAAGAACAATCTAATTTTTAAGCATGAAGTCATTCCTAATGGTTTAAGGACCAAATCATTCATGTCTACCACATAGAGATATGTTTTCCCTTTATGACTTGTGGATGCCTAATCCAAAAGGGGTAGTTACTCTCTCAAGGACTCTTTTTGTTTAGAATTAAGAGAATAAGAAAGGGTGGAAATTGATGGCTAATAAACTACCTTTCCTTGTTACGTTTTATGATATGAGTTGGTCTCCTACACAACTTGTATTTTAGTAACGTGATGGGATATAATTGCTTTCCTTGTAGCCTGCAAAGGTTCCCATAGACATGTATATAAGTAGGGGTCCCTGGAGCCTTCAGGATTCACCACAAACATAGCCTCCAAACCCATCCTGTCGTGGGTAGTCTTGAAAATGCGAGACCTGAGAAAAGAGACCGTATGGGACCTCACTCCCGGCAAGCTTTAGCCTTAAACCTATAGGATGAGTGGAACCCCGAGGAGGGTCGAGGATGTTTGAACCCTATTGAATCTGTAAGGTGGTTGACGTTCTTAGAAGAGAGCCACGACGAGGAGCCTGTTGCCAACGACGCCATCTAGTGATCTTATACCCTCTACTCCCCATCCTTCTAGGGATTTTGACCGCTGAGTAGATGGGACGAGAGTCTCCATGGGTCGAAGAGGTAGAGTAAATGGTCGGAGGAATTGGTGCAGTAGCCAGAACATGCTAGCGTCGTTGTGAGGCACTACTTGTCAAGCTGGGAGTTCAGCCACTGGTAAAGGAGGGAGAAGGAGTGGGGAGATAGTGGTTGTACTTTGAGGATAGGTGCGGTGGTTGGTAGCCATGTGCGGAGAGGAGGCGGATGGTCGGGGATGGTGATGTGTGACGCATTTGTGTGTGTGACAGAAGTGGCCACAGTCGCCCTATGCAAGGTTGGAGGCAATCACTGATCAAAGGACCAAATAACCCCCAGCGCGCAAGGAACCTGATCCGATGAGGTAAGGGAAATTTAGTAATTTGGTTATGTTTTTAAGTATCATTTGTGTGTACGGGCCATTGATGGGGTGCAAGGCCACTGGTCGATGCCTGGGCCCACATGGCATATAAGATAATAGCATATGCTGATGTGTTAGCACGTAATTAAGCCAAATCCGATTATCTTGCAATTAATCTAGTAAATTAATGGTAACTCATAATATAGAGAAACTATATATCAAATGATCGGAAAAACAAGAGGAATCCAAAGAAAATATAATCAGAGTCTAGATATTCTTCTTGTTATAAAAGTGTATGAAATACATGTCTTAATGTGTTTAATGTAAAGGAAAACCTAGATTTTGTTTAATATGATGCATGATTGAGTAGATTCATTTATATTGTGATAATACCTGATCTTGTTATGTATAATGAGGAAACCATTGATAAAGATGAATAATTTATGTTTCTATATTAATAATCTTAGATATGTTGTTTTAGAGTTTTGAAACCAATGTGAGTATCTTGCTATGATCTTAATACTAGTAATATGATCTAGGTATCATGAATAATCTAATATGCTCATGATGATGATTAGGGTTTCACCTAATATGCATAACTAAAGGTTGTAATCTTAGAGATCATGCCATGATGGAAGTAGGGTTTGTAACCCTAATCCCTAGTCCAAACATGAGATAACCCTACACCCTAGTTTAGGAGTGAATCTAGAACTGATTAATATAATGTGAATACACTGTGACACATGCATAGTATGCATATTTCAGATTGAATACTTTGTTGCTTGGATGTTTGGATGCACTCTTAAAGTACATGTTATATTTTGTATAGTTTCTGCAATGACATAAGGTACGTGGTTACGCTTATGAATACATATATCAAATTCTGACTTTGCCAAGGTTTCTCTATAAGATTGAACAAATGATAAACTGCTTGCTTGTTTATTTACTTCTTGCAAATTATAAAGTTCCTATGAGTATCATGTAAAGTAAATAACAATATTTTGAACCCTGGGTTAGATTGATCTTAAGGGTAATGCACACAAGCCCAGGAGGGACAGTGAGTACACCTGAGGTAGTAGACCAGATAGGGGTTAGAATATGAAAGCAAGTTTATGTTCTTATGTTTAAGTAAAAGATGTTTGTTTATATGTGTACTTGTGATTATTGGATGAAACCACGTACCAGTATAGAAATATACTGACCACGTATTTGTTTGTCGGCATTTTAGGTATCAGTTATACTTGATTTGTGGACATGAGGCTACAGAATAAAGATGTTGAAGATACTAAAGTTATCCCTGAAGGTTTAGGCATAGTAATATATATTCACACATGTACATGTTAACTCTGTCTAAAATTTATGTAACTCCTTAGCAGAGCTTTTTATGCAAACATGTAAATATTTGTTCATTAATGGAGATTGTTTACTATTCAGTAATATTTCTTGAATCTGATCCTGGAATTTATGAATAATGATTCGTGACTTTAAGGTCTTTTGGACACTCGAAAGTGTGGGTCATTACATTAAGACATATATTTCATACATTTTTGGAACAGGAAGCATATCTAGACTCTGATTAATATAATGTGAATACATGGTGACACATATGTAGTATTTATATTTCAGATGGAATACTTTGTTGCTTGGATGCTTGGATGCACTCTTAAAGTACATGTGATATTTAGCGTAGTTTCTGCAATGGCATAAGGTATGTGGTTACACTTATGAATACATGTATCGAATTCTGACTTTGCTGAGGTTTCTCAATGAGATTGAACAAATGATAAACTGCGTGCTTGTTTATTTACTTCTTGCAAATTATAAAGTTCCTATGAGTATCATGTAAAGTAAATTAACAATATTCTGAACCCTGGGTTAGACTGATCTTAAGGGTAATGCACACGAGCCTAGAAGGGATAGTGATTACACCTGAGGTAGTAGACCAGATAGGGGTTAGAATATGAAAGCAATTTTATGTTCTCATGTTCAAGTAAAAGATCTTTGTTTATATGTGTACTTGTGATTATTAGATGAACCCACATACCAGTATAGAAATATACTGACCGCGTATTTGTTTTTCGGCATTTTAGATATCAAGTATACTTGATTCGTGGACATGAGTCTATAGAATAAAGATGCTGAAGATACTAAAGTTATCCCTGAAGGTTTAGGCATAGTAATATATCTTCACACATGTACAGGTTAACTCTTTCTAAAATTTATGTAACTCCTTAGCGGTGCTTTTTATGCAAACATGTAAATATTTGTTCATTAATGGACATTGTTTACTATTATGTATTATTTCTTGAATCTGGTCCTGGAATTTATGAGTAATGATTTGTGACTTTAAGGTCTTTTGGACACTCAAAAGTGTGGGTTGTTACAATGATGAACTTGCAAGGAATGATGTGATGGTCTTAATGACCTTTGGACATGGTTGATCCCTGAATGAGGTGTAATCCTCTTATGACGACAAGGGTCGATACCCTATGATATTGTGAAGGATTTATATCTTGTAATAGTGTGATGAAACGTTTACTCTCTTGAATGGCAATGAATAGTACCATGTGATGATGATGTGATGACAAGTATAGTCTTTTGATTGACAGGTGAATACTGTCATGTGATATTGAGATGAGAAATTATGTCTCATGCATTTTATATCTTCTAAAGTTGTTATATAGCAATGTTTGCTAGAGATGAATTAGGGTTTGTTTGTCCACTTGTTTGATGCAGCCTTAAATCACCCAATTGGAGATAACTAATCAAGTGAAACCCTAATCATGTAGTGCCCTATGCCATAGAACCATCTTCAGTGGCAGAACTTGCTGAATGGTGAAATGAGTATTCCTAATGGAAACTCAGAGCACATACTATTGAGTATGTGGGGTGCTTGTCATCCTAACACCAAGTGTTTTAGGAGGATGGTTGTGGTCATACCAAGCCCACTTTTTGAGAACAATTGTGGTCGGATCTCAGTGATTATAACATGATGTGATTAGAGGACAATTGTGGTTGTATCTCAGTGATTGGGTTTGAATACCCTGGATGCTAGCCTTGTGACCTATACCAAGGTGGGCTAGTTATAGGACTATATGTTGTTGTTTTACAGTTTGACTATATGTCATTGCGGTGTAGACTTGTATTTAACGAGTATGGAGAAGATCTTGGAGTCTGACTCTTCCTAGATCTTATATGGAACTGATTGCGACTAAGCGGTGGTTAGTTGGATTTTGAGTAGTACGACTCAAACTCCATGGGGTGTAATAAAAGATGTAAGACATCTGTGTAGCATATTTGTTTAGGTTTATACACAACTCTTCATATTGGATGATAACCCTTGTTTACTTTCTTTTTACTAAGATCATGTATAATACAATAAGAGATGATAAATATGCTTATGTTGTCTGATATACTAACATTGATAGTTAAGATGATGATTCTAGCTATGTTTAATATTGCTAGCCATGCCTATATAATTAGAAATGCTTAAACTACTAATCATGCCTATGCAATTAATTGTGTTATGATGTTAGTTCTACTTATGATATAGATTTGTTCCCTTTATTTGACATGCCAATATTGATAGCCATGTTATGTTACTAGACATATTCATGATGTCAGGGATGCTTATACTACTAGATTGCTTGTGTTGTTAGTAAGGCATATGATGATAGTCAGATTAATGATGATGATTGTTATTAGATGCAATTTGATGAACTTTGAATATATATTTATCCAGAGAAATGGATTTACCTTTTACATATATATACATTGATAATCATACTTGTTACTAAGCTTATTTACATAATATGTTTAGCATACTTGAACTGTTCAATTGATTATTAAATACTCCAACTGCTCAATTATCTACTATTTAATCTGATGTAATCAATATCTATTAGAGATAGTTATATCTCTCGCTGGGATTGGTTCTCACCTCGTGAGTCACCAATCTATTTAGGTGATCAACAACAGCGGTAGAAGAACCATGGTAGCAAGGGAAACTGAGGTGATGAACCCTAGAAATGGTAGCTTAGTGTCTAGTGTATTCTAGAGTTGTCCTTGTACTCTCAGGTTGGGGTGAAACATTTATATATGTTGTTTTGATTTTATTGAGCTTTTGATAACATGTTGATGCTTGTATATGTGAAATATGTGGATAGTGTTCCTTTATAAAGTTTATGTAGTAGATGAGGCTACATGGTAGTTGTAAAGGTTATTGAGCATTATGTAAAAGTTCTTGAGCAATTGGAAAATTTTGAAATTGGTTTTAATTTACCATATTTTCTTGGTTTATGTTTAATTAATGAGTAATCATGTTTTTTATTTTGAGTAATCTCATTTAGTGTAACAAGTTCCCACAAGTGTATTTTGTTACTCATCAAGGTGAGCTAGAGAATTTTTAGGAGGCACATATTCATAGAGACAAAGTAGTTTTCACCAAGTGATGCAGGATGAGATGACTTCTTTTTTGAAGAACAACACCTAGGCGCTTGTGTCACTTTTTAGAGGTAAAAAAGTACTAAAGTTGTAAGGCCCTTGAACTTTCTTAATGAGTTGAATAAGCTTAAATACCATAATTGAATTCTTAGAACCCTAATATAACCTTTTTATATGCTTTGAAATCATAAGACAGGCTTAAGTTTTAAATTTGGTCCAATTTGGACATTGTTTGAGCAAGTTATACAATTTTATGTACATTTTGGACTTTTCTACAATTTACCTAATTGAGGGGTTTTCTTTGCAATTTGTCACATACATTACGTTCCTTATATGTTATCTTATCATTCTTGAGTATTTTGAACCATGGGGTCCTAGTTGAGCAATGGTTTGAAGGTATTTTCCTCAAGGGTATTTTAGGGTTTACCCATTCATGGATGAGCTACCTTTAGTAGCTATCAACTAATGAATTATTTTATTGGCTTGGAAATTCGAAAATAAAGAGATAAGCAGGTCTATATGAACGGTGGTGGAGCTTCTTGTGGGTGTTCTTGTATATTCTTAATAGTTTAAGGATGTGGACACATGGGGAAGCTACTTTTACGCCTCATGCTTGCTTCCATCCTTATCCATGGGCTATATTTACCTCTTCCTTGCCCAAGTATGAAACTTTGCTTTCTTTCTCTTTCCTATAACCTGGAGAAACGACTCCACTATGTTTTTCTGTGGAACCAAGTGCTCTAAGGTAGAAGACAACCTCTTTTTGGAGAATAAGGTCTCCTAGAGCTCCATCTAGCACTACCTAGGGTTTTCGAGGTCATCTTCTAGGGATTTTGACCAAGGCAAGTTGTTTTCTTCCTTCCTTCTCCATTTCTCGTTCTCTTCTCCTTCCTTAGACCTTACTCTAGGTCGGAAACTTGTTGTTCCATGGTATAAATTTCTTTAAAGCTCTAAAACCCTACCTTTCTTGCTCCTTATGCTTAGGGTTTGCTCATTTGATGAAGAAAGGTGCTAGATGGACGAGTTCACAGCTTATGCTTGGATTTTCTACCCTACCTGCTCGTGTTTTCTTATGTTTGGTAGTTTATCTTCTAATTAGAGGCAAGTTTTATAACTTGCTCCACGTTTATTGCTTACCATAAGCTTGCTAGCTCATGTTCTTGCTTGAAAATGATGATCCATGCACTAAAAGTTATGCTTGACTTGGATCTCAATTTTTATAATGTTCCCTATTCTGATTTCAGTTCGAGATGAACCTGTATTCATGTGTAAATTCTTTCTATGGTATAATATGACTTGGATCAGGTTGTTTGACAACCTATGGTGCTAAGAAGCTATCAACCAATGGTCAATTTTAGGGTTTTAAGTTGATTTCTTCTATAAACCCATGACCCGATGGTGGTACCATTGCAACAACCCTATGGTGTTGTCTTCATGAAAACTTATGGTGGTGACCAAGGGTGTCAACTGACGTTCACCCCTTAGGTCATGTTTTGGCTTAATTATAAGTTTAATGATCAACAATTAGGTACCCTAATGATGTTATCAATCAATGGTGACATTAGCTTGATATTCAATGGTGATTAACGAATATAGTGATGATCTAACAACCTATAGTGACTTAATGGTCACTAATGATGGTGGATCAGGTCTTTACAACCTATGGGGAGTTAATTATGTAGTTTTAGCATCAATTAAGCCTTGAACCAATGGTTTCTTGTGTCATTTGATGAAATGGTCGGACCTATACTCTAATTGATGGTTTTAATATATGAACTCGACCTAATGGTTAAGATCTAACATTTCTTCATCCTATAAATTGGAATGATTCCTAAATATAATATGTTGGTCCTAATAAAGTGATTTAAATGGTTTCCTTTATGAGATCAACTTAAGAATCTCATTTACTGACGACTTGTTTTAAATAAACAATCGCTTGTGGGTTATACCCTACTCTCAATGGAACTTTTGATGTTGTTAATCAAGGGATTTCTAGGGTTAGATGGTGACTCTTTATAGATCACAACTCAACGACTTTATAGGTGGTTTTTTCAAGATGTTTACTATGTAAACTACCCATGTTTTACCTTTTAAACATTTAATGGTTAGAAGTTGATGCCTCAATATTCGCATTGTTTTGGGTGAAGTGTGTAGTGTAATGTTATGATTCTAATGATGAGAATTTGATGGTTCAATGCCTTAAACTTGTATTCTTACCCTTTCCCTCATATGATTATGATTTATAATCACCATAATGAATTAATGGGTAACCCTAATGCGTTATATCTTATTATACCTAGCTTTAATATAACTAAATGATGGTAATCGGGTATGAATAGTACTTGAATGATTAATACAAACATGGAGTGCTCTCTTATTGTTGTTGAAACCCTAGTATGCTATAACCCAATGGTTACACCTTGATTTATGTTTGGTTTCATACTTGAGATGTGATGGTGATGTTTCACCTTATGCATCCACGATCCAATGGGGATGATGTGAGTTAGGGTTTGGGTATGAGTGTTGATTAGTAATATTAATATAATTTATCTTGTTGAACCTAACTCTAATGCGAATAGATAAATATCTATATTCATGTTTAAACTTCTTGAATGATGGCATGATGGTGGAATAATCTCCTTATATGATCATAACCTTAATGTATTAATTGGTAGATATCATAGCCACATGGTTGATACTTTCTTATGCTAAACTTGTGCATTATGAATATGATGAGGATTAATCATATCTAGACTCCTTGCATGTTGAGGTAATAAAGGAATGTCTTTAATGTTAATATAACCCTTCTATGATTGTTTATGAATATATCCTAGCTCATTAATGCAATAGTGTGTTGATCTGGTGTATTATATGTAAGTGATGTTGTTGAGCCTTGTTATAAGGCATTCAAAGATAATGATGATCTTGCAGAGAATAGTATGATGGTCTTAATGACCTTTGGGAATGGTTGAGCCCTGAATGAGGTGTAATCCTCTTGTGTTGATAAGGGTTGATACCCTTTCATATTGTGAAAAGGATTTACATCTTGTGATAGTATGATGACTAGTGTAGTCTCATGAATGGCAAGTGAATAGTACCATGTGATGATGAGATGAGAAATTATGTTTCAAATGTTTTATATCTTTTGAATTTGTGATACTTATATGCTTGCTAGAAGTGAATTAGGGTTTGTATGTCCACTTGTTTGATTCAGCCTTAATTCACCCAATTGGCATAACTAATCAAGTGGAACTCTAATCATGTAGTTCCCTATGCCGTAGAGCCATCTTCAGTGTCAGAACTTGCTGGATGGTGAAATGAGTATTCCTAAGGGAAACTCGGAGCACATACTATTGAGTATGTGGGGGTGGCAAGTTGAGGATATATCCTTGTCATCTACAACGCATGTTATGGGGGATGGATATGGTCATGCCTCAGACATTTGATGTGATTGAGGACAACTGTAGTTGTACCTTAGATTAGAGGATTTTGTATACCCTAGTTTCTAGTGTCATGACCTGTACCAAGGGCACACTAGTGGTTAGCAACTTGACTATATGTCACTATAGTGTCAGCATTGACTGATGTGTCACTACCTTTTTACTCATACTAACCGAGGGGAAGAGATCTTAGGACATCGGCACTCCTAGATCTTGTACAGAACCGAATAGCCCTTTGTAGGGGTTGGTTGGACTTTGGATGGTACGATTCAAATTCCCCAGGGCATAATAAAAGATGTAATACAATCGTATAGCATATCTATTTAGGGTTATACATGATGCTTCACATTGGATGATAACCCTTATTTGTTCTCTTTACGTAAAGATGATGCTTAGTGAAATTAAGAGATAATAATTTTACTTATGTTGTGGATATGTTTAAGATTGTAAATGTGTACATACAGTAGCCATGCATATGTTGATATCTATATTGATACTGCTGATTATAATTATGATGCTAGCTATATCATGTTGTTAGTTATGTTTAGCATGCTAGCCATGCCTCTGTAATTAGAAATGCCTATACTGCTAATCATTCTTATGCAAATACGTGTGCTTATGTTGTTAGATCTGCTTATGATATTGATATGTTCAAACTGTTAGACATGCTAATGTTGTTAGATATGCTTATGATGCTAGACTTATTCATGTTAATAGAGATAATATTCTACTAGACTTGCTTATGCTAGTTATGCATATGCTACTTAATCTCTTATACGGTTAATAAGGCAAATGACGATAGTCAGCTTGATGATGATAATTGTTATCAGCTCCTTTGTCTATTTTGTTAATAATCAGTGTTGTTGATCCTATTTGTTATATCTAATTAAACTTCTTAAAACTATTTAATTATTTAAAATGTTGTAATCAATAAGCATTATTGGAGGCTATATCTCTTGCTGGGATATGGGTCTCACCCTTGTGGTTCGACACATTTTTTTAAGTAATCAGAAGTGACAAAAACAAACCTGTGGAAGCAAAGAGGAGCTATAGTAATGAATCTGTGAGAAATTTGATTAGATGTCTAGTGTGTCCTAGAGTCATCCATGTACTCTCAGGTCCGGGAAGGAAAAGTTTGTATATGGTGTTTCAAATGAATCGGAATTTTGTTAGCATGTTAATGCTTGTTTGTGTGACATATATGAATATTGTTATCCTGTGTATATATGTTGTAGCTAAGGCGATAGAACAATTTGTAGCAAATTGTTGGCATAGTATGGATATAAAAAAGATGTTGGGCTCTTATGCAAATGTTTCTAAGTGGGTGCTGACATTGAAATCGGTTTTGATTTACCCATATTTTTGGGTATGTGGTTAATTGGTGATTGATTATGTTTTAAGTTTTGAGTAATCTCATTTAGTGTAACAGGTTCTCACAAGTTGGTATCAGAGCTTTAGATTCACTGAGTCTATTGGGACACTAGGACTTAGGACTAGGATGATGTCTAAGTTAGCAACGTGACTCAAAAACATGGTGCATACTTCCTAATCTCAGTACTTGGGTGCCCTGGTCAGGTATTCAATTATTGAAGAAACGGTAAGTATGGAACTCTTAAATTGTTATCTTTTTTATTATTCTGATAAAGTAGTCATTTTGAAACAATCTAAAGAGCATAATGAAGCATAAATCATGGTGCAAATATCTCAATATTACCTTAAGAGAAGATGAGGATTACATCATTATCTAACAAAACTTTTTTTTTGGATAAGTTATAATATTACTAACCATCAAAAGAACTACAAAAGAGCGTATAGGAGTATAACACACTCCGTATACTATACAAGGTCAATCCATACCCCACATCAACTTGACCCCGGGTTTGACCTTAAGCAAGGTACCCGGGTTCGCTTTACAAAACCAAGCCAAGTTATTTACAATGTCATCAAAAAGGTTGAACTTGTCCTTACCCCTTTTGCCATGGATCCTGTTGTCTCTCCTGCCAAACAAGAAAAATCAGGCTAGACCACACGAGGCCCGCAAACTTTCTCATATGTCTATCACCTTTAGTCCTTTGTAAGATCCATATCATGGAAGACTGAAGGTTAGGGGTTGGGGTACCACCCCACATGAGCTTGAGGGAGCAGAGAGTCCATAGGTATTTAGTGTACACACACTCGAAGAAAATATGCTCCTGTGTTTCATTTTCCTACCGGCAAAGAACACAACCAGGTTCCAAAATAGATCCCCATCTATTCAGCCTATCCTTAGTAGGGAGCCTACCAAAAATAGCTCTATAAGTGCAGAAACTCCACTTTGGGCAGTGGATCTTGCTCCAAATCAGCTGATCCCAAGGAACTTGAGGCTGGTTACGATTTAGCCGCCAAGGTTTACCCCCCGCAACCAGCTTCCAGTTCCCCTCAATCTCCTTGTAGTTATGTTTACAGCTACCCCAGATCTTGCACATGCTGCGCCAGATCCTAGAGCAGCCTACCACACCAACAACTCCACTATCAAGGCAAGGACCATACCGAGTTCTCATCCAAGTACTCCAAAAACTATTCAGTTCCATCAAAAAAATATAGATTCTTTTTGCAGTGGCTTCCCACATAATGTCAGAAGGATCCATCAAACCAAGCCCCCCCCCATGCCTCGGATGAGCAACATCAGCCCAAGCAATAGCATGGTGCCCACCACTCCACAGAAAACTTGCCATAGTAGATCTAAATCTTCCTTGAATAAACTCTGGGATATCAGCCAATCTACACCAAAAGCCAATCATATTCTGCAGCACTGTTTTAATAAGCACAGCTCTTCCTGCCATGGAGATTTTAAGGCCATCCCACTTATCCACCTTAAGCCGAAGATTGCCCAAACACATGTTGAAATTAGAACCCCTCCCAGCCCCCCCAGAGATGGGAATACCTAAGTACCTGGTAGGGAAGGACCCAATATCTAACTGAATAGCAGCCTTCATACGACCTCTCCTTGAATCACAAGATTTGGATAGAAACACATGCGAATTGATGTCACTGATATATAAGCAAGACATATTCGCAAATATTTCCAACACAGCTCTGACCCCTCTGAAGATTTTTGCATGAGCAACAACGAAGAACATTAGATCATCAGCAAAGATCATATGGTTTAAGACCTTGGTACCCCACACCTTATAAGGTTTGATAGCCCCCTCCTCTTCGGCTTTGCGGGCAAAACATGAGAGGTTCTCCATAATGATCGTGAAAAGCAAGGGTGAAAGCGGATCCCCCTGCCTGAGGCCGTTAGAGGCTCTGAACAAGCCTTTGGGTACGCCATTGATGAGCACAGAGAAAGACGTAGTATGTACGCACTGCATAAGGATATTAATGAATCTGTTAGAGAAACCCAAAGCCTCCATAGTGCACCACAACCCCTTCCAAGAAACATGGTCATACGCCTTCGAGATATCTAATTTAATACACGCCTGCTTGGTGCTACCTTTAATTTGGAACTCATGTAGGAACTCAGTAGCAAGGAGGGCATTATCATGTAAAGCTCTGCCCTTCACAAAGGCAGCCTGGTTAGGGGATATGATGACAGGTAGGATACTCTTCATACGTCTAGCCAACAGCTTGGATATGATTTTATAAATCACAGAAGAATAAGCAATTGGTCTGAAATCATTCATAGAAGCCGCACCCGACTTCTTAGGAATCAACCTGATGAACGAGTGATTGACTTGGCACACCATTCTCCCACCGACGAAGAACCATCTCACTGCATTATAGACATCCCTGCAAATAATATGCCAACAGCTTTGAAAGAATTTATCATTGAACCCATCAGGTCCCGTGGCTTTTGAAGCTCCTATGGAGAAAGTAGCACTTTTTATTTCCTCATCAGTCACCAACTTGAGAAGGTCTCTATTCATCTGATCATTAACCTTCTTATACAGCAAGGACACCCTATTGTGATTATCGCTCCCGCCTCTATTGTACAGCGCGGTGAAGAACCCGACAGCCACCTCCTCCACTTTAGCCACTTCATCCACAAGATTTCCATTATCATCAATCAGGTTATGAATGTGATCCTTCATGTTATTTCTTTTGATCACAGCATGGTAGATCTTTGAATTGCAATCACCATCTTTAAGCCACTTCAGCCTACTCCTCTGCCAACCGGCTATTTCATGAGCTTTTTCAAGTTGGGTAACTCTTTTTCCTGATTTGTTCTCCGCGTCCATACATCCAGGGTCAGCCGGATGCATCCTTAACTCGGTTGCATCTCTATCAAACTCATCTCTAGCCTATTTGATCAGGTTAGGTAAGTCAACCAGATTGTTGGACCAAGCTTTCAGGGCTAATTTAACACTTTTCAGTTTATTCGCCACCACGAAGAGAGGATTACCAACCACCTTTTCATTCCAATTGTTTCTGACCACTACCTCGAACGAGGGCCACAAAAGCCAGTGATTTAGGAATCTAAACGGCCGATTAGCTTGATGCTGTTTTGTAAGATGGACCACCATCCACGAGTGGTCACTATTAGGGTGACCCCCTAGCTTGAGAGCAGCCTCCGGAAAGATGTCTAACCAAGCCTCGTTCACTAAACCACGATCCAGATTAGTGGATATACGTCTGATCGGGTTTCCTTTATTGTGCCAAGTGATCAGACCACCACTCATATTTAGTTCAAACAGATTAGCGGCATCAACAACATCATTGAATCTGTTCAGGACAGATTCTGGTACCGGTAGCCCACCCCATTTCTCTCTCGCCTTGCTTACTTTATTGAAGTCACCAACAACCAATTGAGGGAGAGCTTGTTGAGTAGATTGAACTAAGAGGTCCCATAGCCTTCTCATGTCCACCTCTGAATTTGAACCATATATTGCAGAAAGCACACAATGAAAACCACCAGTGTTGATGCAACTGACAGTTACCAGCTGGTCACTCTCAAAGATCGGTTTTACATCCCAGATTAATGGATTCCACCCAACCGCAATCTTACCTCCTTCAATGCTATTTAAATTTGAGCAACAGGTCCAACCACCATGGAACATGCCTTTAACTCTCTTTGCCACTTCTCTTCGGATCCTTGTTTCCAAACAAATCACCAGTGATGCCTTTCTTTCCTGGATGATGTGTCTGAGGGTTGCTTGCTTCCCAGGATGATAAGATACCCTCACATTCCATACCAGTAGGGTCATTGGACACCAGTAACCACGTCCCCTCTCACAGGAAAGCTACCACATCCACCGGCTCTACCTCTACCCCTAACTCTCCCTCTTTGTGTCTTCTCAGCACCACTCTGGTTCCTTGTGCTCACTCTATTGGCATTCTGTATAGCTACCTCCTCTGATTCTTGATCTTCCAACACCTAAAAAGGATTCACAGAGTGTTCGACGACCTCCACTTCTGCTTGAGACTGACCAGTTTCCTGACTAACCTCTTCTTGTCCGGTGATCTCAGATTCAGATTCAGCGGCCACCCGAGTATCAACACCTTCATGGATCGTCCCCGTCCCCTGCCCATTGCCCTCATTCGCCACCACTTGAGGCTCGCCGGTCTCCAGCAATGGCTCCCCCACAGCAGATATGGATCCAGTGATCTCGATCATTTCAGAGGAGGGTCCAACACCCTCCGTCAACACAGCCGGCGTAGACTTGCCCGTCACAGCATTGGTATTGTTCCTGTTACCCATGTAAAAGGGTCTTTTAGATCTCCCACGCTTGGCAAGCTCAGGTCTTCTACTCTTATCACTCGCCCGAGCAAATGGGGGTGTAGGGAGCGCCGCTCTTTCACCAGGGCACTCACTGGTAAAATGGTCGAACACTTTGCAATCTCTACAAAGCTGTGGCAGAGCATCGGAAACCACCTTGAACTCGAGCTCTTTTCCATCAGGCATTTCAACCATCACAACCTTAGACGGCTTCCGATCTGCCATGACCTCTACACAGACATGAGCAGCGCCTTCATATCGCCCTTCGGTATGGAAGTCAATGACTCTGGGCTCGCCCACTCCATTGGAGATGATGGTGATGGCCCTCCTTGACCATTGATGTCCGACCTCCGGAAGGGTGATCCAGACGGGCGCTGAAGTAAGGGAGGCCCGCCTAATATCCGCCTCTAGAGTCCATTGTCTTGTGATCACCAACTTGCGATCAAAAAACCATGGGCCCTTGTCCAAGGCTACCCTCAGATCCTCCTCGCAAGAAAACCGGTCCAGGAAAAGGCCGCCAACCAACGGTGAACATTGCAGCTCCCCTTTCGGCCGCCAGCTACGGATCATCCACCCATAGAGCTGGTTAATGATACACTTGCTCCCCATAACTTGGACAATCACTAAGAACTTATGGAACTCATCCATCTCAGCAACAACCGACTCCGGCAACTTCATCCATGGTCGCCCGTCATCCGCTCTGAAGCTAGGACCTTTAGGGTCTCCCCCGACAGCAACCGGGGCGAGATTACAGCTCACCACAAGGGGCCTGGACACCGCGGAAGACCAGCCCCGACCCACTATGACATCCGTGGACGGGTCGCCCCAGCAACCAGAAGCAGCCAAGGTGGAGGAGCCCACCTCGCCCTGGGCGGCAACCGCCATAGATCGCCCTTTCTCAAGAGAGAGGTCAGAGCAACCTAGAGAGGGAAACGCCGCGTTACTTATCTAACAAAACTTGAATGTTTGGTCATTATAAGAGAAAGATACAATAACATGAAATCTAAATCTGAATACAAATAAGCAAAAGAGGAGTTCTTGAAGGTGTAATTCAAGAAGATAATAAAGTAAAAGACAGATAAGTCTGTTCTTATAAAGTGATTCAAGGTATGAAATTCACATAAGATGGAGAGAATTCATATGATAAGTATAAAATGAGAAGGTGAATGGGAACAATGACAAAGGAATAAGGTGGAACCTGAGTTAATCTCAGACCAACCTATGTATTTAAGAAAATTTTAATGTAAAATCAGCATGACATGTGAAAGAAATTAAGGGAGGTGATCCTTTTTTAATGAATAAAATTTGGAATATGATGATTTACCTCTGGATAAATTGTTGAAAACATAATAAAATAAGAGAACATATCAAAGTATGATAAATAGTCATCAAGGAAGGAGTAATGAGATATGTTAATCATGATGATTCCTATGCTAATGGTAAGGAACCCGAAATGAAAAAGGTAAAATGATACGTAAGAAGTTGTAACCTGCATAATGAAAATAGAATTGGTTAACTTTTTTCCAGTGACCCTTGAACAATTCTACTATGACTTGGGAAGTGTGTTTCCCTTTCTGTCTTTCCTTTCTAGGACACGTCTTTCAAGTGGATCATTTCCACTTGGTATGTGTGGATTCATTGTAAACATGTAGGTGGATAACTTATTATAGCATAAGGTTTCTTGGACTATGGTTCCAAGATCATAAAGTTTGTGATGAGTTTACTTTTGAGCCTTCCAATAATTAGGAAGACTCCTCTTATATGTCTTGAGGTTTGTTATGTGGGTAAAGGTAAATGAGATAATGATGTGAGTTCCTTATAGCACATGAGGTGGATACCAAGGTAATGAATCCTAGTATCAAAGATGTATCAATAGTATGGAAGTATGTGAAGGTTGGAGATGTTTATTAAATGAACATTCCAAGTATTCCTCTCCCTTAGAGAGAGAGAGTTGATGATGACCCTCTAAATGTTGTCTGGAAGGAAAAACAAAAGTGATTCTATAATGTTGTGTATGGTTTAGTGATAGCTGGGCAAGACCACTATCAAGGATAGATGGTTTGTTGATCAGCAGACATGTGTTACCATGTTCCTTTAAGATAAACTTAGGATCAGAATATCAATGGATAAGAGTTAGAGTGGATGACACAAGTTACATGACCATGGTGAGTTTAGGATTATGTCATTTAGACTAACCAATGTACCAATAGAATTTATGAATAGGAGAACCAGAGTGTTCAGGTCATGTTTTACAAGTTGTAACAAGCTTTGAATGATGAAATATCAACATATTTCAGAGATGGTCATTAACATGGTTAACATCTTTGGTAAACCTTAAGAATGTTGAAGCAACTATACTTGTGTGTGACAATTCTAGAAAGAGTGAGTTGGGGGTTGACTAGAGTATCCTCTTGGAGTTATGATACCTCTATTAAGTATGTTATGTTAATCCTGATAAGATGACAACAATGTCATTGCTCCACCCCTAACAAGGTCAATCAAGAAGTTAAATTTGTTAACGGTTACATACAAGTGTATGATTCTTCAACCAAACAGATGGTCAGTCCACCATTGAGATGATTGGAGAATCCTCTAAAACATATTCCTCATAGTTCTTAAAAATTATGGTATTCCTACATGGTTGATTGAGTTATTAATTACAACAACAATTAAAGGAGCATAGAGATGAAAACTTATAAAGTTACATATGATAAGAGATACACAATGTTCTATGCTTGATAAGAGCCAGCGAGTATGACTTTTGAGTAATGTGTTGATACAATAGATATAATTTTAAGATGATAGCTAGAATTTAAATTTAAAAGATACTATTATATTTTTACAGGTGGCACAACAAGTTTCTATGTTCCATATTTGCAAATGTCTTCTTATGTGGGGTTTTTTGTGTTGACCCAAGATAAGATATGTATGAATTGAAAGAGAAGAACATGACCTCTATAAGAGTGATGTGACATCATCATGAGATGAAAGCTACCATGTGGAAGATTGGGTATGAGGTCCATGATAAGTATCTATCTTTGTTTACCTTGGATTTTGGGGGTGAAATCCCTATTAGGGGTTTATAGTTGTAAGGCCCCTGAACTTACTTAAATAGTTGAATAAGCTTCATTACCATACTTTAATTCTTAGAACCCTAATATAACCTTGTGATATGCTTTGAGATCATAACACAAGCTTAAGTTTTAAATTTGGTCCAATTTGGACACTATTTGAGCAAGTTATGCAATTTTATGTACATTTTGGGCTTTTCTACAATTTACCCAATTGAGGGGTTTTCTTTGTAATTTTTCACATACATTATGTTCCTTAGACGTTATCTTATCATTATTGAGTATTTTGAGCCATGGGGCTCCTAGTTGAGCCATGGTTTGAAGGTGTTTTCCTCAAAGGTATTTTAGGGTTTACCCCTTCATGGATGAGCAACCTTTAGTAGCTATCAACTAATGAATTATTTGATTGGCTTGGAAATTCGACAAAGGAGAGCTAAGAAGGTCTATATGGATGGTGGGGGATCTTCTTGTGTGTGTTCTTATATATTCTTAATAGTTTAAGGCCATGGACACATGGGGAAGCAACTTTTGCACCTCATGCTTGCTTCCATCCTTATCCATGGGCTATATTTATCTCTTCCTTTCCCAAGTACAAACCTTTTCTTGCTTTATATTTCCTCTAACCTGGAGCAACGACTCAACTCTATTTTTTTGTGGAACCAAGTGCTCTATGGTAGAAGACAACCTCTTTTTTGGAGAAGAAGGTCTCCTAGAGCTCCATCTTGCCCTACCTAGGGTTTCCAAGGTCATCTTCTAGGGATTTTGACAAAGGCAAGTTGTTTTCTTCCTTCCTTCTCCATTTCTCTTTCTCTTCTCCTTCCTTAGACCTTCCTCTAGGTTGGAACCTTGTTGTTCCATGGTATAAATTTCTTTAAAGCTCTAAAACCCTACCTTTCTTGCTCCTTATGCTTAGGGTTTGCTCATTTGATGAAGAAAGGTGCTAGATGGAAGAGTTCACAGCTTATGGTTGGATTTTCTACCCTACCTTCTCATGTTTTCTTATGTTTGGGAGTTGATATTATAATTATAGGAAATTTTTACAACTTACTCCACGTTTATTGCTTACCATAAGCTTGCTAGCTCATGTTCTTGTTTGAAAATGATGATTCATGCACTAAAAGGCTATGCTTGACTTGGATTTCAATTTTTATAATTTTCCATGTTTTGATTTCAGTTCTAGATGAACTTGTATTCATGTGTAAGTTCTTCCTAAGGTATAATATGACTTGTATTAGGTTGGTTTGACAACCTATGGTGCTAAGATACTATCAACCGATGGTCAATTTTAGGGTTTTAAGCTGATTTCTTCTATAAACCCATGACCCGATGGTGGTACCATTGCAACAACCCTATGGTGTTGTCTTCATTAAAACTAATTTTGGTGACCAAGGGTGTCAACCGACTTTCACCCCTTAGGTCATTTTTGTTGGTATGTATGCCCTGAGAGCCAATCATGGGATGATTGGTGGGATACATTAAGATTGATTTGATAAACATCAAAGGCAAGCTTCCAATTCTTTCTGGTTCAGTCATATGAGATAGTGATAGAACAAATTGAATGTCTAGAGAATGACAGTACTCAATGACGTATGCTTTCAGGTTAAGGACCTGAACGATGAGATCATACGGATGCTAAGAGTTTGTACATTCTTGTTATGTCCCTAGTCGGATGTCATTGTGGAAGGTAGATAGACAGCAATGACACACAAGACTAGATTGTGGTGTTGGCTGATGACAGAATCTCATTAGTCATGATATAGAGATATCAAACCAAACACGTAGGTACTTGTTAGAGAACAAGTGTACCGGACAGACCCACCGTGAGTTTGACACATGGAACCATGACATGGTAGTCACAGTCAGTACTCACAGTGATGGTGGTGAATGTGATTCTTTGACCTGAAATCACTACACTCAACACATGTCGTTGGGTACACTTTGACATCATCAAACGCAGTCCTGAAACATGGGTTGTTATAAAGGTGATGATTGGGTGGCTTTGACACATGGGGCTTTTGAGGGGTGAGTGATAGATATGGGATTTTTCCCTCCTGAGGGAGTTTGATATCCAAGGCCACTTGATGAGTAGGATTGAAATAGGCGTGCGCACGCATGTGTGAATCAGTATGTGATATTGATGTCATACATATCTCTTCCAATATGCTCTGAGATCAAGAAAGTGAATGAATGTTGACAGGATGACTGTTCCATGCCTCGAGTTCATTTGATATATCAGTGACAAAGGAATTATACATTCGCTATAACACCATTCACAGATTGTAGGATTGAAAGTTGTTCTCCAACTTTCTATTTCACTTAGGTAGCACTGATGTGTGACTAGGCACCTCTCTTTGCTTGTGAAGTCATAAGTGTTATGGACTTTCACTTCCAACGTGAAAAGGACCTGTAGGGTCACACACATAGGATTTAACCTGGAAGAGGAGTTTTGTCCACAAACAATGTTTAGATTGATTGCTAAAGCAGTTTAGTAGTTCAATTAAACACTCAATTAATTGATAGCACAAAATCATAGTGTTCAAGGTGTTGGACAGCTTGATTAGAGTATCGGATTGATTGATATTGCAATTGACTGTTTCTGCACAATCTGCACTCCCAATCGATCGGCTCATGTGATGAACCGATCGGCTGAGCTGGTGAACCGGTCGGCTCAAGTGCTGAGTCGATTGGCTCATGGACAGGGTGAAATGACCGGTTCAAGTGTTGAACCGATCGGCTCAACTGGTCCAACCGAGCATGTTGGGAAAGAAAGATTGGTGAGAAAATTCTTGTTGTTTTACTTGTCCAATACGATTGGAATAAGGATTGGTATTTGATACCAATTAGAAACAAAAGAAAGAAAGTCAATCGGGAACTGATCAGGACCACGAACCGACCGGTTCAGAAATGAACTGACCGGCTCATGGGTCCCAACCAATCGGTTGAGGTGTCAATCGACTGGCTCAGATCCCCAACCGACCATTTAAGTTGTGAAACGATCGGTTCAGGTTGCGACTTGGTTGTTTTTGGTGGAAAATCTCGAACCCTTCTACTCCTGCTTTAGTCCCATATTTCCCGGGATGGAGAACCATGTCCCATGACCCTCCTATATATATGGGTATTAGGGGCTTCTCCAAGTACAACTCAGTGCAACCAGTTGCTCTGCAAAGTTGTCCTTCTCTCTGGTTTTGGTAACCGAGAGAGAGCCCGAGCAAGTGCTACCCGCAAAGGGAGGTGCAGCAAGGGAAAGACAACTGCAGTTGCAATCAGAGGCAGGAGAGTGTGTTGGTGACTAGTACGTCAACAGGAGGGTGTGACTCCTTCCAATTCCTTGTGGGACAAGGATATTGGAGTTCCAGGTGGTCCGTGTGGACTACTTCAGAGGCGGTAGGTTTCTGCCGCTCGGAGAACTACTTTAAATCCCGACAGTCTGGTGTGACCAGGAGTCGTCAGTCCTAGTGCGACCGGGAGCTGCATAGACACCGTCCAAGATCGGAGGTGAAGACCACGCAAGCCGCGAGGTATTTTCTCCGAGCAAGCCTCAGGACAAGGTATGATTCCACAAACCGTCCTTTCTTATTGTATAGACGTTGACGTGTTTCCTTGTTCTGGGTTTGGGGAGGAGAATTTTTTTTGTTTCCGCTGCCTTCTCTGTCTCCCCTAAAACCCAACAGTGGTATCAGAGTCGCGTCAACTGCTCTATACTTTAGGGATTATCGATATGATCGATTTTGGTTTTTTGCCTTTATTTATTGCATACGATGTGAATAAAACTGGCTTTATGCATGTCCAATCCTAAATCCACAAATCCCAATTACATATATGATATGTATTATTAATGCACTCGATACGCGTCGCCCTTAAATGAGTTTTGTGGTGGATGTATAGCATGGTTATGGCCAATAAACTGTGTATGGTTGTATGTGGTTGCTTGAATCTCGGTCTGCGCACCGATCTTCCTTCTCCTATTCCTGATGTAACTCAAAATAATTCGAGATTTCTTTCCTACCTTTGCTCCCCCTGAATGTAACTTGGGGTTTCTCCTTTTACAATGTAAAATAGGATAAAATTTTATTTCTTGTTATGTCAAAGAACGGAGGACATCCTGACGACAGTTGAGACGATCGGTTCAAGGAGTGAACCGATCGGTTGACGTTCCAGACGATCGGTTCAAGGGGTGAACTGATCGGTTGGTGGCCGGTTCAAGGAGTGAGACGAGCGGGTGGCGGCCATGAGGAGATGCATGAAGACCAGGCGAACCAATCGGTTGGAGGATCCAACTGATCGGCTGGGGGCACCAGACGACCGGCCAAAGAGAGCAGATCATTCATATGATGAGTTGATCAACTCAGAAGGCAAAGCACAGAGTTCATCTTGTACTAGTTGCATGTGATGTAGACCTAGATGACCGTGATTCCTCTTGGCTCGAGGAATCACATTAGGATGGCCATAACCATCGCTTTTATCGTTTTGCATGTTTTATGTGGGATATAGCATGCATATGATATGTACTATATATTGTGGTGATTGGATATGTATATGTATATAAAAACCAAATCCCTCATTAAATATTAAGTTTTAGATGCCTTCAAAATGTGACACACGTGAAAAGCTTGATCGACCAAGTGTGGGCATGCCCGAGAATGGTGCACCGTCTATCTTGTGGAAGCGTGAAGGATGAATGTGTGGGTCTTCCCTAGCAGGGTGCATATTCATCGTGTTTGCTTTGGGTCAGACTTAACAAGGTGACCTAGATAGGATCTAGCGCCTTGAGGCATGGAGATGTTCATGGCAAGGAGTTGCATATGACATCTTATCAAGAGTTGCATATGATGCAATTGGCAAGAGTTGCCTACCTGAGAGATCTAAGTTGTGGGTGACAGCCCTAGCTGGTTCATGACTTAGAGGATTTCAGGATCTTGCCCACTAGAAGGTTGTACGCTGCAATCTTCCAAATTGATGGTGAGGGCTATCAATTTGAACTAAAATAGTGGGAGCGATAATTAATTAAAGGCCTAATTTTATCGTCAACTTTTCAAATCAATCAAATAAGCCAAAAATGAGTTTTGGACTAAAATTGCATATTTCCTTTTGTAGTGAAAATGACAACAAACAACAATCACTTCTCTTTGTGATCGGTCTTTGAGACCAACAAATTAAATGGGAATAATTCCATGACCGGTTAGGATGATGAGAAATGTTCTCAATCAAAGGGCGAAAGCTATAAGTCCTAGTTATACCAGAACCAGATGAACTCGATCCCACCACATCAATGGCTGAAAGTATGCTTATGGAAGCATACCAAGGATGACGTTGATGAGGAGTGCTTGATGTTGTGTTCTCTGAACTATGAGTTGTAGAGACAACATGAGATATATGATGTCTCAAAGACACTATCCTAGTATGTCATAATAGAAGGAGATCCAGTAAGGTATTCACACACTCAATGTGATTGGGTATGTGGAAAACCTGACTAAGAAGGATTCCCTCTGAGCCAAGAGTTGGCTATTGGTATGATAATGCAAATGTTGTGAGAATCATACAATTCATGATAAGCTACAACATGAACAACTTTGACAAGCGTTGACAGAGTTGTTGGACATGTTGAGGATAGTAGAGGCAAAAATGAAGAAAGACAAACCATAATCTTTGATGTGATCAAAGAAAAGGTAATTCTTAAGGGCAAGGACAAGGGCAAAGCAAAGAAGTGTTCTGATGCTAGCCAGCAATCCAAGCCGTCTTCAGCCTCAAGGCACATGGGGAAAGGGTGTATGAGGGAATTGCCCTCTATATCTGGAAGAACAAAAGAAGATTTAGGAGGGGATGTAGATATCCACCTAAGGTATCATGAAATGAACCGCTTCTTTATCTGAGGTATATGATACCAAGATATGGATCTATCATATATGATATGCAAGATCCACAAAGAAGTGATGGCCTTTGTGAAAAGACCAAGAAGGGAGTACCCATCATTGGAGCAAGTGTTGCTGCCATAGATAGGAGTATATTTCAGTTTATTTCAGCGTAAAGGGCACAAAATAGAGTTGAGAACTGCTATTTCATATATTTCCAATAGATAGAAACACTTTATTTTTACATATTGTATGACAATGATGGCAATTAATAAAGTTGATGTTTCAATGTATGAAGATATGATCTTTGTGGCAATGCCTTATTTATCTTGTGGTATTTGATATGCATAAGATAAAATGATACCTAAAGTTATTGATAACTCAAACAATCAAATTAGCATCAATCATGAGAGATTCATTTCTAGTTTCCATATGATGGATAAATCTATACTCTTTTTGGTTAGAGAACTAGTAAGAGACATGAATATCTTAGACATGACTAATCAATCTTAACTAATGGTAGTGGGAGAATGATTATCCTATTAGGTATAATACATGTGATGTATTTACATACCTATTGGAGTAAATGCTAATGCTTCAAATGGTGTTTAGAGAAATACCAATATGAATGTCTTGAAGTGTTCAAGAATATCATAGATGAAGTATGAATTTGGTAAAGTGTTAATTCTTGATGAGATCAATGAATGAAATACTTAGACCAAATGTTTGAGATCCTTATGAGTGATTATGATAGTGTATCATAGTGACTCATGATTAAGGCATGGTGATGTCTAAATCAAGAAGGAGTCATACTCTAAGCTGTTAGAGAATGATTATCAAATAAATGAATTTTTCTTAAATAAAGAATACCCCACACTAATAAAGGACATTAAGAATCACAAGGGTTGTGAGTTCTTATATCCTTGACAGATACACCTCAATTATCTATGTGATAAGTTGGTCATGTGATGAGTCAACTATCTAGATGATGAGGAACTGAATTTTGAGCTATGGTTTATGACTATTACATCCTAAATGACTTCCATGTGAACCATAAGGTATGACCTTGATGGTAGCACCCATTGGATGGAAATCCATAAGTGCAAATAAGTCTTAAGCGTTAAGACACATGGATAACATTTTGAGAAGGATGATTCTTGTTGATTGCAACTTAATGACTAAGACATTTGGCATATGGATACTAAAACCGCATTCCTATGAGGAATATAAAACAAGGATGTGTACGTGACACAACCTATAAGGTTTATGAATCCACTAATGCAAATGAAGTCTATAAGTTGCAATGGACTAATCAATGTGATTGATTGAGTACAAACAACTCAGAATTGGATCTTTACTTTGATAATATAGTCAAAGGGTTTGACTGATATGTCAAAGATAAAGAAGGGATCTCTGATTTAGTGGGAGCGTATTCACATTCCACATGTTGATGTGAAATGGAAATGTTCTAGATTGGAAATCCAAAAGTGGAAATTATCTTTAAGGAAGATAGAGATGTTTCCTATGAGATAGGAATAGAGATCTATAGAGATAGTTCTCGAAAACCTCTTGACCTAGAAAAGAGAGAGCATACATTGGCAATTTGTACTAATGGGTTCAGTGTACACAGATTCAGTGGGAGAAAACCTATCCATATTACATGGAGTTAGTATCCCAAGGCCAAGTGTCCAATTCTTATGAAGAATGGGAACACTAAGAATAGATATGGATCTATCATGTATGTAATCATCCCATTATCTTGCATGTATGGACATGGAAAGAATAAATGCATTCATCATCTTATATGTAGGACATGACAATATGATGTGCTCATCCTGATAACTCGTATGTGGGACATGACGAGTGGATGTCTGTCTACTTCCAGTAAGGGTTACTGGAAACCATAAGAACTTGATAAGTACTAGTTCTATGGAGATAAGGAAGATTTTGATGTAAAGAGTTACATTGATGCGAACTTCCGAAAAGGACAGAAAATTAATCGCAAAATATATATATGATATATAAAAGTGAAAGTTTGTTGATAATTGGAAATGTTCCAATGAAACCATTTAAAAAGGAAATGCCGAGTATCCGTGTGTTAGAGAATAGCAGTGGATACTATATGGATCTGGAAGTTCATGAGATGAACTTATAGATATTCCGCTCATTGATGACAAATATGGAATCCTTGATCATGCAATGGGGCTAAAGGTTAGCAAAGGAATACTGGATCGCATATTACGACAACTCCATCTCATACGTATGACGTACAGCGAAGAGATGAGAGACATACAATTTATACTGACTTTGGCAAGGTGTTTCCATAACTCACTATGTTGGCACAAGAGCACAGTAACATGTGGGACATGTTTGAAGATCACTATGAATATGATTCAAGGGTGATTGGCTCGCAGTGCAAGTGGGAGTTTGTTGGTATGTATGCCCTGAGAGCCAATCATGGGATGATTGGTGGGATACTTTAAGATTGATTTGATAAACATCAAAGGCAAGCTTACAATTCTTTCTGGTTCAGTCATATGAGATAGTGATAGAACAGATTGAATGTCTAGAGAATGACAGTACTCAATGACGTATGCGTTTAGGTTAAGGACCTGAACGATGAGATCATACGGATGCTAAGAGTTTGTACATTCTTGTTATGTCCCTAGTCGGATGTCATTGTGGAAGGTAGATAGACATCAATGACACACAAGACTAGATTATGGTGTTGGTTGATGATAGAATCTCATTAGTCATGATATAGAGATATCAAACCAAACACATAGGTACTTGTTAGAGAACAAGTGTACCGGACAGACCCACCGTGAGTTTGACACATGGAACCATGACATGGTAGTCACAGTCAGTACTCACAGTGATGGTGGTGAATGTGATTCTTTGACCTGAAATCACTACACTCAACACATGCCGTTGGGTACACTTTGACATCATCAAACGTAGTTCTAAAACATGGGTTGTTATAAAGGTAATGATTGGGTGGATTTGACACATGGGGCTTTTGAGGGGTGAGTGATAGATATGGGATTTTTCCCTCCTGAGGGAGTTTCATATCCAAGGCCACTTGATGAGTAGGATTGAAATAGGTGTGCGCACGCATGTGTGAATCAGTATGTGATATTGATGTCATACATATCTCTTCCAATCTACTCTGAGATCAAGAAAGTGAATGAATGTTGACAGGATGACTGTTCCATGCCTCGAGTTCATTCGGGATATCAATGATAAAGGAATTATACATTCGCTGTAACACCATTCATGGATTGTAGGATTGAAAGTTGTTCTCCAACTTTCTATTTCACTTGGGTAGCACTGATATGTGACTAGGCACCGCTCTTTGCTTGTGAAGTCATAAGTGTTATGGACTTTTACTGCCAACATGAAAAGGACCTGCAGGGTCACTGTAACGACCCGCACTTTTGAGTGTCTAAAAGACCTTAAAGTCGCAGATCGTTAATCAGAAACTCCAGGATCAGATTCATGAAATAATACAAAATAGTAAACAATTTCCATTAATGATCAAATATTTACATGTTTACATGAAAAGCTCCTCTAAGGAGTTACATAACTTTTAAAAGAATTAACTTTTACATTTGTGAAGATAAACCATTAAAACTAAACCTTCATGATTAAACTATAGTGTCTTCAAGATCTTTATATGCACCCTCATGTCCACGCTATCAAGTATATCTGATACCTAAAACACCGACAAGCAAATACGCGATCAGTATATTTCTATACTGGTACGTGGATTCAAACAATAATCGCAAGTACAGATATAAGCAGACATCTTTATCTTGAATATAAACTCATTTTCATATTCTAACCCTTATCTGGTCCACTACCTCAGGTGTAATCACTGTCCCTCCAGGGCTCGTGTGCATTACCCTTAAGATCAGTCTGACCCAGGGTTCAGAATGTAATTTTTTACTTTACATGATACTCATATGAACTTTATAGTTTGCAAGAACTAAATAAACAAGCAAGCAGATTATTTGTCGTTCAATCTCATCGAGAAACATCGGCAATCTCGGAATTCGATACATGTAATCATAAGCGTAACCACGTACCTTATGCCATCGTAGAAACCATGCAGAACATCTTATGTACTTTAGGAATGCAATCCAAACATCCAATCAACCAAGCACGTAATCAACAAGTATATGAAACAAAGCATACTACGTGTGTGTCACCATGTATTCACATTACATTATTTACATCTAGATTCACTCCTAAACTAGGGTTTAGGATTATCTCATGTTTGGATCTGGGATTAGGGTCACAAACCCTAACTCCTCACGTTATGGTTTCTAAGAATACTAATTCCATTATGCATATTAGGTGAAACCCTAATTGTCAACTTAAGCATATTAAACTATTCATGACATCTAGGTTACACTATCAGCATTAGATCATAGCAAGATCTTGACATTGATTTTAACACCCTAAATAGCATGAATAAGACTACTAATTTGGAATCATCCATTATCCATCAATATTATGGATTTCTTCATTATACATGTTTAAATCATGCATTAGCTTAACATAAACGAATATGTCCAATTAAGCATCATATTAACCAAAACTAGGCTTTCCCTTACATAAAACACATTAGAACATGTACTGTACATACTTTTAAAACAGGATGCATAATCAGGTTCTGCTTTTATTTTATTTGGATTCCTCTCATTTTTCTAAGAAAGTTTCATATATTACTTGTCTAAATCTGATCATCCTAGCAATTTCTATAATTATTTCAAGTTATCATGTTTCTAACCAATAGAACATTACCATGTTGGCATTAATACTAAAATGTTAACTCACCAGCAAATTGGCTCAGAAATTGGGGAATAGACCACACGGCCCTTGGGTCTTGAACAAGCACATGGGGGCATGTGTGTCATTTTCCCTTTTCCTTTCTTCCTCGTCCGAATCATGTTCTCCAGCCCGACGCCGACCGCGGAAGCGCAAGTTGTGCGCTGGTGGCTTCTCCCCCTTCCTGGCTCTATCTTCCATGTGTACTGGATGACCAGAGTGGGGTCTCAGTGCCTCCCTCTTCTCCTTTATTCTCACGATGTGTTTCTGCCCATCTTGGGCTCGTCAGTAGTTTGCCCGCAGGCCGTAGCGTCACCGCCCAGGTTGTGCCTAGGCCTCGCCCGACTACAGACCGCAATGATTCTTCGTGCTTCCCTTGTCGTTTGCACGCTAGAACCTCCTAGCCCACAACAGAATGTCCCTACTCTGCCCGATCCTCCTCCGTTCACTCTATCCATGTTGACGGAGGTTTCAGATCTCCACAAAGTCATTCATGGTGACCCTGTGGGAGGTCGGCTCACTCTCTCTTCTGTGTTCGCGTCTCAGCATGGAATCACGTTGCCGCCATCGGAGCCGAAGGGCGACGAGCCCATCCTATTGCTTGAGTCGGAATGCGACGCCCCTCAGGGGTCGGCACCGCACCACCTTGCCCCCGCTTGCCCTTGTAGCAGTCCAAATGGCCCAGCCATCACTGCTCCATCCCGCTTTCTTCCTCCACCGTTCTCAGATTCCTGAACCTGTTCATGGCAATTACCTAGGAGCTCTGCTCTCTAACTCCTCCAGGGAGGACGACCGTTCTCGATGTTCCAAGTCATTCTGCCCATCAATGAACCTGCAACCGGAGCACCTCTTCGCCATCCTCGGACAGCCAACGACCCCAGTGGCCATTGCTCCTTGCACGGACTGGAAACTTCCTATGTGCTTCCGCCGCGGTTGTTTCCCAGTGAGCCGACACCGAGAAACCTTGTAGGTTTCTGGACTAGCGGCGATTAGCGTCTTGGAGGGGGGAGGCCCATACCAACCCCCCTCGCATTAGCCCGGTCTTCATAAAGAATTGGCTCGACCTGCAGGATGATGGATGCACGTATTGGCTGCGAGTTCCTGCCTAACACACAAAGGTGAGATCCAAGCAGAAAGTATGTGCTTCTCCCTCCTAGGTCCACGGAATATGAGACCATGTTCTGTGGTGGAAGCAGCACCCTACCCTATATATATAGGTTAGGTGGTCTCTTAGGGTTACAGGGAAGATGGTGAAGAAGGTGGCGGCATGCCTGGGTTTTCTCCTCATGTATATGTCGGCCAGCCTTGCATTTAAAGACCAGATTTCCTTACGTGGTTCCCAAGGAATAATAGGCAAAGAATTAAATTACATTCCTTCTTCTTTTTCTTTATCTATTATCACGGTGCCCACCAGCACAACTTTCTTCTCCTTCCCTTGAAGTATCTCCCAAATCAAATATCCTTTCAACATGGAACCCATTAACTCTTTTTCCAATTATACTTCATAATTGGGGTTCATTAGGTATCCTTTTATATACTAAATTTCTCCATGTTTCCTATTTCTTTTAGGATACTTACATATTGTTCCTTTATTTGGCTTCCAAGCAATCAGTAGATAATCTTTTAATTAAATATCTAAGCCACATATTATCTTGGATTATCTTAGAAATCCTCTCATTATCTTAACTTGTAATTCTCCTTCAACTTACCAAAAAGGCAACCCAAGGTAACACTATTTGGTGTCCCAACCATTGTGTTTCCAATAATGGAAAGATAAGTATTCTTTTAATTATCTAACACATTATTAACTTTATTCTCCTTTGGAAAACATTTATCAATATCAAAAGTCATTACTATTTATTAATGCATGAATTCCTTTTATCTATTTTTCTTGTGCCAAAAGCACTTGTGCGACGAAGGCAATTAACATTACTATTCCACCAATAAAATCATTGAGGAATTATCAAATTAATTCATTCACGCATCATATTTTATAGTTCAATTTTTATCAAAATTTGAGGATATTACATTCACCCCTCCTTAAAAGGACTTTTGTCCTTAAAATTTAGGCCTACTAAGCCTAGGTGAATGGTAACTCATCATAGTTTCAAGTCTTAGGGTTAGCACCCTACCTAGATATCTTTAACACTTTGCATGGTATATCAAATTTCGTCTGATTACTAAGATTGGAACCTGAATCTAAATTCAAGTATATCTACATCTTTAGTATACACATCTTATCATCACTTGATGATTTCATTACTACTTGGTGATTTCTCTTTTCACCTAGGTTTCCAACTTATTACACATTATTTTCACATAAGGGTGAGGTGACACCTCTAACCCTAGTCCATGTCATTACACATTCAATGTAGGATATTCATCCTCGTTATCTCAATTTTATACATAATGTGTGTCTATCCAATCTCCCTCCCTCATAATGAAATGAAATAAGCATTTGGCTACAACCCAAACACAAAGTTCATTCCATTCTAAAAGCGGAGATAGTACATCCACACCATACCTTTTAATTTCACATATTAAGTTGAATCATACTCTATATGACTCTAAACTTTCTCTCTTAATTTTATAGCATTCTTCTATCTCATGGAGTCAAGTGTCCCTTTTCTTACTCTTAAGTTAGGGAACAACTTCTCTCAAGTTTTCATGACTTCTTTTATATCTTTTATATTTACATCTCATGTATCATTATGAGTCTTAGCCAAATCCTCGAGGTCTCTAGGGGTATAGGTACTTTTGGAGTGATCTCATCCTCATGCATCAAGGGAGTGTCTTTACATTCACCCTACTGGGCCACATAAACATCAAGTAGGTGGCCAACCTCCTGAGACATGGGCCTAGGGCAAACCAACTGTTACCTCCCGACCACTTGGTCATGTACATTCAAGATTTATCAACTCCCAACCCATCGGTCCTATGTACCTCTAATACACCCTACTTGACCCTAGGATTGCATTAGGACTCTACCCTCCCTAAGGTTTTCTTTTGAGATGTCACATCTTTTAAGCACATTATTCTCTTATTTAATTCTTTAACCAGAATTGCCTTCGTATCTCTCTTTTGAGTACACATAATGCAGTGTCGTCCCATCATTGGGCTCGGGCCACCTTCCCTCCAGGGCTTGATGCCATGTCGGTCTTCCCTCCTGGGCTTGACCTCTGTGATCTTCCCCTCCAGGGGCTTGATCCTATACAACTGCATTGTGGACTTAGGCCACCTTCCCTCCTGGGCTTGGTGCCTGCCTGGTCTTCCCTCCTGAGCTTGACCATTTCATGACCTTCCCTCCTGGGCTTGGTCGTCCACTTAGGCCACCTTCCCTCCTGGGCTTGGTCGTCCACTTAGGCCACCTTCCCTCCTGGGCTTGGTGCCTTACTGGTCTTCCCTCCTGGGCTTGACCAATTGTGTCACTCAGAGTTGGCATCCTTGGGTTCAAAGAATTTAAGTATTTTTCTTTTTTTTATATCTTTAACTCTTCATCCCTCCAGGTGAGGATTAAGGTTATCTCAATATTTAAATATGTTTATTCACTTACCTTTTAAGGGAAAGTCCTAGCCTAGGGTGCCTTCTTGGCTCATAGGAGGGGGTTAGGCTCTCTAGCCTCAACCTGATCCCAAGATCTAAGGTTTTGCCTCCCTCATAGGTCATCTTCCCACTCTTTGGGTTGACCCACCCCAGGTTGGCTCACTAACCCTAAAGGTTTCTTAGACATCTTTTTTTTTCTTTCATTAGGCAAAATTTTTATCATCAACCCATGTTTACTCAATCTCTGGAATACCCCCCCTCATGGTCTCTGTCCATTCAATGAACTTGGGTCGCCTTCCCTCCAGGGCTTGGTGCAACCTCGGCCTTCCCCTCCAGGGGCTTGGCCACCATCACTAAACTTCTAGAGACAACATGAGGAGTTTGAGCAAGTTATACTCAACCTTTCATTTTCATGTATATATATAACTATTTGGTTTTTTTTGTTTTTGTATCTTAAGACTTATCACATAAGTTTTATGCTCCTCATGCCCATATACATGGGAGATTGGGCTTCCCTAAACCATCCCTTATCTTTCTTATTCATGATTTCAAATTTCACATGGGCAGTGTCCCATACCACCATGCCATGTTGATTACCGATTTTAAATTTTCACATGGGTAGTGTCCCATACCACCACACCATGTTGATTACCGATTTTAAATTTTCACATGGGTAGTGTCCCATACCACCACACCATGTTGATTACCGATTTTAAATTTTCACATGGGTAGTGTCCCATACCACCACACCATGTTGATTACCGATTTTAAATTTCACATTTTACTTCTCTTATTAATATTTTCTTTTCAAAGTTTTTTTTTAAGCAAGAGATGAGAAGTAGATGAAAATGTGAGATGAGAAACCTAATTTTTCTCTTAACATTTCTAAGGATTTTTTGAAATTATAAACTATTATGTATTAGTTGATGAATCTGGGCTCTGATACCAAATGTAACGACCCGCACTTTTGAGTGTCTAAAAGACCTTAAAGTCGCAGATCGTTAATCAGAAACTCCAGGATCAGATTCATGAAATAATACAAAATAGTAAACAATTTCCATTAATGATCAAATATTTACATGTTTACATGAAAAGCTCCTCTAAGGAGTTACATAACTTTTAACAGAATTAACTTTTACATGTGTGAAGATAAACCATTAAAACTAAACCTTCATGATTAAACTGTAGTGTCTTCAAGATCTTTATATGTACCCTCATGTCCACGCTATCAAGTATATCTGATACCTAAAACGCCGACAAACAAATACGCGATAAGTATATTTCTATACTGGTACGTGGATTCAAACAATAATCACAAGTACAGATATAAGCAGACATCTTTATCTTGAATATAAACTCGTTTTCATATTCTAACCCTTATCTGGTCCACTACCTCAGGTGTAATCACTGTCCCTCCAGGGCTCGTGTGCATTACCCTTAAGATCAGTCTGACCCAGGGTTCAGAATGTAATTATTTACTTTACATGATACTCATATGAACTTTATAGTTTGCAAGAACTAAATAAACAAGCAAGCAGTTTAATTGTCGTTCAATCTCATCGAGAAACATCGACAATCTCGGAATTCGATACATGTAATCATAAGCGTAACCACGTACCTTATGCCATCGTAGAAAACATGCAGAACATCTTATGTACTTTAGGAATGCAATCCAAACATCCAATCAACCAAGCACGTAATCAACAAGTATCTGAAACAAAGCATACTACGTGTGTGTCACCATGTATTCACATTACATTATTTACATCTAGATTTGCTCCTAAACTAGGGTTTAGGATTATCTCATGTTTGGATCCGGGATTAGGGTCAACCCTAACTCCTCACGTTATGGTTTCTAAGATTACTAATTCCATTATGCATATTAGGTGAAACCCTAATTGTCAACTTAAGCATATTAAACTATTCATGACATCTAGGTTACACTATCAACATTAGATCATAGCAAGATCTTGACATTGATTTTAACACCCTAAATAGCATGAATAAGACTACTAATTTGGAATCATCCATTATCCATCAATATTAGGGATTTCTTCATTATACATGTTTAGATCAGGAATTAGCTTAACATAAATGAATATGTCCAATTAAGCATCATATTAACCAAAACTAGGCTTTCCCTTACATAAAACACATTAGAACATGTATTGTACATACTTTTAAAATAGGATGAATAATCAGGTTCTGCTTTTATTTTATTTGGATTCCTCTCATTTTTCTAAGCAAGTTTCATATATTACTTGTCTAAATCTGATCATCCTAGCAATTTCTATAATTATTTCAAGTTATCATGTTTCTAACCAATAGAACATTACCACGTTGGCATTAATACTAAAATGTTAACTCACCAGCAAATTGGCTCAGAAATTGGGGAATAGACCACACGGCCCTTGGGTCTTGAACAAGCACATGGGGGCATGTGTGTCATTTTCCCTTTTCCTTTCTTCCTCGTCCGAATCATGTTCTCCAGCCCGACGCCGACCGCGGAAGCGCAAGCTGTGCGCCGGTGGCTTCTCCCCCTTCCTGGCTCTATCGTCCATGTGTACTGGATGACCAGAGTGGGGTCTCAGTGCCTCCCTCTTCTGCTTTATTCTCACGAAGTGTTTCTGCCCATCTTGGGCTCGTCAGTAGTTTGCCCGTAGGCCGTAGCGTCGCCGCCCAGGCTGTGCCTAGGCCTCGCCCGACTACAGACCGCAACAATTCTTCGTGCTTCCCTTGTCGTCTGCACGCTAGAACCTCCTAGCCCACAACAGCATGCCCCTGCTCTGCCTGATCCTCCTCCGCTCACTCCGTCCATGTTGACGGAGGTTTCAGATCTCCACAAAGTCATTCATGGTGACCGTGTGGGAGGTCGGCTCGCTCTCTCTTCCGTGTTCGCGTCTCAGCGTGGAATCACGCTGCCGCCATCGGAGCCGAAGGGCGACGAGCCCATCCTATTGCTTGAGTCGGAATGAGACGCCCCTCAGGGGTCGACGCCGCACCACCTTGCCCCCGCTTGCCCTTGCAGCAGTCCAAATGGCCCAGCCATCACTGCTCCATCCCGCTTTCTTCCTCCACCGTTCTCAGATTCCTGAACCTGTTCACGGCAATTACCTAGGAGGTCTGCTCTCTAACTCCTCCAGGGAGGACGACCGTTCTTGATGTTCCAAGTCATTCTGCCCATCAATGAACCTGCAACTGGAGCACCTCTTCGCCATCCTCGGACAGCCAGCGACCCCAGTGGCCATTGCTCCTTGCACGGACTGGAAACTTCCTATGTGCTTCCTCCGCGGTTGTTTCCCAGTGAGCCGACACCGAGAAACCTTGTAGGTTTCTGGACTAGCGGCGATTAGCGTCTTGGAGGGGGAGGCCCATACCAACCCCCCCGCATCAGCCCGGTCTTCACAAAGAATGGCTCGACCTGCAGGATGATGGATGCACGTATTGGCTGCGAGTTCCTGCCTAACACACGAAGGTTAGATCCAAGTAGAAAGTCTGCGCTTCTCCCTCCTAGGTCCATGGAATATGAGACCATGTTCTGTGGTGGAAGTAGCACCCCACCCTATATATATATATATATATATATATATATATATATATATATATATATATATATATATATATATATATATATAGGTTAGGTGGTCTCTTAGGGTTACATGGAAGATTGTGAAGAAGGTGGTGGTATGCCTGGGTTTTCTCCTCATGTATATGTCGGCCAGCCTTGCATTTAAAGACCAGATTTCCTTACGTGGTTCCCAAGGAATAATAGGCAAAGAATTAAATTACATTACTTCTTCTTTTTCTTTATCTATTATCACGGTGCCCACCAGCACAACTTTCTTCTCCTTCCCTTGAAGTATCTCCCAAATCAAATATCCTTCCAACATGGAACCCATTAACTCTTTTTCCAATTATACTTCATAATTGGGGTTCATTAGGTATCCTTTTATATACTAAATTTCTCCATGTTTCCTATTTCTTTTAGGATACTTACATATTGTTCCTTTATTTGGCTTCCAAGCAATCAGTAGATAATCTTTTAATTAAATATCTAAGCCACATATTATCTTGGATTATCTTAGAAATCCTCTCATTATCTTAACTTGTAATTCTCCTTCAACATACCAAAAAGGCAACCCAAGGTAACACTATTTTGTGTCCCAACCATTGTGTTTCCAATAATGGAAAGATAAATATTCTTTTAATTATCTAACACATTATTAACTTTATTCTGTAACATCCCAGGATTTGAGGCCTCGGATAACATGATCTTAAAAGGAATGATTGGACTGCCCATATCACCAAGGTGCACCTCCTTTTCAGGGAGCCCATCTCTAAAGAACTCCATAGTTAAGCGTGCTCAGCTTGGAGTAGTACTAGGATGGGTGACCAGTCGGGAAGTTGATCCTGGCTTGCGCTTTAGTGTGGACAAAGTGCGCAGTTAAGGCTAGTGGTGGTCTGTGGGGCCAGTCATCATTCCTGAAACTCTACTAGAGCCTTGGGCAGTGGGCCCGGGCATTACAAATGGTATCAGAGCCATAACCCCTCCAGTAGGTGGGCCCACATGGACATGGCATGCCAGTCTTGAGCCGTGCGGTCCAGGCATGTAGGAAAGGGTTTTCCATGGTTGACGTAGCCACCCTTGCGCTGGTATTCCGTGATCGGGAGCTGGGTGTCCATGGGCCATTGTGGGTCTGCACTGAAATGGGGTCAGATTATGAGGCCTTATAGTTGAGCCTTGACGAGGACGTCAAGAGTCTAAGTGGGGGAGATTGTAACATCCCAGGATTTGAGGCCTCGGATAACATGATCTTAAAAGGAATGATTGGACTACCCATATCACCAAGGTGCACCTCCTTTTCAGGGAGCCCATCTCTAAAGAACTCCATAGTTAAGCGTGCTCAGCTTGGAATAGTACTAGGATGGGTGACCAGTCGGGAAGTTGATCCTGTCTTGCGCGTCACTGTGGACAAAGTGCGCAGTTAAGGCTAGTGGTGGTCTGTGGGGCCAGTCGTCATTCCTGAAACTCTACTAGAGCCTTGGGCAGTGGGCCCGGGCGTTACAGTCACACACATAGGATTTAACCTGGAAGAGGAGTTTTGTCCACAAACAATGTTTAGATTGATTGCTAAAGGAGTTTAGTAGTACAATTAAACACTCAATTAATTGATAGCTCAAAATCATAGTGTTCAAGGTGTTGGACAGCTTGATTAGAGTATCGGATTGATTGAAATCACAATTGACTGTTTCTGCACAATCTGCACTCCCAACCGATCGGCTCATGTGATGAACCGATCGGATGAGCTGGTGAACCGGTCGGCTCAAGTATTGAGTCGATCGGCTCATGGACAGGGTGAAACGACCGGTTCAAGTGTTGAACCGATCGGCTCAACTGGTCCAACTGAGCATGTTGGGAAAGAAAGATTGGTGAGAAAATTCTTGTTGTTTTACTTGTCTAGTGGGCCCGGGCGTTACAGTTAAGGCTAGTGGTGGTCTGTGAGGCCAGTCGTCATTCCTGAAACTCTACTAGAGCCTTGGGCAGTGGGCCCGGGCGTTACAGTCACACACATAGGATTTAACCTGGAAGAGGAGTTTTGTCCACAAACAATGTTTAGATTGATTGCTAAAGGAGTTTAGTAGTACAATTAAACACTCAATTAATTGATAGCTCAAAATCATAGTGTTCAAGGTGTTGGACAGCTTGATTAGAGTATCGGATTGATTGAAATCACAATTGACTGTTTCTGCACAATCTGCACTCCCAACCGATCGGCTCATGTGATGAACCGATCGGCTGAGCTGGTGAACCGGTCGGCTCAAGTATTGAGTCGATCGGCTCATGGACAGGGTGAAACGACCGGTTCAAGTGTTGAACCGATCGGCTCAACTGGTCCAAATGAGCATGTTGGGAAAGAAAGATTGGTGAGAAAATTCTTGTTGTTTTACTTGTCCAATACAATTGGAATAAGGATTGGTATTTGATACCAATTAGAAACAAAAGAAAGAAAGTCAATCGGGAACTGATCAGGACCATGAAATGAACGGTTCAGAAATGAACCGACCGGCTCATGGGTCCCAACCGATCGGTTGAGGTGTCAACCGACCGGCTCAGATCCCCAACCGACCGTTTAAGTTGTGAAACGATCGGTTTAGGTTGTGACTTGGTTGTTTTTGGTGGAAAATCTCGAACCCTTCTACTCCTGCTTTAGTCCCATATTGCCCAGGACGGAGAACCCTGTCCCATGACCCTCCTATATATAGGGGTATTTGGGGCTTCTCCAAGTACAACTCAGTGCAACCAGTTGCTCTGCAAAGTAGTCCTTCTCTCTGGTTTTGGTAACCGAGAGAGAGCCCGAGCAAGTGCTACCCGCAAAGGGAGGTGCAGCAAGGGAAAGACAACTGCAGTTGCAACTGGAGGCAGGAGAGTGTGTTGGTGACTAGTACATCAACAGGAGGGTGCGACTCCTTCCAATTCCTTTTGGGACAAGGAGATTGGAGTTCTAGGTGGTCCGTGTGGACTACTTCAGAGGCGGGAGGTTTCTGCCGCTCGGAGAACTACTGTCAATCCCGACAGTCCGGTGTGACCAGGAGTCGTCAGTCCCGGTGCGACCAGGAGCTGCACAGACACCGTCCAAGACCGGAGGTGAAGACCGTGCAAGCCACGAGGTATTGTCTCCGAGCAAGCCTCGGGCGAGGTATGATTCCACAAACCATCCTTTCCTATTGTATAGACGTTGACGCGTTTCCTTGTTCTGGGTTTGGGGAGGAGAATTTTTTTTGTTTCCGCTGCCTTCTCTATCTCCCCTAAAACCCAACAATTTTTTGGCCTAATTATAAGCTTAATGATCAACAACTAGGTACCCTTGTGATGTTATCAATCAATGGTGACATTAGCTTGATATTCGATGGTGATTAATGAATATAGTGATGATCTAACAACATATGATGACTTAATGGTAACTACTGATGGTGGATTAGGTCTTTACAACATATGGGGAGTTAAGTATGTTGTTTTAGCATCAATTAAGCGTTAAACCAATGGTTTCTTGGGTCATTTGATGAAATGGTCGGACCTATACTCCAATTGATGGTTTTAATATATGAACTTGACCTAATGGTTAAGATTTAACATTTATTCATCTAATAAATTGGAATGATTCCTAAATGTAATATGTTGGTCCTAATAAAGTGATTGGAATGGTTTCCTTTATGAGATCAACTTAAGAAGCTCATTTACTAACGACTTGTTTTAAATAAACAATCACTTGTGGGTTTTACCCTACTCTCAATGGAACTTTTTATGTTGTTAATCAAGGTATGTCTAGGGATATATGGTGACTCTTTCTAGAGCACAACTCAATAACTTCATAGGTGGTTTGTTCAAGATGTTTACTTATGTAAACTACCAATGGTTTTACCTTTTGAACATTTAATGGTTAGAAGTTGATGCCTCAATATTCCCATTGTTTTGGGTGAAGTATGTAGTGTAATGTCATGATTCTAATGAATAGAATTTGATGGTTCAATGCCTTAAACTTGTAGTCTTACCCTTTCCCTCATATTATTATGATTTATAATCATCATAATGAATTAATGGGTAACCCTAATGAGGTATATCTTGTTATACCTAGCTTTAATATAACTAAATGATGGTAATTGGGTATGAATAATCCTTGAATGATTAATACAATCATGGAGCTCTCTCTTATTTTTTTTTAAACCCTAGTATGCTATAACCCAATGGTTACACCTTGATTTATGTGTGGGTTCATACTTGAGAAGAGTATGGAATGTGATAGTGATGTTTCACCTTATGCATCCATGATCCAATGGTGATGATGTGAGTTAGGGTTTTTGACAAAGGCAAGTTGTTTTCTTCCTTCATTCTCCATTTCTCTTTCTCTTCTCCTTCCTTAGACCTTCCTCTAGGTCAAACCCTTTTTGTTCCATG
Organism: Alisma plantago-aquatica; assembly: GCA_963693085.1. Classification (NCBI taxonomy): domain Eukaryota; kingdom Viridiplantae; phylum Streptophyta; class Magnoliopsida; order Alismatales; family Alismataceae; genus Alisma; species Alisma plantago-aquatica. The sequence continues at coordinate 320,156,291 of OY856412.1, read as the reverse complement.
GTATAAATTTCTTTAAATCTCTAAAACCCTACCTTTCTTGCTCCTTATGCTTAGGGTTTTCTCATTTGATGAAGAAAGGTGCTAGATGGAAGAGTTCACAGCTTATGGTTGGATTTTCTACCCTACCTTCTCATGTTTTCTTATGTTTGGGAGTTGATATTCTAATTAGAGGAAATTTTTATAACTTGTTCCACGTTTATTTCTTACCATAAGCTTGCTAGCTCATGTTCTTGCTTGAAAATGATGATTCATGCAGTAAAAGGCTATGTTTGACTTGGACTTCAATTTTTATAATTTTTCATGTTATGATTTCACTTCTAGATGAACTTGTATTCATGTGTAAGTTCTTCCTAAGGTATAATATGACTTGTATCAGGTTGGTTTGACAACCTATGGTGCTAAGAAACTATCAACCAATGGTCAATTTTAGGGTTTTAAGCTGATTTCTTCTATAAACCATGACCCGATGGAGGTACCATTGCAACAACCCTATGGTGTTGTCTTCATGAAAACTGATGGTGGTGACCAAGGGTGTCAACTGATTTCACCCCTTAGGTCATTTTTTGGCCTAATTATAAGCTTAATGATCAACAACTAGGTACCCTTTTGATGTTATCAATCAATGGTGACATTAGCTTGATATTTGATGGTGATTAATGAATATAGTGCTGATCTAACAACATATGATGACTTAACGGTAATTACTGATGCTGGATCAGGTCTTTACAACATATGGGGAGTTAAGTATTTTGTTTTAGCATCAATTAAGCCTTAAACCAATGGTTTCTTGGGCCATTTGATGAAATGGTCGGACCTATACTCCAATTGATGGTTTTAATATATGAACTTGACCTAATGGTTAAGATCTAACATTTATTCATTTAATAAATTGGAATGATTCCTAAATGTAATATATTGGTCCTAATAAAGTGATTTGAATGGTTTCCTTTATGAGATCAACTTAAGAAGCTCATTTACTAACAACTTGTTTTAAATAAACAATCACTTGTGGGTTTTACCCTACTCTCAATGGAACTTTTTATGTTGTTAATCAAGGTATGTCTAGGGATATATGGTGACTCTTTCTAGAGAACAGCTCAATGAATTTAGAGGTGTTTTGGTCAAAATGTTTACTTATGTAAACTACCAATGGTTTTACCTTTTCAACATTTAATGGTTAGAAGTTGATGCCTCAATATTCCCATTGTTTTGGGTGAAGTATGTAGTGTAATGTCATGATTCTAATGAATATAATTTGATGGTTCAATGCCTTCAACTTGTAGTCTTACCCTTTCCCTCATATGATTATGATTTATAATCACCATAATGAATTAATGGGTAACCCTAATGAGGTATATCTTGTTATACCTAGATTTAATATAACTAAATGATGGTAATTGGGTATGAATAATCCTTGAATGATTAATACAATCATGGAGTTCTCTCTTATTGTTGTTGAAACCCTAGTATGCTATAACCCAATGGTTACACCTTGATTTATGTGTGGGTTCATACTTGAGAATAGTATGGAATGTGATAGTGATGTTTCACCTTATGCATCCATGATCCAATGGTGATGATGTGAGTTAGGGTTTGGGTATGAGTGTTGATTAGTAATATTAATATAATTTATCTTTTTTAACCTAACTCTAATGCGAATAGATAAATATGTGTATTCATGTTTAACCTTCTTATATGATGGCATGATGGTGGAATAATCTCCTTATATGATCATAACCTTAATGTATTAATTGGTGGTTATCATAGCCACATGGTTGATACTTTATTATGCTAAACATGTGCATTATAAATATGATGAGGGTTAATCATATCAAGACTCCTTGCATGTTGAGGTAATAAAGGAATGTTCTTAATGTTAATATAACCCTTCTATGATTGTTTATGAATATCTCCTAGCTCATTAATGCAATATTGTGTTGATCCGGTGTATTATATATAAGTTATGTTGTTGAGCCTTGTTATAAGGCATGCAAAGATAATGATGATTTTGTAGGGAACCATATGATGGTCTTAATGACCTTTGGTTATGGATGAGCCCTGAATGAGGTGTAATTCTATTGTGTTGGTAAGGGTTGATACCCTGTGATATTGTGAAAAAGATTTATATCTTGTGATAGTATGATGACTAGTGTAGTCTCATGAATGGAAAGTGAATAGTACCATGTGATGATGAGATGAGAAATTATGTTTCACACATTTTATATCTTTTGAATTTGTGATACTTATATGCTTGCTAGAAGTGAATTAGGGTTTGTATGTCTAGTTGTTTGATGCAGCCTTAATTCACCCAATTGGTATAACTAATCAAGTGGAACTCTAATCATGTAGTGCCTTGTACCATAGAGCCATCTTCAGTGTTAGAACTTGTTGGATGGTGAAATGAGTATTCCTATAGGAAACTCGGAGTATGTGGGAGTGGCAAGTCGAGGATATATCCTTGTCATCCACAATGCAAGTTATGGGGAATGGCTATGGTCATGCCTCATACTTTTGATGTGATTGAGGACAATTGGAGTTGTACCTCAGATTAGAGGGTTTTTTATACCCTGGTTTCTAGTGTTGTAACCTATACCAAGGGAAGACTAGTGGTTAGTAGCTTGACTATATGTCATTGTAGTGACAAATTTGACTGATATGTCACTGCCTTTTTACTCGTACTAACTGAAGGGAAGAGATCTTAGGATACTGACACTCCTAGATCTTGTATAGAACCCAATAGCCCTTCGCAGGGGTCAGTTGGACTTTGGATGGTACGATTCAAATTTCCCAGAGAATAATAAAAGATGTAATACAACCATATAGCATATATGTTTAGGGTTATACATGACGCTTCACATTGGATGATAACCCTTGTTTTTTCTCTTTACATAAAGATGATTCTTAGTGCAATTAAGAGATAGTAGATATACTTATGTTGTGGATATTCTTAATATTGTAAATGTGTACATACAGTAGCCATGCATATGTTGATATCTATACTGCTACTGCTAATTATAATTATGATGCTAGCTATATCATGTTGTTAGTTATGTTTAGCATGCTATCCATGCCTCTGTAATTAGAAATGTCGATACTGTTAATCATGCTTATGAAAATACTCGTTCTTATGTTGTTAGCTCTGCTTATGATTTGATATGTTCAAACTATTAGACATGCTAATGTTGTTAGATATGCTTATGATGCTAGACGTATTCATGTTAATAGAGATAATATGCTACTAGACTTGCTTATGCTAGTTATGCATATGCTATTGAATCTCTTATACAGTTAATAAGGCAAATGATGATAGTCATCTTGATGATGATAATTGTTATCAACTCCTTTATGTATTATGTTAATCATCAGTGTTTATGAGCCAATTTGTTATATCTTATTAAACTACTTAAAACTATTTAACTATTTAATATGTTGTAATCAATAAGCATTGTTGGGGGTTATATCTCTTGCTGGGACATGGGTCTCACCCTTGTAGTGTGCCACATCTCTTTAGGTAATCATATGTGATGAAAACAAACCTGTGGCAGCAAGAGGAGCTATAGTAATGAATCTTTGAGAAATTTGATTAGATGTCTAGTGTGTCCTAGAGTCATCCATGTACTCTTTGGTCCGGGCAGGAAAAGTTTGTATATGGTGTTTCAAACGAATTGGAATTTTGTTAGCATGTTAATGCTTATTTGTGTGACATACGTGTATATATGTTATGGCTAAGGCGATAGAACAATTTGTATCAAATCCTTGGCATAGTATAGATATAAGAAATATGTTGGGCTCTTATGCAAATGTTTCTGAGCGGGTACTGACGTTGAAATTGATTTTAATTTGCCCATATTTTTGGGTATGTGGTTAATTGGTGATTGATTGTGTTTTATGTTTTGAGTAATCTCATTTAGTTTAACGGGTTCTCACAAAATAACAAGTGGATTTATGGGATGGAGAAAGACTATAACAATAAGGGTATCAAAACAAAGTGGATCTAGTTACCAAGGGATTCAACCAAGGATTAGGGGTGGATAGTTTTTAAGATATTTTATCATGTTTGAAGATGACTTCTATTGTATTGGTTCTAAGTTTGGTTGCTAACCTAGATTTAGATCTTGAGTGGATGGATGTGAAGACAATGTTATATAAGATGACCTAGAAGTGGATATCTAATGGAACAACCAGAAGGGTTCTAGGTTATGTGGAAATAACACTTAGTCAGTAGACTGAAGAAGAGTTTGTAGATGTTGAAAGAGGCTCTTAAGAAGTGGTATAAGAAGTTTGATCATAGTAACAAATAGCAGAAGACAAGTGTAGATCTAAGTGTCTACATTATGAGGTTTCTAGATGACAAATTCATTATTCTACTGCTCTATGTAAATGGCATGTTGATAGCGGGACATCATACCACTTTGATAAGAAAATGGAAGATAGAGCTTTCTAAAGCCTCTAAGATGAAGGATGTGGAATGTTGGTTGTTACACTAACGAGTTTCAATCATAATAATGATCTTTTACTCAACTAGCCAATTCCGACAAGTATATGGGATAGTTATAGTTGAGATCGAACACAAGGAGCTTAAGAAATCAATTAACCGCAATAGTGTTAAGGTTCAACAAACTAGATATTTTTAAAGAGAGATTTTGTTGATTAAGCAAAAATTTCAAAACTAAACAAAATAGTAAATGGATTACTAAAAGAGGGTTGGTTTCAGATATGAAAGGATCTTGGATTTAGGATTTCACCAACATATCATAGCATAAAATACGAGCATGAAATTTAAACATACTAAGCACTTGTTTTAAAGGAGAGTTGTATGTTGCACTTCACCTCTCGGTGCAAGTACAATGATCCTAACTTAATACAACATTCTCATGTATGAAATTCGTTTTGGATCACAAACCTACTCCTCAACTCCATAATTTCCACTCTCATGTTAAAGGAGGAGTTGCCAAGAGAGTACCGCCTTACTCTCCTACCTATCTTCTCAGATGAATCAAGAAAGCATAAAACATGCACACATAGTGGCCAGCCATACATGCAAGAAGCAAGAAACTAGTTCTCACAAGGTAGAAAAACAATCATCATAGCATTTAGTACGAAATTATCATCTTCCATACATGCTACGACATGGGAGCTACTCTCCCATGTCTAAGAAAAAGATTCTACTCGTCCATGATGATGTACAGCAGAAAATATGCAGAATTTTTAGAGTTTATCATGATTTAGAGTAGGAAAAACTAAGAGAACCAAAAGTGTAACCCAATAAGAGTAGAATTCCAACTTGGGGACAAAATTCCACTCTTATAATTTCTCCAAACTAGACAAACTTCCCTCCAGAGAAGCTTGGTGGAAATAAGAAGCTCTACTGCACCTTCATAGAAGAAAATGAAGAACACGAGAAGAAGAATGAAGGTTCTTTGGCAAGTAACCACCTTCTTCCACCCAACATCACCCTCATTTGCTCTAGACCTTCTTTTGGACGAAAGACTTTCGAGTTATGACCCTCAATAACTACTCCATAAGTTGGTTTCGTCTTTAAAAATGAGAGGAGTTGTATTTCAAATTTGCTGAAACAGATAGAGACATGACGTGTCTTCCTTGGGACACGTCGTGTCCTGGTCTTCGACAGTTGCTCCTAGTGTAAGGCACATGATGTGTCTGAATTAAAACATGTTGTGCACGTTACCAGAAATACAAGAATCGGCTCTGAATTCCCAGGTACACGCCGTGTCTTTGACAGATACGCCGTGTACGTTTCCTCTTTGTCTGGAGTATATGGCTAACTGGAAATGCACATGTCGTGTCTTAATTCAGAGATGTTGTGTGTGTTGTTTCAGAAGAAATAGAATTTTCAATGTCTGCAAGGCATGGAGAATCCCCAATGATGTTGGAGTTGAGTTGGGCTATCTCTAATTTGATCCTTTCCAAACATATCTGCAATATACATCAGGCGATAAGCAAAATGACAAAAAGGTGGCAAGAATAATATGAATAGAGGCTAAATGAAAACAAGATGTACTGAATTTGTATGTGAAATCATATAAGAAGTTGATGTGGAAAGCACACAACAAATCCCCCTAAGCTTGAACCATTGCTTGTCCTCAAGCAAAAAGAGCACAACCACACAAATGAAGGAATATTCAAGCTCATGCATGGATTAAATGAAATGAAGATGTGAAGTAAACTCAACCAACCATGTACATTAGGTTTATATTTATAGCCATCACCTCAATCTAAACATCCAATATAGAGAAGTTTTAGTTCAGCAATGGTGGTCACAAATTAAGCAAAACAATCAACTAAACAACACTAAACAGGATTTGGATAATCAAGCTAAACAACTAGTGGTTGTACAACACAAAACATTTCAGCTATTATGGATACAAATGATGAAATCTTAGCTAACTTTGACAATCTTAGTTGTGCTCTCTTCTCAAAAATATATGAAAATGGATTTTTGGGATTCTGTCACTCGGTTGTTATTTAGTCTTATGTGCACGTGGAGTGTCGGTTGGGGTGTTATTTTTACCCTCTTTTGATTTCATACCACCTAACCATCATTTCTGGATCAGACTCACACAAGGCTAGCATGATATATGGGTTGTAAGCCATCTTTTATTGGGTAAAGGGAGAAAAGGATAAAAGAAATTTTTGCACAACGCAAGAGAGTCAACTAGAAAGTTAAGTTAACAAGATTCCATTCATTGTTTCGCAAATTTTTCACTGAAAAATCGATTGTATATGCACTAAGGGTTTGGCAACAGTATCCCGTATTCTAAGTAGTTTTGTAGAGTTGGTTTATTCACTAACATTTGAGACTGTTGCATGTATTTAGCAATCAAAGGTGTGAAAATTGAAAGTTCAAGCTATAATTATAAACCAAGATCATGTACATGGGGAATTTCATTTTCCATTTGATTCATGCATGCTCTTTACTAATTCTTTCATATGGACAAGAGAAGTATAAGGGACGATATGGTTGAAGCATACATGGTACAAGAGTTCATTCCATAACAATAGCCTCATTTCATATTAAACTTTCCATGAAAAAAAATATAGAACATGAAACAGGATGAAATAAAAGACTGACATGACTAACAAAAGCAAATGACAAAAGCAAATGAAAAGATAAACTACATTAGGGGCCGGCCCTAAGCTTGAAATATGCAGTGTCCTCACTGCATCAATCAAACTCATGGACATAACAACCGAATACCTGTCATGGATTAAATTATATGCTTGAGAAGAGCCAGCGAGTATGACTTTTGAGTAATGTTTTGATACAATAGATATAATTTTAAGATGATAGCTAGAATTTAAATTTGAAAGTTACTATTAGATTTGTACAGGTGGCACAACAAGTTTCTATGTTCCATATTTGCAAATGTCTTCTTATGTGGGGTTTTTTGTGCTGACCCAAGATAAGATATGTATGAATTGAAAGAGAAGAACATGACCTCTATAAGAGTGATGTGATGAAAGTTACCATGTGTAAGATTGGTTATGAGTTCCATGAGAATTATCTATCTTTGTTTACCTTGGATTTTGGGGGTGAAATCCCTATTAGGGGTTTATAGTTGTAAGGCCCCTGAACTTGCTTAAATAGTTGAATAAGCTTAATTACCATAATTTAATTCTTAGAACCCTAATATAACCTTGTGATATGCTTTGAAATCATAACACAAGCTTAATGTTTAAATTTGGTCCAATTTGGACACTATTTGAGCAAGTTATGCAATTTTATGTACATTTTGGACTTTTCTACAATTTACCCAATTAAGGGGTTTTCTTTGTAATTTTTCACATAAATTATTTACTTATATGTTATCTTATCATTCTTGAGTATTTTGAGCCATATGGCTCCTAGTTGAGCCATGGTTTGAAGGTGTTTTCCTCAAGGGTATTTTTAGGGTTTACCCCTTAATGGATGAGCTACCTTTAGTAGCTATCAACTAATGAATTATTTTATTGGCTTGGAAATTCGACAAAGGAGAGATAAGAAGGTCTATATGTATGGTGGGTGATCTTCTTGTGTGTGTGCTTGTATATTATTAATAGTTTAAGGCCATGGACACATGGCGAAGCAACTTTTACACCTCATGCTTGCTTTCATCCTTATCCATGGGCTATATTTACCTCTTCCTTGCCCAAGTACAAAACTTTTCTTACTTTATATTTCCTCTAACCTGTATCAACGAATCAACTTTGTTTTTCTGTGGAACCAAGTGCTATATGGTAGAAGAAAACCTCTTTTTTGGAGAAGAAGGTCTCCTAGAGCTCCATCTTGCCCTACCTAGGGTTTCCAAGGTCATCTTCTAGGGATTTTGACAAAGGCAAGTTTTTTTCTTCCTTCCTTCTCCATTTCTCTTTCTCTTCTCATTCCTTAGACCTTCCTCTAGGTCGGAACCTTGTTGTTCCATGGTATAAATTTCTTTAAAGCTCTAAAACCCTACCTTTCTTGATCCTTATGCTTAGGGTTTGCTCATCTGATGAAGAAAGGTGCTAGATGGAAGAGTTCACAGCTTATGGTTGGATTTTCTACCCTACCTTCTCATGTTTTCTTATGTTTGGGAGTTTATATTCTAATTAGAGGAAAGTTTTATAACTTGCTCCACGTTTATTTCTTACCATAAGCTTGCTAGCTCATGTTCTTGCTTGAAAATGATGATTCATGCACTAAAAGGCTATGCTTGACTTGGATTTCGATTTTTATAATTTTCCATGTTCTGATTTCAGTTCTAGATGAACTTGTATTTATGTGTAAGTTCTTCCTAAGGTATAATATGACTTGTACCAGGTTGTTTTCACAACCTATGGTGCTAAAAAACTATCAACCAATGGTCAATTTTAGGGTTTTAGGCTGATTTCTTCTATAAACCCATGACCCGATGGTGGTACCAATGCAACAACCCTATGGTGTTGTCTTCATGACAACTAATGGTGGTGACCAAGGGTGTCAACTGACGTTCACCCCTTAGGTCATTTTTTGGCCTAATTATAAGCTTAATGATCCACAACTAAGTACCCTTGTGATGTTATCAATCAATGGTGACATTAGCTTGATATTCGATGGTGATTAATGAATATAGTGTTGATCTAACAACATATGATGACTTAATGGTAACTACTGATGGTTGATCAGGTCTTTACAAAATATGGGGAGTTAAGTATGTTGTTTTAGCATCAATTAAGCCTTAAACCAATGGTTTCTTGGGTCATTTGATGAAATGGTCGGACCTATACTCCAATTGATTGTTTTAATATATGAACTTGACCTAATGGTTAAGATCTAACATTTATTCATTTAATAAATTGGAATTATTCCTATATGTAATATGTTGGTCCAAATATAGTGATTTGAATGGTTTCCTTTATGAGATCAACTTAAGAAGCTCATTTACTAACGACTTGTTTTAAATAAACAATCACTTGTGGGTTTTACCCTACTCTCAATGGAACTTTTTATGTTGTTAATCAAGGGATGTCTAGGGATATATGGTGACTCTTTCTAGAGCACAACTCAATGACTTCATAGTTGGTTTTTTCAATATGTTTACTTATGTAAACTACCAATGGTTTTACCTTTTCAACATTTAATGGTTAGAAGTTGATGCCTCAATATTCCCATTGTTTTGGGTGAAGTGTGTAGTGAAATGTCATGATTCTAATGAATAGAATTTGATGGTTCAATGCCTTAAACTTGTAGTCTTACCCTTTCCCTCGTATGATTATGATTTATAATCACCATAATGAATTAATGGGTAACCCTAATGAGGTATATCTTGTTATACCTAGCTTTAATATAACTAAATGATGGTAATTGGGTATGAATAGTCCTTAAATGATTAATACAATCATGGAGTGATCTCTTATTATTGTTGAAACCCTAGTATGATATAACCCAATGGTTACACCTTGATTTATGTGTGGGTTCATACTTGATATTAGTATGGAATGTGATAGTGATGTTTCACCTTATGCATCCATGATCCAATGGTGATGATGTGAGTTAGGGTTTGGGTATGAGTGTTGATTAGTAATATTAATATAATTTATCTTTTTGAACTTAACTCTAATGCGAATAGATAAATATGTGTATTCATGTTTAACCTTCTTATATGATGGCATGATGGTGGAATAATCTCCTTATATGATCATAACCTTAATGTATTAATTGGTGGTTATCATAGCCACATGGTTGATACTTTATTATGCTAAACATGTGCATTATAAATATGATGAGGGTTAATCATATCTAGACTCCTTGCATGTTGAGGTAATAAAGGAATGTTCTAAATGTTAATATAACCCTGCTATGATTGTTTATGAATATCTCCTAGCTCATTAATGCAATATTGTGTTGATCCGGTGTATTATATGTAAGTTATGTTATTGAGCCTTGTTATAAGGCATGCAAAGATAATGATGATCTTGTAGGGAACCATATGATAGTCTTAATGACCTTTGGTTATGGTTTAGCCCTGAATGAGGTGTAATTCTCTTGTGTTGGTAAGGGTTGATACCCTGTGATATTGTGAAAAAGATTTATATCTTGTGATAGTATGATGACTAGTGTAGTCTCATGAATGGCAAGTGAATAGTACCATGTGATGATGAGATGAGAAATTTTGTTTCACACATTTTATATCTTTTGAATTTGTGATACTTATATGCTTTCTAGAAGTGAATTAGGGTTTGTATGTCCACTTGTTTGATGCAGCCTTAATTCACCCAATTGGCATAACAAATCAAGTGGAACTCTAATCATGTAGTGCCTTGTACCATAGAGCCATCTTCAGTGTTAGAACTTGTTGGATGGTGAAATGAGTATTCCTAAGGGAAACTCAGAGTATGTGTGGGTGGCAAGTTGAGGATATATCCTTGTCATCCACAATGCAGGTTATGGGGAATGGCTATGGTCATGCCTCAGACATTTGATGTGATTGAGGACAACTGGAGTTGTACCTCAGATTAGAGGGTTTTTCATACCCTGGTTTCTAGTGTTGTAACCTATACCAAGGGCAGACTAGTGGTTAGCCGCTTGACTATATGTCATTGTAGTGGCAAATTTGACTGATATTTCACTGCCTTTTTACTCATACTAACTGAGGGGAAGAGATCTTAGGATACTGACATTCGTAGATCTTGTAAAGAACCTAATAGCCCTTCGCAGGGGTCAGTTGGATTTTGGATGGTACGATTCAAATTTCCTAGGGAATAATAAAAGATGTAATACAACCATATAGCATATATGTTTAGGGTTATACATGACACTTCACATTGGATGATAACCCTTGTTTGTTCTCTTTACATAAAGATGATGCTTAGTGCAATTAAGAGATAGTAGATATACTTATGTTGTGGATATTCTTAATATTGTAAATGTGTACATACAGTAGCCATGCATATGTTGATATCTATACTGCTACTTCTAATTATAATTATGATGCTATCTATATCATGTTGTTAGTTATGTTTAGCATGCTAGCCATGCCTCTGTAATTAGAAATTCCAATACTGCTAATCATGCTTATGAAAATACTCGTGCTTATGTTGTTAGCTCTGCTTATGATATTGATATGTTCAAACTATTAGACATGCTAATGTTGTTAGATATGCTTATGATGCTAGACTTATTCATGTTAATAGAGATAATATGCTACTAGACTTGCTTATGCTAGTTATGCATATGCTACTTAATCTCTTATACAATTAATAAGGAAAATGACGATAGTCATCTTGATGATGATAATTGTTATCAGCTCCTTTATGTATTTTGTTAACCATCAATGTTTCTGAGCCTATTTGTTATATATGATTAAACTACTTAAAACTGTTTAATTATTTAATATGTTGTAATCAATAAGCATTGTTGGGGGTTATATCTCTTGTTGGGACATGGGTCTCACCCTTGTGGTGTGCCACATCCTTTTAGGTAATCAGAAGTGATGAAAACGAACCCATGGCAGCAAGAGGAGCTATAGTAATGAATCTTTGAGAAATTTCATTAGATGTCTAGTGTGTCCTAGAGTCATCCCTATACTCTTTGGTCCGGGCAAGAAAAGTTTGTATATGGTGTTTCAAACGAATTGGAATTTTGTTAGCATGTTAATGTTTGTTTGTGTGACATACGTGTATATATGTTGTGGCTAAGGTGATAGAACAATTTGTATCAAATCCTTGGCATTGTATAGATATAAGAAAGATGTTGGGCTCGTATGCAAATGTTTTTGAGCAGGTACTGACGTTGAAATCGATTTCAATTTGCCCATATTTTTGGGTATGTGGTTAATTGGTGATTGATTGTGTTTTATGTTTTGAGTAATCTCATTTAGTTTAACGGGTTCTCACAAAAGAACAAGTGGATTTATGGTATGGAGAAAGATTATAACAATAAGGGTATCAAAACAAAGTCAAACTAGTTACCAAGGGATTCAACCAAGGATTAGGGGTGGATACTTTTTGAGATATTTTATCATGTTTGAAGATGACTTCTATTGTATTGGTTCTAAGTTTGGTTTCTAACCTAGATTTAGATCTTGAGTGGATGGATGTGAATACAATGTTATATAAGATGACCTAGAAGTGGATATCTAATGGAACAACCATAAGGGTTCTAGGTTATGTGGAAATAACACTTAGTTAGTAGACTGAAGAAGAGTTTGTATATGTTGTACGAGGCTCTTAAGAAGTGGTATAAGAAGTTTGATCATAGTAACAAATAGCAGAAGACAAGTGTAGATCTAAGTGTCTACATTATGAGGTTTCTGGATGACAAATTCTTTATTCTACTGCTCTATGTAAATGGCATGTTGATAGCGGGACATCATACCACTTTGATAAGAAAATGGAAGATAGAGCTTTCTAAAGCCTCTAAGATGAAGAATGTGGGATGTTGGTTATTACACTAACGAATTTCAATCATAATAATGATCTTTCACTCAACTAGCCAATTCCGACAAGTATACGGGATAGTTATAGTTGAGATCGAACACAAGGATCTTAAGAAATCAATTAACCGCAATAGTGCTAAGGTTCAACAAACTAGATCTTTTTAAAGAGCGATTTGGTTGATTAAGCTAAAATTTCAGAACTAAACAAAATAGTAAATGGATTACTAAAAGAGGGTTGGTTTTAGATATGGAAGGATCTTGGATTTAGGATTTCACCAACGTATCATAGCATAAAATACGAGCATGAAATTTAAACATACTAAGCTCTTGTTTTAAAGGAGAGTTGTATGTTACACTTCACCTCTCGGTGCAAGTACAAAGATCCTAACTCAATACAACATTCTCATGTATGAAATTCGTTTTGGATCACAAACCTACTCCTCAAATCCTTAATTTCCACTCTCATGTTAAAGGAGGAGTTTCCAAGAGAGTACTGCCTTACTCTCCTACCTATCTTCTCAGATCAATCAAGAAAGCATAAAACATGCACACATAGTGGCTAGCCATACATGCAAGAAGCAAGAAACTGGTACTCACAAGGTAGAAAAACAATCATCGTAGCATTTAGTATGAAATTATCATGTTCCATACATGCTACGACATGGGAGCTACTCTCCCATGTCTAAGAAAAAGATTCTACTCGTCCATGATGATGTACAGCAGAAAATATGCAGAAATTTTGGGAGTTTATCATGATTTAGAGTAGGAAAAACTAAGAGAACCAAAAGTGTAACCCAAGAAGAGTAGAATTCCAACTTGGGGACAAAATTCCACTCTTATAGTTTCTCCAAACTAGACAAACTTCCCTCCAGAGAAGCTTGGTGGAAAGAAGAAGCTCTACTGCACCTTCATAGAAGAAAATGAAGAACAAGAGAAGTAGAATGAAGGTTCTTTGGCAAGTAACCACCTTCTTCCACACAACATCACCCTCCTTTGATCTAGACCTGCTCTTGGATGAAATACTTTTGAGTTATGACCCTCAATAACTACTCCATAAGTTGGTTTCATCTTTAAAAATGAGAGGAGTCGTATTTCAAATTTGCTGAAATTGATAGAGACACAACGTGTCTTCCTTGGGACACGTCGTGTCCTGGTCTTCGACAGTTGCTCCTAGTGTAAGGCACATGGCGTGTATGAACTAAAACACGTCGTGTACGTTACCATAAATACAAGAATCGGCTCTAAATTCCCAGGTACACGCCGTGCCTTTGGCGGACACGCCGTGTACTTTTCCACTTTGTCTGCAGTATATGGCTAACTGGAAATCCACATGTCATGTCTTAATTCAGAGATGTCATGTGCATTGCTGTTTCAGCAGAAATAGAATTTTGAATGTCTGCAAGGCGTGGAGAATCCCCAATGATTTCAGAGTTCAGTTGGGCTATCTCTAATTTGATCCTTTCCAAACATATCTGCAATATACATCAGGCGATAAGCAAAATAACAAAAAGGTGGCAAGAATAATATGAATAGAGGCTAAATGAAAACAAGATGTACTGAATTTGTATGTGAAATCATATAAGAAGTTGATGTGGAAAGTACACAACAAATCCCCCTAAGCTTGAACCATTGCTTGTCCTCAAGCAAAAAGAGCACAACCACACAAATGAAGGAATATTCAAGCTCATGCATGGATTAAATGAAATGAATATGTGAAGTAAACTCAACCAACCATGTACATTAGGTTTATATTTATAGCCATCACCTCAATCTAAACATTCAATATAGAGAAGTTTTAGTTCAGCAATGGTGGTCACAAATTAAGTGAAAAAATCAACTAAACAACACTAAACAGGATTTGGACAATCAAGCTAAACAACTAGTGGTTGTATAACACAAAAAATTTCAGCTATTATGGATACAAATGATGAAATCTTAGCTAACTTTGACAATCTTAGTTGTGCTCTCTTTCAAAAAGATATGACAATGGATTTTTTGGATTTCGTCACTCGACTGTTAATTTAGGCTTATGTGCACGTGGAGTGTCGGTTGGGGTGTTATTTTTACCCTCTTTTGATTTCATACCACCTAACCATCGTTGTCGGATCAGACTCACACTAGGCTAGCATGATATATGGGTTGTAAGCCATCTTTTATTGGGTAAAGGGAGAAAAGGATAAAAGAAATTTTTGCACAACACAAGAGAGTCAACTAGAAAGTTAAGTTAACAAGATTCCATTCATTGTTTTGCAAATTTTTCACTGAAAAATCAATTGTATATGCACTAAGGGTTTGGAAATAGTATCCCGTATTCTAAGTAGTGTTGTAGAGTTGGTTTATTCGCTAAAATTTGAGACTGTTGCATGTATTTAGCAATCAAAGATGTGAAAACTGAAAGTTCAAGCTACAATTATAAACCAAGATCATGTACATGGGGAATTTCATTTTCCATTTGATTCATGCATGCTCTTTACTAATTATTTCATATGGCCAAAAGAATTATAAGGGACGAGATGGTTGAAGCATACATGGTACAAGAGTTCATTCCATCACAATAGCCTCATTTCATATTAAACTTTCCATGAAAAAAAATATAGAACATGAAACAGGATGAAATAAAAGACTGGCATGACTAACAAAAGCAAATGACAAAAGTAAATGAAAACAAAAACTACATTAGGGGTTGGCCCTAAGCTTGACATATGCAGTGTCCCCACTGCATCAATCAAACTCATGGACATAACAACTGATTACCTGTCATGGATTAAATTTTATGCTTGATAAGAGCTAGAGAGTATGACTTTTGAGTAATGTGTTGATACAATAGATATAATTTTAATATGATAGCAAGAATTTAAATTTGAAAGTTACTATTAGATTTGTATAGGTGGCACAGCAAGTTTCTATGTTCCATATTTGCAAATGTCTTCTTATGTGGGGTTTTTTGTGCTGACCCAAGATAAGATATGTATGAATTGAAAGAGAAGAACATGACCTCTATAAGAGTGATGTGACATCATCATGAGATGAAAGTTACCATGTAGAAGACTTGATATGATGTCCATGAGAAGTATCTATCTTTGTTTACCTTAGATTTTGGGGGTGAAATCCCTATTAGGGGTTTATAGTTGTAAGGCCCCTGAACTTGCTTAAATAGTTGAATAAGCTTAATTACCATAATTTAATTCTTATAACCCTAATATAACCTTGTGATATTCTTTGAAATCATAACACAAGCTTAAGTGTTAAATTTGGTCCAATTTGGACACTATTTGAGCAAGTTATGCAATTTTATGTACATTTTGGACTTTTCTACAATTTACCCAATTGAGGGGTTTTCTTTGTAATTTTTCACATACATTATGTTCCTTAGACTTTATATTATCATTCTTGAGTATTTTGAGCCATGGGGCTCCTAGTTGAGCCATGGTTTGAAGGTGTTTTCCTCAAGGGTATTTTAGGGTTTACCCGTTCATGGATGAGTTACATTTAGTAGCTATCAACTAATGAATTATTTGATTGGCTTCGAAATTCGACAAGGGAGAGCTAATAAGGTCTATATGGATGGTGGGGGATCTTCTTGTGTGTGTGGTTGTATATTCTTAATAGTTTAAGGCCATGGACACATGGGGAAGCCATTTTTACACCTCATGCTTGCTTCCATCCTTATCCATGGGCTATATTTACCTCTTCCTTGCCCAAGTACAAAACTTTTCTTGCATTATATTTCCTATAACCTTGAGAAACGACTCAACTCTATTTTTCTATGGAACCAAGTGCTCTATGGTAGAAGACAACCTCTTTTTTGGAGAAGAAGGTCTCCTAGAGCTCCATCTTGCCCTACCTAGGGTTTCCAAGGTCATCTTCTAGGGATTTTGACAAAGGCAAGTTGTTTTCTTCCTTCCTTCTCCATTTCTCTTTATTTTCTCCTTCCTTAGACCTTCCTATAGGTCAGAACCTTGTTTTTCCATGGTATAAATTTCTTTAAAGTTCTAAAACCCTACCTTTCTTGCTCCTTACGCTTAGGGTTTGCTCATTTGATGAAGAAAGGTGCTAGATGGAAGAGTTCACAGCTTATGGTTGGATTGTCTACCCTACCTTATAATGTTTTCTTATGTTTGGGAATTGATATTCTAATTATAGGAAATTTTTATAACTTGCTCCACATTTATTGCTTACCATAATCTTGCTAGCTCATGTTCTTGCTTGAAAATGATGATTCGTGCACTAAAAGGCTATGCTTGACTTGGATTTCGATTTTTATAATTTTCCATGTTCTGATTTCAGTTCTAGATGAACTTGTATTCATGTGTAAGTTCTTACTAAGGTATAATATGACTTGAATCAGGTTGGTTTGACAACCTATGGTGCTAAGAAACTATCAACCAATGGTCAATTTTAGGGTTTTAAGCTGATTTCTTCTACAAACCCATGACCCGATGGTGGTACCATTGCAACAACCCTATGGTGTTATCTTCATGACAACTGATGGTGGTGACCAAGGGTGTCAACTAACGTTAACCCCTTAGGTCAATTTTTGGCCTAATTATAAGCTTAATGATCAACAACTACGTACCCTTGTGATGTTATCACTCAATGGTGACATTAGCTTGATATTCGATGGTGATTAATGAATATAGTGTTGATCTAACAACATATGATGACTTAATGGTAACTACTGATGGTGGATTAGGTCTTTACAACATATGGGGAGTTAAGTATGTTGTTTTAGCATCAATTAAGCCTTAAACCAATGGCTTCTTGGGTCATTTGATGAAATGGTCGGACCTATACTCCAATTGATGGTTTTAATATATGAACTTGACCTAATGGTTAAGATCTAACATTTAGTCATTTAATAAATTGGAATGATTCCTATATGTAATATATTGGTACTAATAAAGTGATTTGAATGGTTTCCTTTATGAGATCAACTTAAGAAGCTCATTTACTAACGACATGTTTTAAATAAACAATCACTTGTGGGTTTTACCCTACTCTCAATGGAACTTTTTATGTTGTTAATTAAGGGATTTCTAGCGATATATTGTGACTCTTTCTAGATCAAAACTCAATGACTTCATAGGTGGTTTGGTCAAGATGTTTAATTATGTAAACTACAAATGGTTTTAACTTTTCAACATTTAATGGTTAGAAATTGATGCCTCAATATTCCCATTGTTTTGGGTGAAGTATGTAGTGTAATGTCATGATTCTAATGAATAGAATTTAATGGTTCAATGCCTTAAACTTGTAGTCTTACCCTTTCCCTCTTATTATTATGATTTATAATCATCATAATGAATTAATGGGTAACCCTAATGAGGTATATCTTGTTATACCTAGCTTTAATATAACTAAATGATGGTAATTGGGTATGAATAGTCCTTGAATGATTAATAAAATCATGGAGTGCTCTCTTATTGTTGTTGAAACCCTAGTATGCTATAACCCAATGGTTACACCTTGATTTAGGTGTGGGTTCATACTTGAGAATAGTATGGAATGTGATAGTGATGTTTCACCTTATGCATCCATGATCCAATGGTGATGATGTGAGTTAGGGTTTGGGTATGAGTGTTGATTAGTAATATTAATATAATTTATCTTTTTGAACCTAACTCTAATGCGAATAGATAAATATGTGTATTCATGTTTAACTTTCTTATATGATGGCATGATGATGGAATAATCTCCTTATATGATCATAACCTTAATGTATTAATTGGTGGTTATCATAGCCACATAGTTGATACTTTATTATGATAAACATGTGCATTATAAATATGATGAGGGTTAATCATATCTAGACTCCTTGCATGTTGAGGTAATAAAGGAATGTTCTTAATGTTAATATAACCCTGTTATGATTGTTTATGAATATCTCCTAGCTCATTAATGCAATATTGTGTTGATCTGGTGTATTATATGTAAGTTATTTTGTTGATCCTTGTTATAAGGCATGCAAAGATAATGATGATCTTGTAGGGAACCATATGATGGTCTTAATGACCTTTAGTTGTGGTTGAGCCCTGAATGAGGTGTAATTCTCTTGTGTTGGTAAGGGTTGATACCCTGTGATATTGTGAAAAAGATTTATATCTTGTGATAGTATGATGACTAGTGTAGTCCCATGAATGGAAAG
Source organism: Alisma plantago-aquatica (assembly GCA_963693085.1). Lineage (NCBI taxonomy): Eukaryota > Viridiplantae > Streptophyta > Magnoliopsida > Alismatales > Alismataceae > Alisma > Alisma plantago-aquatica. The sequence goes on along the minus strand of OY856412.1, from coordinate 320,137,250 downwards.
TGAATAGTACCATGTGATGATGAGATGGTAAATTATGTTTCACACATTTTATATATTTTGAATTTGTGATACTTATATGCTTGCTAGAAGTGAATTAGGGTTTGTATGTCCACTTGTTTGATGCAGCCTTAATTCACCCAATTGCAATAACTAATCAAGTGGAACTCTAATCATGTCGTGCCATGTACCATAGAGCCATCTTCAGTGTTAGAACTTGATGGATGGTGAAATGAGTATTCCTAAGGGAAACTCGGAGTATGTGGGGGTGGCAAGTTGAGGATATATCTTTGTCATCCACAATGCAGGTTATGGGGAATGGCTATGGTCATGCCTCAGACATTTGATGTGATTGAGGACAACTGGAGTTGTACCTCAGATTAGAGGGTTTTTTATACCATGGTTTCTAGTGTTGTAACATATACCAAGGGTAGACTAGTGGTTAGCAGACTATATGTCATTGTAGTGGCAAATTTGACTGATATGTCACTGCCTTTTTACTCGTACTAACCGAGGGGAAGAGATCTTAGGATACTGACACTCCTAGATCTTGTACAGAACCTAATAGCCCTTCACAGGGGTCAGTTGGACTTTGGATGGTACGATTCAAATTTCCTAGGGAATAATAAAAGATGTAATACAACCATATAGCATATATGTTTAGGATTATACATGACGCTTCACATTGGATGTTAACCCTTGTTTGTTCTCTTTACATAAAGATGATGCTTAGTGTAATTAAGAGATAGTAGATATACTTATGTTGTGGATATTCTTAATATTGTAAATGTGTACATACAGTAGCCATGCATATGTTGATATCTATACTGCTACTTCTAATTATAATTATGATACTAGCTATATCTTGTTGTTAGTTATGTTTAGCATGCTAGCCATGCCTCTGTAATTAGAAATGTCAATACTGTTAATCATGCTTATGCAAATACTCGTGCTTATGTTGTTAGCTCTGCTTATGATATTGATATGTTCAAACTATTAGACATGCTAATGTTGTTAGATATGCTTATGATGCTAGACTTATTCATGTTAATAGAGATAATATGCTACTAGACTTGCTTATGCTAGTTATGCATATCCTACTGAATCTCTTATACAGTTAATAAGGCAAATGACAATAGTCATATTGATGATGATAATTGTTATCAGCTCCTTTATATATTATGTTAATCATCAGTGTTTCTGAGCCTATTTGTTATATCTGATTAAACTTTTTAAAACTATTTAATTATTTAATATGTTGTAATCAATAAGCGTTGTTGGGGGTTATATCTCTTGCTGGGACATGGGTCTCACCCTTGTGGTGTGCCACATCCTTTTAGGTAATCAGAAGTGATGAAAACAAACTCGTAGAAGAAAGAGGAGCTATAGTAATGAATCTTTGAGAAATTTTATTAGATGTCTAGTGTGTCCTAGAGTCATCCCTGTACTCTTTGGTCTGGGCAGGAAAAGTTTGTATATGGTGTTTCAAACGAATTGGAATTTTGTTAGCATGTTAATGCTTGTTTGTGTGACATATGTGTATATATGGTGTGGCTAATGCGATAGAACAATTTGTATCAAATCCTTGGCATAGTATAGATATAAGAAAGATGTTGGGCTCTTATGCAAATGTTTCTTAGTGGGTACTGACGTTGAAATCGATTAAAATTTTCCCATATTTTTAGGTATGTGGTTAATTGGAGATTGATTGTGTTTTATGTTTTGAGTAATCTCATTTAGTTTAACGGGTTCTCACAAAAGAACAAGTGGATTTATGGGATGGAGAAAGACTATAACAATAAGAGTATCAAAACAAAGTCGAACTAGTTACCAAGGGATTCAACCAAGGATTAGGGGTGGATACTTTTTGATATATTTTATCATGTTTGAAGATGACTTCTATTGTATTGGTTCTAAGTTTGGTTGCTAACCTAGATTTAGATCTTGAGTGGATGGATGTGAAGACAATGTTATATAAGATGACCTAGAAGTGGATATCTAATGGAACAACCAGAAGGGTTCTAGGTTATGTGGAAATAACACTTAGTCAGCAGACTGAAGAAGAGTTTGTATATGTTGAAAGAGGCTCTTAAGAAGTGGTATAAGAAGTTTGATCATAGTAACAAATAGCAGAAGACAAGTGTAGATCTAAGTGTCTACATTATGAGGTTTCTGGATGACAAATTCTTTATTCTACTGCTCTATGTAAATGGCATGTTGATAGCGGGACATCATACCACTTTGATAAGAAAATGGAAGATAGAGCTTTCTAAAGACTCTAAGATGAAGAATGTGGGATGTTGGTTGTTACACTAACGAGTTTCAATCATAATAATGATCTTTTACTCAACTAGCCAATTCCGACAAGTAAAAACAATAATTTTAGAATTTAGTACGAAATTATCATCTTCCATACATGCTACGACATGGGAGCTATTCTCCCATGTCTAAGAAAAAGAGTCTACTCGTCCATGATGATGTACAGTAGAAAATATGCAAAACTTTCAGAGTTTATCATGATTTAGAGTAGGAAAAACTAAGAGAACCAAAAGTGTAACCCAAGAAGAGTAGAATTCCAACTTGGGGACGAAATTCCACTCTTACAGCTTCTCCAAATCAGACAAACTTCCCTCCAGAGAAGCTTGGTGGAGAAAAGAAGCTCTAATGCACCTTCATAGAAGAAAATGAAGAACAAGAGAAGTAGAATGAAGGTTCTTTGGCAAGTAACCACCTTCTTCCACCCAACATCACCCTCCTTTGCTCTAGACCTACTCTTGGACGAAAGACTTTCGAGTTATGACCCTCAATAACTACTCCATAAGTTGGTTTCGTCTTTAAAAATGAGAGGAGTCGTATTTCAAATTTGCTGAAATTGATAGAGAAACAACGTGTCTTCCTTGGGACACGTCGTGTCCTGGTCTTCGACAGTTGCTCCTAGTGTAAGGCACACGACATGTTTGAATTAAAACACGCCGTGTACGCTACCAGAAATACAACAATCGGCTCTTAATTCCCAAGTACACGTTGTGTCTTTCACAGACATGTCATGTACTTTTCCTCTTTGTCTGGAGTATATTGCTAACTGGAAATGCACATGTCGTGTCTTAATTCAGAGATGTCGTGTGCGTTGTTGTTTCAGCAGAAATAGAATTTTGAATGTCTACAAGGCATGGAGAATCCCCAATGATGTCAGAGTTGAGTTGGGATGTCTCTAATTTGATCCTTTCCAAACATATCTACAAATGAAGGAATATTCAAGCTCATGCATGGATTAAATGAAATGAAGATGTGAAGTAAACTCAACCAAACATATACATTAGGTTTATATTTATAGCCATCACCTCAATCTAAACATCCAATATAGAGAAGTTTTAGTTCAGCAATGGTGGTCACAAATTAAGCGAAACAATCAACTAAACAACACTAAACAGGATTTGGATAATCAAGCTAAACAACTAGTGGTTGTACAACACAAAAATTTTCAGCTATTATGGATACAAATGATGAAATCTTAGCTAACTTTGAAAATCTTAGTTGTGCTCTCTTCTCAAAAAGATATGACAATGGATTTTTGGGATTCCGTCACTCAGCTGTTAATTTAGGCTTATGTGCACGTGGAGTGTCGATTGGGGTGTTATTTTTACCCTCTTTTGATTTCATACCACCTAACCATCGTTGCTGGATTGGACTCACACTAGGATATCATGATATGTGGGTTGTAAGCCATCTTTTATTGGGTAAAGGGAGAAAAGGATAAAAGAAATTTTTGCACAACACAAGAGAGTCAACTAGAAAGTTAAGTTAACAAGATTCTGTTCATTGTTTTGCAAATTTTTCACTGTAAAATCGATTGTATATGCACTAAGGGTTTGTCAACGGTATCCTGTATTCTAAGTAGTGTTGTAGAGTTGGTTTATTTGCTAAAATTTGAGACCGTTGCATGTATTTAGCAATCAAATATGTGAAAATTGAAAGTTCAAGCTACAATTATAAACCAAGATCATGTACATGGGGAATTTTATTTTCCATTTGATTCATGCATGCTCTTTACTAATTCTTTCATATGGCCAAAAGAAGTATAAGGGATGAGATGGTTGAAGCATACCTGGTACAAGAGTTCATTCCATCACAATAGCCTCATTTCATATTAAACTTTCCATGAAAAACAATATAGAACATGAAATAGGATGAAATAAAAGACTGACATGACTAACAAAAGAAAATGATAAAAGCAAATGAAAACAAAAACTACATTAGGGGTCAGCCCTAAGCTTGAAATATGTAGTGTCCTCACTACATCAATCAAACTCATGGACATAACAACTGAATACCTATCATGGATGAAATCAAAATGAGGGGCCAGCACCCCCATGGTCTAGCAGAAAGAACTGGATGACAAATTCATCCTCGGGGACGTCCATTGGCATGGGCTATGGAGCAAACTCAGGCAGCTGAGGCAGCGGTGGCTGATATGGCTACAGGATGGAGTAGTGGCCCTTTGAAATGTGCCATGAATCCATGCAGTGGACCATGTCGTGCATCGTAGTATACTACGTACCCAGCTGATCGAGGCGGTCGTCAATGTGATCAAAATGCTACTGCACATAGCCATATAGGTGTCTGACATCAGGCATCACCCAGGAGTACTCTGTCTGAGTGTTGGTGAAGCAGCAGATGGAGTAGTAGGGGGTGCCTCAGTATCATCAGCAGCTCTAGCTGCATCAACTTCTTCATTAGTTTTCAACACAAACTTCTAGTTATCCTTGTTCTCCAAAGTGATATGCTCAGGATCTGGAATGTCAATGTACTGATCATCATCGAAGAATTGCCGAAACTTAGTGTCACTATTGGAAACTCTTGAGATCAACCCTACAAAAAGAAGGTATTGGATGTCTACTAGGTTTCTACCTGGTGCAGCCTCAAGACCTATCAAATCAACATCCAACTTTTTTTCCATCAAAGTAATCAAACCACCACACATAATGTCACTAGTGTCCCTCTTATTCACTTTCTTAATGTCTAGTTAATGCATAAGAATATAGTAAGTAGTGTTGATCTCATAGTCATACATCATCCCCCATAAAAAGAAAAGATCATGCTTTCCAACAACCCCTTGTGTTTCTTTTTTCGCAAAAACTCCGGTACTAAGAAGACGGTGCATGTACCGAAAAATAGGGTTGTGAATAGTGGATGCCCTAGCTTGCATAGCTTCATGGCGTTCCTCATCAGATATCTCAGACTAGAATTTGTCACTATCAAAAGTAGGTGGGTAACTAATTGCCCTGTCATAGGGGCACTCCAACATCTCACAAAAACGCCTAAAGGTAAGATTAAAACCGCGACCCAAAAGCTGAAAACGGATAATGCCATAGGGTTCCAACATCTTCTGTGGGTCTTTCTCTATAGTAAGCATCGTTAAAAACTCATAAAACAAATAGGGATAAGCATTTGATACCGTGCAATAAATGTAGTGTAGCCCCAAATCTTGTAGGTGCATGAAAACTTCATCCTTGAATCCTAGAGTCGTCAGAGTCTGCTCGTAAGTGAACCGCATCAGAAGCACCCTCCTTGCAATAAGGAATTGGTACGTCGGGTCTTCCTCAGGAGTGACCCAAAACTAAGTCATAGAGATGTACGTCAGTGCTTGGGAGGAGCTGGCACCATGCTTGTGGTTGGAGGTTTGCTTAACAGGTTCCATTTTGCTGCTGACGGCTGAGACACGGCGTGTTCTAAAAGAGACAAGGCGTGTTCTGAAAGAGACACGGCGTGTGCGGATGCAGAACTTTGACTGAATCAGCAAAACACATGGCGTGTGTGTGAAAGGGAACACGTCGTGTGTCTAGAAAAATTCTGCATCCTATAGAATGGGACGGCGGCTCTTGGGGAAAAATGAAGGAGTTTTACGGTGACTTGATGTTTGGACTTTGCGTGGTGGAAGAGATCGGTGGATCTTCTTCTCGGCGTCGAGGATGGTGGTTTTTCTCACTTTCTTGGTGGCACAGCAGCGACGTGAGAACCTTGATTGGTGGAGGCTTGAGTTTAAAGAAAGGTTGGCAGCGATTCTGTGCTTAGAGTAGACATGGTTGCTTGGCACCGACGAAGGAGTGTGGCTGTGCGAGCACGAAGGAACACAGCTATATCATGATGGCAGTGTGTTGAGAACACACAGTTGGATCACACAAAGGAAGAGAAAAGGAACACGTCGTGAGCTCAAAGAAGAGACTTGAGCTTGAAGAAGGCATGCCTGATGAACACGGCGGTGGCTTCAAGGTGTGCTAGGGCACACGGCAGCAAGGGAGCAAGGGCACTAGGGCACATGATGGCTGCAGAGATCTCACATGGCTAGAAAGAGAAGTGTGAGTGAGAGGGGTGGATGTGTCCTTGGTTAAAAACATGTATATTTGACAAAATACATGGCGTGTCTTTTATAAGACATGTCGTGTTTCTCACCATAACTCTCTTTCTATGTTATAAGACACGTCGTGTTTAGATGAGGACACGGCGTGTACTTTTCTAGAAATTCAAAATGTGCCCTTTACACTAATAACTACACAACGTGTTCAAATAAAGATATGTCGTGTTATTTTTCAGATTACTTATGCTTCCCTTTGATGTTGTGTTACACGTCGTGTCTAAATGAGGACACGGTGTGTACTTTTCCAGGTCGAGTAATACTTTGTATCTGCTGGATGGTGACAGGGCATGTCTTTTTCAAACACGTCGTGTACCTGGAGATATAGCTCGGTTGTTGTGTTTCTGGGAGTAGTGACACACCTTGTCAAATAAAGACACATCGTGTCATCTATAGTTTCTGTAGAAAATAGCTTCTCATCAGCACAGAATTAATGATAGATATGGCAATAGAATCATCTAAGTTATTACATTCATCCATGATAAGCTTATTTACGAAACTAAAAAAATGTTCTTGACTCAAATAACTAAAAAGAATTCTATCCTAATGTGGGTTCAACTCCCACGAGGTCCTCCATTTAGAGTCTAGAGTGAGACTCTTCAATCTATCCATTATGCGTCTTAGAGGGAGCAAGAGGCTCCTTTGTGAACTTCATCTCTATAGGTATATAGCTTGCAATGTTGCCCATTTACTTTGAAAACTCCATCCTTGCCTTGTAGCTCAACAGCTCCATATGGAAATATCTTCAACACAAAAAAAGGACCTGACCACTTGGACTTTAGTTTTCCAGGGAATAGCTTGAGTCTACAATTAAATAGAAACACTTTGTCTCCTTCCTTGAAGTCTTTCATGTGGATTCTTTTGTCATGCCAAACCTTTGTTCTTTCTTTGTAGAGCTTTGCATTTTCATATGCATCTAGTCGGAGTTCTTCCAGTTCTTACAGCTGTAATAGATGCTTTTTACCAGCCTTCTTCATGTCAAAGTTTAACTTGATAGACCAAAGAGCACGGTGTTCTAGATCCAACGAAAGATGAAAAGATTTACCATATATAAGCTTAAATGGAGTTGTACCTATGATGGTTTTATAAGCTATCTGATATCCCCATAATGCATAGCCTATCTTCAATGCCTGATCCTTCCTTGAGCTAGACACTGTCTTTTATAGAATGCTTTTCAGTTGTCAGTTGGAGACTTATACTTGCCCAGAAGTTTGAGGATGATAAGGCGTAGAGACTTATGAGTGACTCCATACTTAGATAGAAGGTTATTGAATTTCTTCTCAACAAAATGCGTGCCTCCATCAGAAATCATAGCTCTAGGAACTCCAAACTGAGGGAAAATGATTTTCTAAAATAGCTTGACTACAGATTTTTCATCTGGTTCTTGGGTTGGGATGGTCTCAACCCATTTAGAGACATACTCACAAGCAACTAATATATATTTATATCCACAAGAAGATGGGAATAGTCCCATATAATCAACTCCCCACACATCAAATACCTCGATCTCCAAGATAGAGTTAAGAGGCATATCATCGCGTCTAGATATTCCTCCAGTCCTTTGGCATTTATCACAGGCTTTCACAAATAAATTGACGTCTTTGAACAATGTTGGCTAATAGAAACTGACCTAGAGAATCTTTGTTGCAGTCTTCTCTCCTCTAAAGTGACCTCCGTAAGGAGAGGTATGACATTCAGAAATGATAGTGGTAATCTCTTCTTCAGCAACACACCTCTGAATGAGTCCATCACTCCCATGTTTGAACAACAAGGGATCGTCCCAATAGTAGAACTTTACATCATGGAAGAACTTCTTCTTCTACTGGTATGTCAAATCCGGTGGCAGCTGTCATGTAGCAAGAAAGTTCGCAATGTATGCAAATCATGGTGCTTGTGTGGACAATAATACATAAAGCTTCTCAATAGGCAATTGGTCCTCAATAGGAAATAAGTCTCCAGCGTCTATAGTCAACCTAGAAAGATGATCAGCAACATTGTTCTCTATCCCCTTCTTATCCTGATTTTCAAGATCAAATTCTTGTAGAAGCAATATCCAGTGAATGAGATGAGGTTTGGCATCTTTCTTGTTGAGCAAATACTTTATGGGAGCATGATCTGTATACATGATCACCTTGGATCCTACTAGGTATTGTCTGCATTTGTCAAAGGCATACACTATAGCAAGCATCTCCTTCTCAGTGGTTGTATAATTGATTTGTGCCTCGTCTAAGGTCTTGCTTGCATAGTATATGGCATGAAGCTTCTTATCTTTTCGTTGTCCCAGAACTACTCCTACTGCATAGTCACTTGCATTGAACATTAATTCAAAAGGAGCACTCTAGTCCAGTGATTGAATTATTGGGGTTGAAACAAGAGCTTGTTTGAGCTTGTTGAAAGTTGTATGTCAGTCATCATTGAATATGAATTCAGCATCCTTTTCTAGTAAAGAACATAATGGCTTTGCAATCTTGGAGAAGTCTTCAATGAATCTTCTATAGAACCCTGCATGACCAAGGAAACTATGGATGTCCTTGATTGAAGAAGGAGTTGACATCTTCTTAACAGCTTCCACCTTAGCCCTATCAACCTCAATACCCTTATTAGATACAACATGGCCTAATACTACACAGGATTGTACCATGAAATGGCACTTCTCCCAATTTAGTACTAGGTTAACCTCTTTGCAACGGGCTAACACTAATGACAAATTGCATAAACATTGATCAAATGAATCTCCATAAATACTAAAATCATCCATGAAAATTTCCATTATGTTTTAATAAAATCGGAGAAAATAGCCATCATGCATCGCTGAAATGTCACAGGAGCATTGCAAAGACCAAAGGGCATGCAAAAATAAGCGTAGGTTCCATAGGTGCATGTAAAAGTGGTTTCCTCTTGGTCGGGAGGGTAGATAGGAATCTGGAAAACCCCCGAATACTCATCCAAGTAACAAAAACAAGAATGTTTTGCAAGACGTTCAAGCATCAAGTCAATAAAAGGCAACGGAAAATGATCTTTCTGAGTATCCTTGTTCAAACACCGATAATCAATACATATACGTCAACCCGTGACTATATGTGTTTGTATCAACTCATAATTATCTCCCTTGATGACAGTTGCACCCCCTTCTTAGGTACCACAAGAATGGCACTAACCCAAGGGTTGTCACTTATACGATAAATGATACCGGCATCAACCAACTTAAAGATTTCCTTTTTAACCACTTCAAGCATGTTTTGATTTAAACATCTAGGTGGTTCAATAGTGGGTTTATCATCATCCTCCATGTTTATTCATGCAAATAGATGGATGAATGCCTTTTAAATCATCAATAGAGTAACCAATGACATCTTTATACAAATGTAATTCAGCAAGTAGTTTATTTTCTTGTTCATTGGTTAACTCATCATTGATTATGACAGGAGAAGTAGAATCGGAGTCAAGAAATGCATACCTCAACCCTGGTTGAAGGGCTTTGAGTTCTACCTTTCTCCCAGCTGCATTTTCCCTAGATTTGTCATCAACAAGTGAAGTGTCTTCATTATTAGCATCTAATTGAGCAATAGAAAACACCCCAGAATTTTCAGATTCATTTTTTATACCCTCATCATCACAGTAGTTAAGTATCAAATTAGCAACATCATGGTCTTCTTTCACAATAGAATCAATAATGTCTATAAATCATAGTTCTTCTACTCATGAAGGTGCCTTCGTGGCATCATATACAAAAAAACTCAATGGCTTCTTCACCAACCCAGAGTGTAAGTTTGCCTTCTCGGACATCAACAAGGCATCCAACAGTTCTTAAGAAAGGTCTCTCAAAAAGAATGGGATTGGAAGGAACTTCTACCATATCTAACACAACAAAATCACAAGGAATGTAGAGTTTACCAATTTGCACTAACACATCTTCCACTATACCTTTGGGATATTAGATGGAATGATCGGCTAGTTCAATGGCCATCTTTGTAGGTTTTAAATCTCAAAGATCTAGCTCCTACCACAAAGTAGACGGAATAAGACTAATGCTAGCTCCAAGGTCTACAAGACCTTTGTCAAATGTAGTGTTGCTAATCTTGCATGGTAGAGTGAAAGCTCCCAAGTCATCTAGCTTCTCAGGAAGTATGTTTTGAATGATAGAATTGATTCTTGTAGAAAGCATCACGGTTTCAACCTTGTCCACCTACCTCCTCTTGATGAGTATGTCTTTTAGAAATGTAGCATACAATGACATCTCTTCTATAACTTCAGTTAGTGAAAGGTTGACATGGAGTTTGTTTAGAATGACCAAAAATTTCCTAAACTTTTAACCCTCCTTCTTGTTTGCAAGTCTTTACGGAAATGGTGCATTCATTCTCAGTTTTACCTTATCCTTTGTCACCCATAGGGGTGTCGAACTTCTCTTCATCAACGATCTCAACACTCTTATGGTTCTCATTTAGCCTCTATTCATATTATTCTTGCCACCTTTTTGTTATTTTTCTTATCGCATGATGTGTATTGCAGATATGCTTTAAAAGGATCAAATTGGAGATAGCCCAACTCAAATCCAACATCATTGGGGCTTCTCCACGCATTGCAGACCATTTAGAGTTTCATTTCTATTGAAACAGCATTGCACACGACGTGTCTGAATTAAGACACGGCGTGTGTGATTCTAGCAAGCCATGTGTCCAACCGAAGTGACAAAGACACCTTGTATTCCCTTTTGGAACACGACATGTGCGATTCCAGAAGGTTCCGAGCAAAGCAAAGACACACCGTGTTCCACTCGGACATGGCGTGTACCTGGAGACGCAGAGTCGAATATATGTTTCTGGAAACGTACATGGTGTGTCTTAATTCGGACACGCCGTGTGATGTACACTTGGAGCAACTGTCAAAGGCCAAGACACGACATGTCCAAAGGAAGACATGTCGTGTCGCTGTTAGTTTCAGCAAAACTGAAAAAATGACGCCACTCATTTTTAAAGACTAAAACAACTTATGGAGCGGTTATCACATGTCATAATTAAAAAAATATTTCATCCAAGAGCAAGGATAGAGAAAAGGAGGGAAATTTTGAGGTGGAAGAAGGTGGTTTCTTGCCAAAGAACCCCCATTCTTCTTCGCTTCTTCTCCATTTTCTTCTCCAAAGGTGCAGCAGAGCTTCTTCAATCCACAAGGCTTCTCAGGAGGGAAGTTTGTCTGGTTTGGAGCAGCTGTAGGAGTGGAATTTTGTCCCCAAATTGGAATTCTACTCTTCTTGGGTTACACCTTTGGTTCTCTTTGCTTTTCCTTCTTTTAACCATGTTAAACTCTGAAATTTTTTTATCTATTTTGATGTACATCATCATGGATGAGTAGACTCCTTTTCTTGGGCATGGGAGAGTAGCTCCCATGTCATAGCATGTATGGAACATGATAATTTTGTACTAAATGCTAAGTTTCTTATTTTTCTACCTCGTGAGTATCGGTTTCTTGCTTCTTGCATGTATGGCTGGCCACTATGTGTGCATTTTATGATTTCTTGCTTGATCTGAGAAGATAGATAGGAGAGTAAGGAGGTACTCTCTTGGAAACTCCTCCTTTACCAAGAGAGTGGAAATTATGGAGTTGAGGAGTAGGCTTGTGATCCAAAATGAAATTCATACATGAAAATGTTGTATTGAGTTAGGATCGTTGTACTTGCACCGAGAGGTGAAGTGCAACATACAACTCTCCTTTAAAACAAGTGCTTAGTATGTTTAAATTTCATGATCCTATTTTATGCTATGATATGTTGGTGAAATCCTAAGTCTAAGATCCTTCCATATCTGAAACCAACCCACTTTTAGTAATCCATTTACTATTTTGTTTAGTTCTGAAATTTTAGCTTAATCAACCAAATCACTCTTTAAAAAGATCTAGATTGTTGAACCTTAGCACTATTGCATTTAATTAATTTCTTAAGCTTATTGTGTCTGATCTCGACTATAACTACTCTCGTATACTTGCGGGAATTGGCTAGTTGAGTAAAAGATCATTCTTATGATTGAAACTCGTTAGTGTAACAACCAACAAGTTTTTGGCATCGTTAGTTGACATGACTAACAGTATAAAATGACAAAAGTAAATGAAATGAAAACAAAAACTACATTACGGGTCGGTTGCTTCCCCCCCCTAAGCTTGAAATATGCAGTGTCCTCACTGCATCAATCAAACTCATGGAGGTCACAACTGGAAACCTGTCATGGACATAATCAAAAAGAGGGGCCAGCGCCCTCATGATCCGATGGAAAGAACTGGATGACTATGTCTGGAATGTCCATGGGCTGCGGGGTGGACTCAGGGTGTGGGATTAAGTCGGGCTGCTGAGGCGGCAGTGGATGATACGATGGCAGAATGGAGTAGTGGCTCTGTGATATGTGCCACGAGTCCATGTGGTGGACCATGTCGTGTATCGCAGTATACTATGTACCCAACTGATCCAGGAGGTCATCTATGTGATCGAAGCACTGCTGAACATAGCTATAAAGATGTCGCACGTCAGACATCACCCAAGTGTAGTCCATCTAAGTGCTAGTAGAGGGTGGTGGTGGTGTTGCTGTAGTTGTAGGTGGTGCACTAGAAGTGCCTGCTCCTCTATTCTCCCCCTCTTCTTCATCCTCAGGCTCTAGTTCAACCTTCTAGTTGGCCTTGTCACTCAAATCATTGTGGTCGGGGTCAGGGATCTCAATATATTGCTTCTTGGTAAGGAACTACCTGAACTTTGAATCGTTGTCACCAACTCTGGATAGTAGATTGGCGGGGATGAGGTATGGGATATCCACCAGAATCTTTCCTAGTGCGGGCTCTAGGTTGGTCAGATCCACCCCGGCTTGGTGGCAAGAAGAGTAATGATACCACCACACATAATATCCCCAGATTCTCTCTTTTTCATCTTCTTTATTTCCAAGAATCTGTTAAGGATATAGAAACTTGCACTTATTTTCTCATCATGAACCATGCACCATAGGAATAACAAATCAGTCTTTCCACAGACCCCCTGCATTTCTTTCTTGGCAAAAACCCCCGTGCTGAGAAGGCGGTGAATATAGAAAAAGATTGGATTATGAATTGCTAAAGTTCGTGCCTTCTTGGCATTATGAAAAGTATCACTAGATATTTCAACCCAAAAAGAATTGCTATCAAAAGTTGGAGGATAGTCTATCAAACCGCCATAGTGGCATTCAAGCAAATCACAAAAACACTTTAGGTCAAACATAAAGGGCTTGTTCAGCAGACAGAAAGTAATTTTAGGATATGGTTCAAGTCGCCTTTGGCAATCTTCCTCAACCATGAGAGTAGTCAGAAATTCATAAACAAGTCTAGGGTACGTCTTAGTTACCATAGTACAGACATAGTGCAACCCCAGGAACTTCAGGTGGCCCATCACTTCATTCTTGAAACCAAGCTTGGTGAGGGTCTGCTCACAATCAAAATGAGATGGCAATACCCTTCTAGATATTAGGAATTGGTAGGTGTTATCCTCCTCTTCTATGACCCTAAAAATCATGGAGGAGACATAGGTTGAGGCTGAAGATGAGCTTGCTCCACATTTTTAGTTTGACGTCTGCTTCACAGGTGCCATTTGGCTACTAATGGGCTGAGACACGTCATGTTATGAAGGGGGCACAGTGTGTCCTATTCAAGAAGATCGAGCCTGAATAAAGAAGGACACGACGTGTCTGTCGATGGACATGGCATATGCCTAGAGCAGAATCACGGACCAAGATTTACGACGACGGTGCTTGGAGAAGTGGGTTTAATGAGGTAGTGGCTTCGTGACGATGACAAGGAGGTGATAGCTATAGCTTGGATGCTGATCTTGCTTGGCAGTGTGGATTGGGTGCGCAGAGTGAGCACATGGTGGCGGCCGATTTGAGCACAATGGTAGCCAGGTGGCTTATCACTGCTTGAAGAACGGTGGTGGTGCACGGTCGCATGGAGAAGATAGGGCATGGCCCCAGCTGAGGAGAGGTCGGTGGTGTGATGAAATTGGCAAACGGCTACATGAGCAAGGAAGAAGATGATGACGTGAAGGAGATCCACACACGGCGATGGTGTGAGGAAGGAAGAACACAGGTGAGCACATGGTGGTGGCAAGGGAACCACAAAGATCGCACACGGCGGCTAGGGTTGAGATGGTACATGGATTGAATGGAGGCGTGAATGAAAGAGGCAGCTCATGTGCTTTACTTAGACCTGACTTTTCTTTTTGCGACACAATGTGTTCAAGGTTGTACACGTCGTGTTCATTGTTGAATAAGCTCCCTGCTGACCTTTTGTTCAAAAATTTGCACTTCCAAGACACGACGTATTTGAATTTTGACACATCGTGTGAGATTCTAGAAACCTCTATAGATTTTTCCAGCTGGTTGAGACACGGCGTGTCAAATAAAGACACACTATGTGACTTTCCCGAAAGTTTACTGCTAAGTCAGTGTGATTTGCACACGACGTGTGCTGATTTTTTACATGTTGTGTGAAATTCCAAAGAGATGATCCATAGGAAGGACACGGCGTATCGAGTGATGATAGGTCGTATACCTGGAGATGTAGCTCGGCTGTTGTGTTTCTTTGATCTGTGACACGGCATGTCAAATAAAAACACGTCGTGTCTTCTGTAGTTTCTATAGAAAACAACATTTTGTCCGCACATAAATAATGATAGATATGGCAATATAATTGTCTATGTTATTACATTCATCTATGACAAGCTTATTTATGAAACTAAAGAGTGTTCTTAACTCAAATAAAAGAAAAGAAATCTATCCTAATGTGGGTTCAACTCCTAGGAGGTCCTCCATTTAGAGTCTGGAGTGAGACTCTTCAATCTATCCATCATGCATCTTGGAGGGAGCAAGAGGCTCCCTTGTCAACTTCATCTCCAGAGGTATATAGCTTGCAATGTTTCCCATTGACTTTGAAAGCTCCATCCTTTCCTTGTAGCTCAACAGCTCCATATGGAAAAATCTTTAACACAAGAAAAGGACATGACCACTTGGACTTCAATTTTCCAGGGAATAGCTTTAGTCTAGATTTAAACAGCAACACTTTGTGTCCTTCTTTGAAGTCTTTCCTGCGGATTCTTTTGCCGTTCCAAACCTTTGTTCTTTCTTTGTAGAGCTTTGCATTTTCATATGCATCTAGTCGGAGTTCTTCTAGTTCTTGCAGCTGCAATAGATGCTTTTCACCAGCCTTCTTCATGCCAAAGTTTAAGAACTTGATAGCCCAAAGAGCACGGTGTTCTAACTCCAACGGAAGATGACAAGATTTACCATATATTAGCTTAAATGGAGTTGTTCCTATGATGGTTTTATAAGCTGTCTGATATTCCCATAATGCATTGTCTATCTTCAATGTCCAATCCTTCCTTGAGCTAGACAATGTCTTTTCTACAATGCTCTTTAGCTACCAATTGGAGACTTCTACTTTCCATGAAGTTTGAGGATGATAGGGCGTAGAGACTTTATGAGTTACTCCATACTTAGATAGAAGGTTATTGAATTGCTTCTCAACAAAATGTGTGCCTCCATCAGAATTACAGCTCTAGGAACTCCAAACCGAGGGAAAATGATTTTCTAAAATAGCTTGACTATAGATTTTGCATCCGGTGCTTGGGTTGGGACGGCCTCAACCCATTTAGAGACATACTCACAAGCAACTAAGATATATTGATAGCCACAAGAAGATAGGAATGGTCCCATATAATCAACTCCCCACACATCAAATACCTCAATCTCCAAGATAGAGTTAAGAGGCATATCATCGCGCCTAGATATTCCTCTAGTCCTTTGGCATTTATCACAAGCTTTGACAAATAAATTGACATCTTTAACCAATGTTGGCCAATAGAAACCAGCCTGGAGAATCTTTGTTACAGTCTTATCTCCTCGAAAGTGACCTCCGTAAGGAGAGGCATGGCATTCAGAAATGATAGTGGCAATCTCTTCTTCAGCAACACACCTCCGAATGAGTCCATCACTCCCATGTTTGAACAAAAAGGGATCATCCCAATAGTAGAACTTCACATCATGGAAGATCTTCTTCTTTTTTTGATATGTCAATTCTGGGGGAAGCTATCATGTAGAAAGAAATTTTGCTATGTCTGCGAACCATGGTGTTTGTGTGGATGATATTGCATAAAGCTTCTCAATAGGCAAGTGGTCCTCAATAGGTAATAGGTCTCCAGCATCCGTAGTCAGCCTAGAAAGATGATCAACAACATTTTTCTCTATCCCCTTCTTATCCTGGATTTCAAGATCAAACTCTTGTAAAAGAAATATCCAACTGATGAGACAAGGTTTGGCATCCTTCTTGTTTAGCAAATACTTAATGGTAGCATGATCTGTATACCCAATTACCTTAGATCGTACCAGGTACTATCTACATTTGTCAAAGGTGTACACTATAGCAAGCATCTCCTTCTTGATGGTTGTATAATTAATTTGTGCCTCATCTAAGGTCTTGCTTGCATAGTATACGGCATGAAGCTTCTTATCTTTTTGTTGTCCCAAAACTACTCCTACTGCATAGTCACTCACATCACACATTAATTTGAAAGGATAACTCCAGTCTGGTGGTTGGATGATTGGGGCTGAAATAAGAGCTTCCTGGAGTTTGTTGAAAGTTGTACGACAGTCATCATTGAATATGAATTCAGCATCCTTTGCAAGTAAAGAACATAATGGCTTTGCAATCTTAGAGAAGTCTTTAATGAATCTTCTATAGAACCCTGCATGACTAAGGAAACTACGAATGTCCTTGACTGAAGAAGGAGTAGACATCTTCTCAATAGCTTTCACCTTAGCCCTGTCAATCTCAATACCCTTGTTAGATACAACATGGCTTAATACTACACCGGATTGTACCATGAAATAGCACTTCTCCCAATTTAGTACTAGGTTAACCTCTTTGTAGCGGGCTAAGACCAATGACAAATTGCATAAACATTGATCAAATGAATCTCCATAAATGCTAAAATCATCCATGAAAATTTCCATTATGTTTTCATTAAAATCGGAGAAAATAGCCATCATGCATCGCTGAAACATTGTAGGAGCATTGCAAAGACCAAAGGGCATGTGACAGTAAGAATAGGTTCCATAGGTGCATGTAAAAGTGGTTTTCTCTTGGTCGGGAGGGTAGATAGGAATCTAAAAAACCCAGAATACTCGTCCAAGTAGAAAAAATAAGAATGTTTTGCAAGATGTTAAAGCATCAAGTCAATAAAAGGCAACAAAAAATGATCCTTGTGAGTCACTTTGTTCAAACGCTGATAATCAATACACATTTGCCAACCCATGACTATATGCATTTGTATCAACTCATCATTATCTCCCTTGATGACAGTTGCACCCCCCTTCTTAGGTACCACATGAATGGCACTAACCCAAGGGAAGTCACTTATAGGATAAATGATACCGGCATTAACCAACTTAAAGATTTCCTTTTTAACCACTTCAAGCATGTTTTGATTTAAACGTCTAGGTGGTTCAATAATGGGTTTAGCATCATCCTCCATGTTTATTCTATGCATGCAAATGGAGGGATGAATTCCTTTTAAATCATCAATAGAGTAACCAATGACATCTTTATACAAACGCAATTCAGCAAGCAGTTTATTTTCTTGTTCATTGGTTAACTCAGCATTGATTATGGCAGGAGAAGTAGAATCAGATTCAATAAATGCATACCTTAGCCCTAGTGGAAGGGCTTTGAGTTCTGCCTTTCTCCCCGCTACATTTTCTTTGTCTTTTTCATCAATGAGTGGAGTGTCTTCATTAACAGTATTTGCTTGAGCAACATAAAATACCCTAGAATTTTTAGATTCATTGTTTATACCCTCATCATCATCACAGTAGTTCAGTATCAAATTAGCAACATCATGGTCTTCTTTCACAACAGAATCAATAGTGTCTATAAAACATAGTTCTTCTACTTGTGAAGGTGACTTCATGGCATCATATATACAAAACTCCATGGCTTCTTTGCCAACCCGGAGTGTAAGTTTGCCTTCTCAGACATCAACAAGTCATCCAATAGTTCTTAAGAAAGGTCTCCCAAAAATAATGGGATTGGGATGAACTTCTACCATATCTAACACAAAAAAATCACAAGGAATGTAGAGTTTATCAATTTGCACTAACACATCTTCCACGATATATTTGGGATATTTGGTGGAATGATTGGCTAGTTCAATGGCCATCTTTGTAGGTTTTAAATCTCCAAGATCCAGCTCCTGCCACAAAATAGACAGAATAAGACTAATGCAAGCTCCAAGGTCTATAATACCTTTGTCAAATGTGGTGTTGCTAATCTTACATGGTAGAGTGAAAGCTCCCAAGTCATCTAGCTTCTCAGGAAGTCTGTTTTGAATGATAGAACTGATTCTTGCAGAAAGCATCATGGTTTCAACCTGGTCCACCTTCCTCCTCTTAGTGAGGATGTCTTTTAGAAACTTAGCATACGATGACATCTCTTCTATAACTTCATCTAGCAGAAGGTTGACATGGAGTTTGTTTAGAATGTCCATAATTTCCTAATCTTTGAATCCTCCTTCTTGTTTGCAAGTCTTTGCGGAAATGGTGTATTCGCTTTAATAGAAAGTGGTACCTCAGTTGTACCTTTTCCTTTGTCACCCATAGGGGTGTCGAACTTCTCTTCATCAGCAATCTCAACACTCTTCTCCTTGGGTGGAGACGGTGTTTGGATTTCAGCTCCACTCCTCAAGGTGATGGCATTTGCTTGCTGTCTTGGGTTAACCTTTGGTTGGCTTGGAAGAGAACCGGATTGAGTATTCTTTTGCTACATCAAGGCCTGTTGGGAAATTTGGTTCTCCAACATCCTTTTATGAGTGGAAATGCCATCCACTTTTGTGGAGAGTTGGGAAATTGCATCCTTCAAGAGCTTTTCATTGCCCCTGAACTTCTCATTTTTCTACATCTGTGTGGAGATAAATTTCTCCATAATGACCTCTAAGGAAGAACTTTGGGGTTGTTGGTAACCCCAATTGTTGTTGAAACCCGGTGGATTCCCATTGCTTTGCTGATTGAAGTGTTGTTGTTGTTGTAGTTGTTGTTGTCCTTGTTGAAAGTTCTGAGCATTGCTTGTATTCTGGTAAGAGAAATTAGGATGATCTCTCCATCCAGTATTATATGTGTTGTAGTAGGGATTGAACTGTTGTTTGTTCCCATGCATCCCAATGACATTGACTTGTTCTAGGCTCCCTTCATTCACATTAGGAGAAAAGCACGTAGAAGAAGTATGTCCAGAATTCCCACAAGCTTCACATATCACTTCAGCTAATTGGATTTGCAATGTAGTCATCTTCTCAAACTTTTGTGTAAGAACATCGAGTTTAGCAGCAATTAGGTCAACGACATCAACAATATGCTTCCCTCATTGCTTCCCGTTTGAAGAAACTGGTGTAGAAGATGATTGTTCTTTCCTATCCGAATCCCATTGACAATAGTTGAGTGCTATATCTTCAATGATATCATAATCCTCCCTATAAGATTTATTCATCAAACCTCCATTAACTGTGGCATCCAAAGTCATACGGGTATTGTTGAACAGTCCATTATAGAAACTTTAGAGCAGCAACCAATTGGTTAATCCATGGTGAGGGCAAAGACATTGCAGGTCCTTAAACCACTCCCATGTGTCATACAAAGTTTCTCCATCAGATTGAGAAACATTTGTGAGTTGGTCCTTAATTGGGCTGTTTTGCTTGGTCGAAAATACTTTGCAAGGAAAACATTTAACAGTTGGTACCAACTTTTGATGGACTTCTTAGGAAGAGATAAAAGCCACACCTTGGCTCTATCTCTCAAGGTGAAAGGGAACAACAATAGCCTTACTCCATCGGTAGATACACCATTAATTTTGGAAGTGTTCATATACTCCAAGAATTCAGCTACATGAAGATTTGGATCTTCATTAACGATACCCCCAAAATGATTTTGCTAGATCATCTGCATCATTGAAGGAGCAATAGAGAAGTTGTCTGCTTCCATTAGAGGTAGATCAATGGCTCCACAAATGTTTGTGGCAACTAGCATGGCGAAGTCTTTCAAAGGACGGTCGTCCTCCATGGTTGGATCTTCTTTCGCGACTTCTTCAAAGGATGAAGAAGATGGTGATGGTGATGATTAAACACCCTCTAGCAGTGGTTGGTCTACTCTTCTTGCTCTTCTTAAGCTTGAAAGAGTGCGCACAATTTCAGGATCTAGAAACGCTGATGGTTGAAGACCCTTTTGTGAGCAACGCATACAACCTGAAAAGTAGCAAGAGATATTGAGAACACAACTAAAAGGTATATGGAAATTTGAAAATGGAAATGGTGATCTAGTCTCAAATACTAGTTAGCACTTTTTACTCTAATTAGATTAATCATAGCTCCCTAGCAACGGTGCCAAAAACCTGTTGGTTGTCACACTCACGAGTTATAATCATAAGAATGATCTTTTACTCAACTAGCCAATTCCCGCAAGTATACGGGAGTAGTTATAGTCGAGATCGAACACAAGGAGATTAAACAATTAATTAAACACAATAGTGCTAAGGTTCAACAATCTAGATCTTTTTAAAGAGTGATTTGGTTGATTAAGCTAAAATTTTAGAACTAAGCAAAATAGTAAATGGATTACTAAAAGAGGGTTGGTTTCAGATATGGAAGGATCTTGGACTTAGGATTTCACCAATATATCATAGCATAAAATAGGAGCATGAAATTTAAACATACTAAGCACTTGTTTTAAAGGAGAGTTGTATGTTGCACTTCACCTCTTAGTCCAAGTACAACGACCCTAACTCAATACAACATTCTCATGTATGAATTTCATTTTGGATCACAAGCCTACTCCTCAACTCCATAATTTCCACTCTCATGGTAAAGGAGGAGTTTCCAAGAGAGTACCTCCTTACTCTCCTACCTATCTTCTCAGATCAAGAAAGAAAGCATAAAACATGCACACATAGTGGCCAGCCATACATGCAAGAAGCAAGAAACTGGTATTCATGAGGTAGAAAAACAAGCAACTTAGCACTTAGTACAAAATTATCATGTTCTATACATGCTATGACATGGGAGATACTCTCCCATGCCCAAGAAAAGGAGTCTACTCATCCATGACGATGTATAATAGAAAAGATGCAAAAATTTTAGAGTTTAACATGGTTTAGAGAAGGAAACACTAAGAGAACCAAAGGTGTAACCCAAGAAGAGTAGAATTCCAACTTGGAGATGAAATTACACTCCTACAGCTGCTCCAAACCAGACAAACTTCCCTCCTAAGAAGCCTTGTGGAGTGAAGAAGCTCTACTGCACCTCCGGAGAAGAAAATGGAGAAGAAGAGAAGAAGAATGGGGGTTCTTTGGCAAGAAACCACCTTCTTCCACCTCAAAATCGCCCTCCTTTGCTCTAGCCTTTCTCTTGAATGAAAGAATTTTTTTATTATGACCAGTGATAACCACTCCATAAGTTGTTTTAGTCTTCAAAAATGAGGGGCGTCATTTTTCAATTTTGCTGAAACTGACAGCGACACGACGTGTCTTCCTTTGGATGTGTCGTGTCATGGCCTTCGACAGTTGCTCTAAGTATATAGCACACGACATGTCTGAATTAAGACACGCAGTGTACGTTTCCAGAAACATATAGTCAACTTTG
This sequence comes from Alisma plantago-aquatica, assembly GCA_963693085.1. Taxonomy (NCBI): domain Eukaryota; kingdom Viridiplantae; phylum Streptophyta; class Magnoliopsida; order Alismatales; family Alismataceae; genus Alisma; species Alisma plantago-aquatica. The sequence continues at coordinate 320,115,165 of OY856412.1, read as the reverse complement.
TGTCTCCAGGTACACATCGTATCTGAGTGGAACACAATGTGTCTTTGCTCTACTCGGAACCTTCTGAAATCGCACACGTCGTGTTCTAAAAGGGAACACGCCGTGTCTTTGTCACTTACAAAAAGTTGTTGGTTGTTACACTAACGAGTTTCAATCATCAGAATGATCTTTTACTCAACTAGACAATTCCCGCAAGTTTATAGGAGTAGTTATAGTCGAGATTGAACACAAGGAGCTTAAGCAATTAATTAAATGCAATAGTGGTAAGGTTCAACAATCTAGATCTTTTTAAATAGTGATTTGGTTGATTAAGCTAAAATTTCAGAACTAAACAAAATAGTAAATGTATTACTAATAGAGGGTTGGTTTCAGATATGGAAGGATCTTAGACTTAGGGTTTTGCCAACATATCATAGCATAAAATAGGAGCATGAAATTTAAACATACTAAGCACTTGTTATAAAGGAGAGTTGTAAGTTGCACTTCACCTCTCGATGCAAGTACAACGATCCTAACTCAATACAACATTCTCATATATGAATTTCATTTTGGATCACAAGCCTACTCCTCAACTCCATAATTTCCACTCTTGTGGTAAAGGAGGAGTTTCCAAGAGAGTACCTCCTTACTCTCCTACCTATCTTTTCAGATCAAACAAGAAAGCATAAAACATGCACACATAGTGGCCATCCATACATGCAAGAAGTAAGAAACTGGTACTCACGAGGTAGAAAAATCAGAAACCGAGCATTTAGTATGAAATTATCATGTTCCATACATGTTATGACATGGGAGCTACTCTCTCATATCCAAGAAAAGGAGTCTACTCGTCCATGATGATGTACAGCAGAAAAGATGCAAAAATTTTAGAGTTTAACATGGTTTAGAGAAGGAAAAGCTAAGAGAACCAAAGGTGTAACCCAAGAAGAGTAGAATTCTGGCTTGGGGACGAAATTCTACTCCTATAGCTGCTCCAAACCGAACAAACTTCCCTCTCGAGAATCCTTGTGGAGTGAAGAAGCTCTGTTGCACCTCTGGAGAAGAAAATGGAGAAGAAGAGGAGAAGAATGGGGGTTCTTTGGCAAGAAACCACCTTCTTCCACCTCAAAATCACCCTCCTTTGCTCTAGCCTTGCTCTTGGATGAAAGACTTTTTTAATTATGACCAGTGATAACCGCTCCATAATTTATTTTAGTCTTTAAAAATGATGGGTGTCATTTTTTAGTTTTTCTAAAACTGACAGCGACATGACGTGTCCTCCTTTGGACACGTCGTGTCCTGTCCTTCGACAGTTGCTCCAAGTGTACAGCACACGACATGTCTGAATTAAGACACGTTGTATATGTTTCCAGAAACATATAGTCGACTCTACATCTCCATCATATGTAAAAGATACTAAGAAAAAGATTTCTCGTCCATCATATGTATTTGATACAATTTTTATGGCTTGAAATGATCTAAATAGAGAATGAGTTCATTATAGCATATGATTCTATCTTAATAACTACTAACTGAGTGTGCCACCCTTGTCCTTAAGAAGATCATCCCTTGCTAATATGATATAGTTAAGGAAAAAGCATAACATTGTATCATAATATTGAATATTCTATTCAAAAAATAAGCAGGGATATCACCCCAAGCTCCTACTTAGATATATCACTAAATCGAAAGGTTTTTGCAAAAGTGGATTAGATAATAGGAACATAAATTAGATGTAAGATCAAATATCTTTATACATTTTGAATTCTCTGAGATGTTATGCCAATTATTACCAACACATCCTTACTCCAAGTCTTTGGGAGGAGGGCCATACCATTAAGAAGAGGCAAAAGTCATGAAAAGAGTCCGTTCAAATATGGTATTTTTTGGCAATTAAATTGGTATAAAAGAAGTTGCAACCCTTTATCAAGTAAGAACAAGTTCTCATGTAAACAATATATGTAACATTTGGGAAAGCAATTGCATTCGTCGTCCGTGGCCCAGCATTGATGGCTCATCACAACAATTTCTCAGGGTGAGAAATGAGCGTCTAGTAGAGTTTACCAATCACTCTGGAATAAAAACACAATGTAAATGGGAGAGGTGGACAACCGTGTATTTGGAAATGCAATTGGTAACGATTGACCCACTGCCCAGACAAACGCCACCATTTTGTCAAATAAAGTAATAATGGATTATGCTATATGGAGTCAAAATGGAACCTAAAATGAAAATTTTAACTCTCCATGTATGCATAAATGAAAAGAGGAGGGAAGTAAATTGTTACTTCCCTCTTAATTTTTTTCTAATTTATACAGAGACAAAAAAGTTCCAATTTTGGATCCCATTTCAACCTACATAGCATATTTGCAATAAAATTCATTCTGTAGACAATATGTTCTCAAGTCAGGCCATAATTTTACTACGTCTACTACCCTATAAAAAGTAGGAAGTCAGCTGTGTGCTCTTCCAACTACTTCTCCTATGTGTTCGCTAGCTTAACAATGTATTCAGTTACTTTTCCAGCTGTGTAGCTGTTTGCTTATTTCAGTGACGGATAAGTATGAAAATGTTCACATAAGAAAAAGAGCAACTGAATTATGTGCCTTAACAACGTATTCAGTTGCTTTTCCAATTGTGTAGGTGTCTACTTATTTCAATCATGGATAAGTCTGAAATATGTTCACATAAAGAAGGAGCAACTAAGTTATGTGACTTCTTAATTGTGTCATGTTCTTTGTCTGTGCTTATTGGACCAACGTGTGTGGGTGTTTCAGTAGCTTGGTTGTGTTCATTGCTCATGTCAGTCTGTGTGTTTCCACAATCTCTTTGCATACAAATCAGTCAGCCTACACGTGTTTTTGGTGCGTCCAAATCTGTTGTTGCTACTCACTGTTGTATTTCATTCTAGACTTACATTTACCTCAAAAACATACCCCTAAAAATATTAATCAGGGGTTTGCACGACATCAACTAAATACAACTGTTCGGGACAACAATCTCAGTACAACAAATTTGTTTCTATTTTTGGCGGACACTGATGTTAGCATGATGAGAGAAAAAAAACGTATTCAAAGAGAGTCCCAACAAACAATTTCTGTGTTCATTGATTTTATTTATATGTAACTCTATCAAGCAACATGATTGAGTGGTTAAATAGCCCAATATATCTCTCTACTTAAAGGTTCGAATGAGTTAACTAGTTGTTAATCAAATTGCTCTCGCTTAGTTTGTCGTAACACAAAGAAAATCAGTTTTATTAAAGTTCAATTCCACCTACCAATTACTTTACTTAGATCAAAGCTACGACTCAAATTATGAAATAAAAATAAATTTTATAAACTATTTTTAGATTATTTTAATTGTATAACACGTGTTTAGCACGTGTTACCTGCTCGCCTGTAGTCTCTATTTACCCTATAAAAAAGTAGGTCTGCAGCTTGCTCTTCCAGCTCTTCACCTGATTATTTTTTCAGTTCAAATCATCTTCCGTTATCCTTATCCAATAGTTTCATTTTACCTGCTTATCTTCCAATTTTCCATCTGCATCCGTTATCCTTTTCCAGCTATTCTAGTTTTTTTATTATGATATGGGTATTTCTAGTAATTTTTCAATTAGTTCTTAGCTATTTATCTGTGTATTGCATACTTTCCACATTATATGTTATTTGGTCACCGACGTTTGATGTTGTTTTCTAATTACAAAGAATTTCTCCTACCAAAAGTTCTGCAAAAAATTATTCTGCAATCAGTCAGAATTTTTTTGGTCTTCTCAATTATTTTAGATTTTTAAATATTCTGATTGGTGTTTATGTTTCCACGATCATGTCCTTTCTTTGACATTTGATGGTAGAATTTTCTATGAGTTTATTTATGTATAAAGCTGGACGAGCATGGCAGTTTGAATGCGAGACCAATGTCTCTTGCATGCATGTAGTGACCCTCATAAACATTAAGTGAATTGCTCATAACAAACAGTATGTTGTCGATGTTTGCCACGGCACCTTTTGTCTTCGACCAGATCAAAATCAGAAGCTAGCCAAATATATATACCCTATAAAAAAGAGTAAGCCTACAGCTTGGGAAAATTCGGTTACTTAACAGGCCTGTTCAGTAACCTGCTTATTTTCCACTTTGCCATCCGCATCTGTTATCCTTTTCCAGCTGTTCTGGTTTTTTTATTATGATATGGGTATTTCTAGTAATTTTTCAAATAGTTCTTAGCTATTTATCTGTGTATTGCATACTTTCCACGTTATATGTTATTCGGTCACCGACGTTTGATGTTGTTTTCTAATTACAGAGAACTTCTCCTACCAAAAGTTCTGCAAAAATTTATTATGCAATCAGTTAGAATTTCTTTGGTCTTCTCAATTATTTTAGATTTTTAAATATTCTGATTGATATTTCTATTTCTACGATCATGTCCTTTCTTTGACATTTGCTGGTAGAATTTTCTATGACTTTATATATGTATAAAGCTGGACGAGCAGGGCAGTTTGAATGCAAGACCAATGTATCTTGCATGCATGTAGTGACCCTCATAAACATTAAGCGAATTGCTCATAACAAATAGTATGTTGCCGATGTTTGCCACAACACCTTTTGTCTTCGACCAGGTCAAAATCAGAAGCCAGCCAAATATATATATATATATATATATATATATATATATATATATCCTATAAAAAAGAGCAAATCTACAGCTTGCTCTTCCAGCTGCTTTACCTGCTTATTTTTTCAGTTCAAATCATCTTTCGTTATCCTTATCCAATAGTTTCATTTTACCTGCTTATTTTCCACTTTGCCATCCGCATATGTTATCCTTTTCCAGCTGTTTTGGTTTTTTTTTATTATGATATGGGTATTTCCAGTAATTTTTCAATGAGTTCTTAGCTATTTATCTATGTATTGCATACTTTCCACATTATATTTTATTTGATCACCGACGTTTGATGTTGTTTTCTAATTACAGAGAACTTCTCCTACCAAAAGTTTTGCAATCAGTCAGAATTTCTTTGGTCTTCTCAATTATTTTAGATTTTTGAATATTCTAATTGGTGTTTCTGTTTCTGCGATCATGTCCTTTCTTTGACATTTGCTGGTAGAATTTTCTATGAGTTTATTTATGTATAAAGCTGGACGAGTAGGATAGTTTGAATGTGAGACCAATGTATCTTGCATGCATGTAGTGACCCTCATAAACATTAAGTGAATTGCTCATAACAAACATTATGTAGCCGATGTTTGTTATAATAGACTATCGAGATTTATTAGTACGTCGACATGCTATTGGAATAAAAAGACTGACTTCATGAATGACGACACATCCATGTTGTAGAAATGCACGCACAACTATCCATTTAGCAATCAATTAAAGTGTGGCATTATCAAAATTAACAAAATCTAAATCGATGTGTATTTCAATAGGTTGGTTATGTGTTCAATGTTAATGTATGTGTTTCAACAATCTATTTGTATGTTAATCAATCTAGTCTACATGTGTCTTTGACAAGGTCGTACCTAACATTAACTTTATAAGTATTAGTATATACACTTTACTGCTATTTTTACTTAGTGTATTTTGGTTATTTGTCTTTTAGTCACTTATTTCTTCATCACATATTGCTTATCTCTAAACGCTGCACTACTCTCTTGTCTTATAAAAGAGAGAGCATTGGATTGGTTTTATTCATTCAATAAGAAGCAATACTTTTCTATTCTAGATGGTATCAGAGCATCCCGGTCCTCCCTAAACCCTAGCCGCCTCTCATCCCCCCCAACCCTAGTTGTCCCTCTCCCTCCTCTCTCTCCCCAGCCCCCTTGCGCCACCGCCACACCTGCCCACCCCCCCTGCCGCCGCCCACAGCCACCCTGTTGCCTCCCACAACCATCACCACCACCACTCCAGCCACCACCCACCCCTCTGCCAACCCTCCACCACCTTTCAACACCCTAACCCACTCTATTACAATGGCTTAATCCATCAAGTACACCCAATCCTCTACCCATCTTCTTCCCCGAAACCTTCGGACAGCTTTAGTAACTTTCCAGTTTCTGGCACGTTGACGTCGTAAAAGGCATCTTCTGCTCTGTTTGCCTGCGGCTCATGGTGGTGGTGATTGTTCCTCCATGCTGGCGTAGGTTTCTATCTTCTCCTACTACCCCTACGAGGGTTTTTGAGATCCATGCTTAGATCTCCTATATGCTACTTCTAGTCCATGTGTTGGACTTATCCTGCCGACTAGTGACTACTACCTCTGTTGCTATCTGCGCCCTTGATTTTGACTATCTCTATCATCTTGGATGGCAATTCCTGACCTTCCTCGCAATTTGTGTGTCACTACCATCAAGTTGGATGGCCCCAACTATCATCTCTGGGCAGCCTCCTTTGAACTGTATGTCAAGGCTCTAGGGCGTTTCTCTCATCTGTCGACCAAGGGTCCGGCCATCCCTGCTGCTGATGTTGATGACTAGACCAAACATACCTATGATCTCTGGTCCAAGGAAGATTATGGTGTTATGACATGGATGGTCAATAGTGCGGAACCTAACATCATTCAGTCTCTCCTTCGCCTCAAGACTGCCAAGGATATGTGGGATCAGCTCTCCCACATATACTCTCACCAGCATAATCCGAAGAAGGTTTTTGAAATCTTCAAGCTACTGGACAAACAGGAGTACTCTGCTACTGACTCCATGGAGGATTACTACAACAACTGTTGTGCTTTCTGGGATGAGTTTGAGGTCTACCATCCTCTGTTTGCAGATATCACAGAAATCCAGCGTCAAAGGAACGAGCTTCAACTTGTCCAGTTCTTTGCTAGTCTGCCTTCCTCTTTTACAGGAGTCGTTGATCAGATCCTCTCTAGTGATCCCCTTCCTATCCTGAGAGACGTTCTGAAGCGTGTTCAACGCCTTCCTTCCGTTTCGCAAAACCTACCTGACTCCTCTAACAGAACTGTTGACTCAAGGTCAATTAGGTCAATGTTGACTCACGTCTAAATTGACTAAACTCGTGTTTTGATGATGACTAACCATTCCACATATTGGTGTCTAATGTCTCTACTTGAGTGATTTCAGATTAGGTATAGACACACTCCAAATGCCCTAACTTGCGCATATCAAATTGGAGAAAAGACAAGTCAAAGTCAATACAAGTGCACATTTTTGTAATATGATGTAAATCAATTAGAATCATGTTTTAAATCACTTGTAATGATTGTATGACTTGTAATTAAGCTTAGAAAAAAATCAGGAGCACTTAGATCAAATGTTTAAGCACTCAAAAGCTATTTTCCAAAATTCACATCAGGTTGTTCATCGGTCGAGTTCTGTGAGTTGCAAACTTGACCGATCCTGATTGGATCTTAAAAATGACTTTTGATCGGTCGAGTTTACACTTCACAGAACTCGACCGATGGAGTAACTGACCAATTCAATTTTCATTGGTCGGTCGAGTTTCCCCAGGACAAACTCGACCGATGGTCTAAATATCGACTTTGTCTTTTACTCTATCGGTCGAGTTACCCTTATCAAAACTCGACCGATTGCATTGTACGAAAAAGTGCAGAAAAGTGCTTCTATCCATTGTGGAGTTGCAACAAGTGAAAATATATCCGTTGCAAGCCATAAAACGGCTAGTTTTCGTTCTCAAGTGTTCCCAAAGGCTAAGAGGCATCCCCAGCTATAAATAGGACCCCTTGGGCTTCATTCCAAGGTTGAGCATTCAATGCAAAACTCTATGTGAGGTTCCTATTCTATAGTTGAGTGCTTCCTACAGACTCCTCTCTCTCTCTAAGCTTAATCACTTGCTACATCCATTAGAGTGAGTAGGAGATTTATAAGAGAGCTAGTCCTCCATGTATTTCTTGTGAGGCTCTCACTTCCATCACCTCCCTATCTTTCATTTCAATCATGAAGATGAAGGTTCTCTCTCTTGGCTAAGAGAGGTAAAGAAGAACAAGGGAAGGCGTCCCTTGGTGTAGATCAAGGCTGAAGACTTAGAGAAAGAGTGGGTAAGACCTTGGTGAAGGCAGAAGACTCCTTGCTCAAGTGGGTAAGTCCTTGGTGAAAGCTTCTCCGAGTGAAGGTGAAGTCAAAGGCGGAAGATCCAAGAAGAGTAGGTAATCCCTGCAAGGCTGAAGACTTATGCAAGAGTAGGTAAGTCCTTGGAAGAAGGCGGAAGACTCCTTGCAAAGTGGGTAAGTCCTTGGTAAGGTTGAAGACTCATTGTATTGGATAGGTAAGTCCTTTGGTTGGTCATGTATTGTATCTCTTATAATGAATATAATGAAGATGCAAGGTTAAGAAATCCTAGAGGTTGACCTCTCTAGGTGGTGGACTGACTCACTTCTAGTTTGAAGTCTGGAACCACTCTAAACAGCTTATCAATTGGTGTATGTTCAATCTCTCTCTCCCTTGCTATGCATGTTTTAGTTGCACACAAATTTCCTATTTAGCAACCTTATCTTGTGATATATCTTGAAGGTCTAATGAATTTTGTTTAAGTACATTCAGCTCTATTCACCCCCCCCCCTCTAGAGCATCTAATCACCCATCTAGGATCCAACAATTGGTATCAGAGTGGGATTCTCCAAGCATACTTCAACAAGTAGGAGAAGATGGGTGACTACCAAGGAGGGAGATACTTGATCAGCCTACCAATCTTTGAAGGGAGCAATTTCTTCTATTGGGGAAGAAGGCTTCAATTCTACATCTAAGGATCAAGTCTTAAGATGTGGCAAATGGTAAACATCTCATACATGCTACCAAAGACAAAGATTGAAGAATGGGATGAAGCTACTTTGAAGAAAGTAACCTTGAATGCTAGAGCCATGCACATCGTCTATGCCTCCATGACCCCCACTAAGTTCAACCGGATTTTCTTCATGTGAAACAGCCTATGAGGTATGGAGAAAGCTATGCATCACTTATGAGGGGACAGATCAAGTGAAGGAAAGCAAAGTCTACATGCTCAAAGGGCTGCTTGAGAACTTAAAGATGGGAAAGGAGAAGAGGATAGCCAACATGTACTCAAGGCTCAACACCATTGTAAATGGTTTTGCTGTTCTAGGACATCCTATGAGTAGAGGAGAGATCAACTCTAAGATCCTTAGAACTCTCCCCAAGAGGTGAGAATCCAAGGTGACTTCCATTAAAGAAGCAATGTCTCTTAAGGATGTCCCTATTGAAGAGCTCATTGGAAATCTATAAGCACATGAAGCCACACTTGACAAGAGGGAGGAAGTAGAAAGACAAGAAGAGAAAGAACTTAAGAGAATAAAGAAGGATGAAATCAAAGCTCAAATCAAGGCTATTCTTGGTCAAGCTTCTCCATCCTCTCAAGTTGAAGAAGATGTCATGTACTCCAAGGGTAAATTCTACAAAGGCAAGTCCTCCTCCATCCGGTGCTTCACATGTGGAAAGAAGGGTCACTTCAAGATAGATTGCCCACAAGTTATAAAGACCCATCATCACAAGAAAAGAGAAGAGAAATGGCACTCAAGCTCAAGTGACTCCTCCAACTCAAGCTCAAGTGAAGATTCAAGTGAAGGATCAAGCTCAAGCTCTAGTGATGAAGGAGAATGCCATTTTTCTCTTATGGCATCAACAAGTAAGGACTCAAGTGAGGTAAATCTAAACTCTTTAGATAAAGAATCTTTGATTGCTATTATTCATGATACGTGTGCCTCTCTTAAGTCTTCTAAAAGGAAAAAGAAAAAGCTTTCTAGAATTGTTGATAATTTGCATGTAGAACTAGATGATCTTGAACATGCTAATTCTTGCTTGCTTGATGACAAAAATACTTATCTTAGCCAAGTAGACTCTCTTAAACTTGAAAATTCTAGTTTGCTTGATAAGATTAGATTTCTAGAAGCTCAACCTCTCATGCCTAGTTCTAATGAAGAACATACTTTAATTGTTGATTCTCTCATGCATGATATTGATGTTCTTAAATCTGAAAACAAGTACAAAGATTTTGTTTTGCAAGGATAAGAATCTGAAAATGGTGTTTATCTTTCTAAGATTTTTTGCTTGAAACAGAAAATGCCTCCTTGCTTGCTAAAATCAATGTGCATGAATCTTGTTCTAGTTCTACTAGTAGAGAGAATGATGTTGTTGCTCTTCATATTGATAGATATTCTCATTTAACTAAAGCTCTTTGCTTCGAAAATGATCTTTTGCATGCTAGAGATAATATCAATAATTTGTCTTCTACTATTGCTTCTCTTAAGCATGATAATGACAGTTTGAGATCCTCTTTGCAAAGATTCTTAGTTGGTAAAAAGAGTCTTAATGACATCCTACACCATTCTACTTAACAAATTGGTAGACATGGTTTAGGATATGATAGTAGTCAAAGGAACAACAAAGGTAAAGGACCTCCAATATTCCATGGAGAATCATCTAGTTCCAAGACTATGGGCACATGCAACTATTGCAATGATTTTGGTCATTATTCTACTTGTTGTCCTTTTAGGAAAGCACCCAAGAGCAATAGGACTTGGGTTGCTAAGCTAACCCCTCCAGACCCAAAAATATGATTGGGGACCATTTCATCTTTCTTCTTGTAGGTACTTGCAAATGGATTGACTTGAGCCATTGAATTGTAAATTGACTTCCCAATCTACATGAAAGAAGAAAGGTGAGATGTGTAGAGGGTGACAACAAGTTGAAAAAGGAATGGTAAGAACAAAGGTAATGTTTTCTTGTTTATAACCATTTCTAACTTGTTTTTGTCAAGTTAGTGTGCACTGTGCATGTGGTTTTTGAGTCAAAAGTGGTATTTTGTGTTTCTCTTCACACTCTTGCTGAAAAACTATTTCTAATGCTTCTATAGTGCATTACTAACTTGCTTAGACATTTTTTTGATTTTATGCAGATGTTGCTCCAGTTTCAGTTTTTGGTGCAAGACTAGTGTTTTTTATGTAGAAACGACCTTCTGAGCAAGGCTCATCGCTTTTCCATGAGCCCTGGTACTTTTTGGGCAAATTCTGTCATCTTGAGGGTCAAAATTGTGTTTTATTATTTTTCTGCAGCACCTTCTCTTACATTTTGGGTTGTTCAAGTATATGCTTTAACTTGATTTTCTTTCTATGCTTGGATAAGCCCCTATATGTGCTCTTCTACTCTCCTTATATAACTTTGTGTTATCTCCTTTCTCTTTAATAAGTGATGTTTCTTATTTCTTCATAACTCCACTTTTTGAAATGACAAATGGGGAGAAAGGTATGTCTTCTTTTAAAAGAGGAAGAAGGCATGTCTTACATGAAGAGGAGAAGTATGTCTATGTAAAGGGGAGAAGGTAAATGGGAGAAGACATATATGTGTAGAACATATATATGTAGAAGACATAGTATTCTATAAATGTTATGAAAGCTAACCATGCAGGAGAAATAGCATCAATTGAGGGGGAGTATGAGAACTCCATGTGCATCAATTGAGGGGGAGCATATGAGCTCAATCCTATTGAAACCCCTAGGTTTCTCCGAAGGTATGATTTTACTTAAAAGCTTTCGATACATTTATGGAATGGTTTGTCATCTTCAAAAAGGGGGAGAATGTTGACTCAAGGTCAATTAGGTCAATGTTGACTCACGTCTAAATTGACTAAACCCGTCTTTTGATGATGACTAACCATTCCACATACTGGTATCTAATGTCTCTACTTGAGTGATTTCAGATTAGGTATAGACACACTCCAAATGCCCTAACTTGTGCATATCAAATTGGAGAAAAGAAAAGTCAAAGTCAATACAAGTGCACATTTTTTGTAATATGATGTAAATCCATTAGAATCATGTTGTAAATCACTTGTAATGATTGTATGACTTGTAATTAAGCTTAGAAAAAATCAGGAGCACTTAGATCGAATGTTTAAGCACTCAAAAGCCATTTTCCAAAATTCACATCAGGTTGTTCATCGGTCAAGTTTTGTGAGTTGCAAACTCGACCGATCCTGATTGGATCTTGAAAATGACTTTTGATCGGTCGAGTTTACACTTCACAGAACTCGACTGATGGAGTAACTGACCAATTCAATTTTCATTGGTCGATCGAGTTTCTCCAGGACAAACTCGACCGATGGTCTGAATATCGACTTTGTCTTTTACTCTATCGGTCAAGTTACCCTTATCGAAACTCGACTGATTGCACTGTATGGAAAAGTGCATAAAATTTCTTCTAGCCGTTGTGGAGTTACAACAAGTGAAAATATATCCATTGCAAGCCAAAAAAATGACTAGTTTTCGTTCTCAAGTATTCCCAAAGGCTAAGAGGTATCCCCAGCTATAAATAGGACCCCTTGGACTTCATTCCAAGGTTGAGCATTCAATGCAAAACTATATGTGAGGTTCCTATTCTATAGTTGAGTGCTTCCTACAACCTCCTCTCTCTCTAAGCTTAATCACTTACTACATCCATTAGAGTGAGTAGGCGATTTGTAAGAGAGCTAGTCCTACATGTATTTCTTGTGAGGCTCTCACTTCCACCACCTCCCTATCTCTCATTTCAATCATGAAGGTGAAGGTTCTCTCTCTTGGCTAAGAGAGGTAAAGAAGAACAAGGGAAGGCGTCCCTTGGTGAAGATCAAGGCTGAAGACTTGGAGCAAGAGTGGGTAAGACCTTGGTGAAGGCAGAAGACTCCTTGCTCAAGTGGGTAAGTCCTTGGTGAAAGCTTCTCCGAGTGAAGGTGAAGTCAAAGGTGAAAGATCCAAGAAGAGTGAGTAATCCCTGCAAGGCTGAAGACTTGTGTAAGAGTAGGTAAGTTCTTGGAAGAAGGCGGAAGACTCCTTGCAAAGCGGGTAAGTCCTTGGTAAGGTTGAAGACTCATTGTATTGGATAGGTAAGTCATTTGGTTGGTCATGTATTATATCTCTTATAATGAATATAATGAAGATGCAAGGTTAAGAAATCCTAGAGGTTGACCTCCCTAGGTAGTGGACTGACTCACTTCTAGTTTGAGGTGTGGAACCACTCTAAACAGCTTGTCAATTGGTGTATGTTCAATCTCTCTCTCCCTTGCTATGCATGTTTTAGTTGCACACAAATTTCCTATTTAGCAACCTTATCTTGTGATATATCTTGAAGGTCTAATGAATTTAGTTTAAGTACATTCATCTCTATTCACCCCCCTCTAGAGCATCTAATCACCCATCTAGGATCCAACATGAACAACCCTTGCTATTCGGACTGGTGACTCCTCCCGTGGATGCGGTCGTGGTCAGGGACGTGGCCGCGAGCGTTCTTCTAGACCAGGACGTGGTTCCTCTTCTCCTGCTGAGACTAATGAACAACGCTTTTGTACCTTCTGTAAGTGTACCAATCACAATGAAGATCGTTGTTGGATAAAGCATGGGAAGCCAGCCTGGGCGAATCAAGTCACCACAGATCATCCTGACACTGCCACTACTTCTACACCTCCGTCTTCCGATTGGATCCGATCAGAGTTTTAGAAACTACTACAAGCATGGCTTGCTTCCTCTATCGAGGCCTCCACTGATGGTAGCACTGCTCTTCTGACTCAGTCTGGTAAAAATACTTGGGTGATCGATTCGGGTGTGACATCCCATATTTCTAACAATCCTATATTATTTTCTCATTTACATAACACTACTGTTATACCTCCTGTTACTCTGGCTGACGACTCTCAAACACCGGCTACTGGTTTTGGTATTCCTAGTTGTCTACCTCTGCACTCTGCTTTATATGTTCCTAATTTCCCTATAAATCTGTTATCTGTTAGTAGAACTGTAAAGAACCTTCACTTCTCTATTACATTTGACCCGGATGGTGTTGTTTTTTAGGATCTTTGCATGAGGACGAAGATTGGTACGAGCCATGAGGGACCAGATGGTTTATATTACTTGGATGTTCCAAAGACTGCGGCGTATCTGACATCTTTTGTGACTGGCATCCAGTGGCACTATCGTTTGGGACATCCATCAACAGCCAAATTAAAGCATTTACTACCTCATATTTCAGATTCTATTTTTCATTGTGAAACTTGTCAATTGCGCAAACAAACTAGAGCAACTTTTTCAAAGAAATTATGTATTGGTTCAAAATAGTCGTTTGATATTATACATGCTGATGTTTGGGGACCTTGTTTTGTTTCGAGTATATATGGATTTCGTTACATTCTAAGCTTTATTGATGATTTCTCTAGGTCCACCTAGATTTTCTTACTAAAGGATAGGTCTAATATTCTTGAGACTATTACTGCTTACTTTGCTGAAATATGTACCCAGTTTAGCAAACCTATAAAAAAATTCGCACTGATAATGCTCTTGAATTCATGCAATCCTCGCTAAGCAGTTTTTGTCGCAAACTGGGTACTATTCACCAAACCTCCTGTGCCAACACCCCGCAACAAAATGGAGTCGCCGAACGCAAGAATTGCCACTTTCTTGATATTGCTCGTACTTTACTTTTTCACTATAATGTTCCCCAGTGTTTTTGGCCTGAAGCTATTTTGCGTGCTATCTCATTAACCGCATGCCATCTTCTGTTCTTGGGAATCAAATCCCTTATTAAATCTTGTACCCTGATGCGCCCTTATTTTATGTTCCTCCTCGTATTTTTGGGAGCACTTACTTTGTTAAAAACCTATGTCCTGGTTTAACCAAACTTGATCCCCGTGCCATCAAGTGTGTCTTCTTAGGGTACTCTAGGACTCAAAAAGGGTACCACTGTTATGATCCAATTTCAAAAAAATGGATGGTCTCGGTTGATGTTGTTTTCTTCGAGCACATGTCATTCTATTCTTCTGCTGGATCTGCCCTTACGTCAGATTTACTAATGGAGACACCATTACCGATGATTGATGATTCTGATTCCCTTGATACTATTCCTGCTGCTGCTACTCCTCAGCTGAAAGTTTATCAAAGAAGACTGAAGATGACAACTCCCTCTATGGCCCCTCCAAAATCTTCTTCCTCAATGCCAGATCAGTCATCACCTCAGGTATTCCTTGACTTAGATATTCCTATCCATTTAAGGAAAGGAACTAGAACATGTACCAAACATCCGATTGGGAATTTTTGTACTACTTCTCACCTGGGGACTAACTTTGCCAATTTTATTGCTTCTCTTTCTGTTGTTTCTATTCCTAAAAATGCTTCTTAGGCTCTTAAACATCCAACTTGGCGTCAGGCCATGGAAGCTGAGATGCAGGCTCTTACTGATCGTAACACTTGGGAGTTGGTTGATCCTCCCATTGATTGTTCTCCAGTTGGATGTCGCTGGGTGTTTACTATTAAATATCAACCAGATGGCACCATTGAGTGTATCAAGGCTAGGCTTGTTGCCAAGGGTTACACACAGACTTACAGCGTCGACTATTTAGAGACCTTTTCACCTGTGGCCCGGCTGAATTCAGTTCGCATACTTATTTCTATTGCAATTAATTCTGATTGGCCCTTATTTCAGCTTGATGTGAAAAATGCTTTTCTATATGGAGATCTGCATGAGGAAGTCTATATGGAACAACCTCCCAGATTTGTACTTCAGCGGGAGTCCTCCAAAGTCTGTCGTTTGTGGAAAGCAATTTATATCTTAAAGCAAAGTCCCTGTGCTTGGTTTGATAAACTGAGCACCATTCTTCAGAAATTTCATTTTAGACGTTCTCAATCTAATCATTATGTCTTTGTTAAATAGACTACTTCTGGCATTGTTATTCTGATTGTATATGTTGATGACATCATTCTATTAGGGAGTGATCTTGCTGGCATTCAGGAGACTAAACGTTATCTAGAGAAACATTTTGTCACCAAAGATTTAGGCACCTTGCTCTACTTTCTTGGGATTGAAGTTTCTCGGTCAGCCTCTGGATTGTGCCTATCTCAGCATAAATATGTTCTGGATCTTCAATCTGAAACAGGTCTTCTTGGTGCAAAGCCTGCTAGTACTCCTCTGGATCCAAACACCAACTGAGATGATGAGAATTCTCCTGCTTCTCCTGATCACCATCAGTATCGATGCATGGTTGGCAAGCTCATCTATCTTACTATCACTTGTGCTGATATCACATCTGCAGTTGGACTTGTTAGCAGATATCTTGACAAATCCCGACAATGTCACTGGGATGCAGTCTGTTACATTCTCAAATATCTGAAGAGCTCCCCTGGGAAAGGTTTGTTGTATAAAAAACATGGTCAATGTAACCTTGTTGGGTGTTCTGATTCTGACTATGCGGGGAGCAAGGTCGATCGATGCTCCACCTTTGGCAACTGTACTTTTGTAGGTGGAAATCTGGTTACCTGGCGTAGTAAGAAACAGACAGTTGTTGCTCGCTCGAGTGCTAAAGTAGAATATCGCACCATGGCGCATACTACATGTGAACTATTCTGGATACGAAGCCTGCTGAAAGACTTTGGCATTTCTGATTCTACTCCTATACCTACGTACTGTGACAACAAGGTTGCTACCTTTATTGCCAATAATCCTACCTTCCATGAACGAACAAAGTATATTGAGGTTGATTGTCACTTTGTTCGAGAAGTTGTCTTATCTGGCCAGATATCTATGCCCTACATACATACCTCAGATCAAGTGGCTGACATCTTAACCAAAATACTTCCGAAGTCTAGATTCACTCCTATGACTGACAAGCTGGGCATGATTGACATCTATGCTCCAGCTTGAGGGGGAGTATTACTATATACACTTTACTGCTGTTTTTACTTAGTGTATTTTGGTTATTTGTCTTTTAGTCACTTGTTTCTTTATCCCATATTGCTTATCTCTAAACGCTGTACTACTCTCTTGTCTTATAAAAGAGAGAGCATTGTATTGGTTTTATTCATTCAATAATAAGCAATACTTTTCTATTCTAGAATAAGATATATCAATATCGAATTTAGAGAGAGTTCTAATAAACTACGTGCTCATTGATGTGATTTATGTGTCTCTTCATCGAACAATTTGACTTAGTATTTAAATAGTCCAATATGTCTTTGTGCTTAAAAGTTTGATGGAGTCAGATGATTGTTAATCAAATTGCACTATGTTAGTGGGTTGTATAGTAGTCGTGTCGTTAGACCAATAAAAAATTGTGTTTATATCTTTATAACAACATGTCACATGTTTGAGGGAGCTAACTGGTTGTTAATTGAATGTATGGTGTGTTTTGGTAGTTTGACTGTGTACTTATTAGTCTATTCAATTATTATATTTCAACAATAGTCAAATTTGTATGTGTACAAACATGTTGGATGGAGTCAAGTTGTTGAATTTAAATTTTTCTAATAATATGTCCTTATAAATGGGAGGGAGTCAGATTTCTATTAATTGAGATGGTCCCTCTCTTTGTGGATAGTGTACAAATTATTAAAAATGACAATGCAGTACTATTGAGTTTGACAAGAAAAAACAATTTCAGTGGAAGTTCAATTATCTGACTACCAATTTATGTGTATATCATATTTTTTATTTAAGTTACGAGTCAAAATTAGTAAATTAAAATAAAAGAAAAGTATAAATTATTTGTTAAATTATTTTAATCATATCACACGTGCTCAACACGTATTATCTGCTCGTATATTTAAAGAAAAGTGTGCAGCTTGCTATTCGAGCTGCTACACCTGCTTTGGGTGTCTATTCCTCTGTTTATCCATATTATTCCGATGCTTCTCATGCTTTACAACAATAGTTTTTTACTTTATGGTTTGTGCGCACACTATTTTATAGTTTGTGTTTTACGGTTACTAATATAAAGAGCTAATACAAACATATAAATATTATACAAGTGTTTGATTTTAGGTATGTATTTTCATCATACCGGTCCGTGTGTATTTTCAATTAGTTTGTGCATTTCAATAGTCTGTGTGCAATCGGTCCAGTCTAATTATGTGTTTAACATCATCAACTTTTTCAAAGGGAGTTCCAGTAAATTATTACTGCTCATTGATCCAATTTATTTCTGTTCAATCTGTCTATCTCAGTGCTAATTAGCTCAATCTGTTAGTGTTCAAACCTTTTGTCTGAATATTAATTAGTCCACTCTATCTGTGTGCATACAAATTCAACAGAGTCAGTTAGACTTTTAATGAAGATGCTTTCTCTTAGTATGTTTTATATAGATTAGCACATGTTAATGCAGTGGTCATCACTAGTCTGATAGAAGAAGAAAAATTCATTTAGATTTTGATATTGACGCGCTATAAGTCGGAAGAAGTCAAGTGGTCAACTGACCAAATGCATTTGGGTTTACTCCGGTAGCTTGGTTATGTGCTCAATGGTCTATTTATTATTTTTTTTTTAGCAACATCTATGATGTCTAGCCAGAGTAGCCCGACTGTTTACGGCTCGGTAAGTCCAGATAAATGACCCGAGTTCGAATCACGCCGAAGGCGCTATGTGAAAAGTAACACGAATTTGATTGGGCGCGGGAGGGGGGCGATTGAACCACACCCTCTAAATAAATAAAAAACATATATGTATGCTAATCAATCTGTGTTGTTCAATTCAACATATTTTTGTATATATAGAATAGAATGAGTGAATTGGTATTAATCAAGCTATTCTTTCTCTCGTAGTGGGTCACTCCCAAAAAAAATTTGTAATTTGTAATTTTTTTTGTAAAACTTTTTTTGTACAGACTAAAAGAAGTCAGTCGGATATTAATCGAGTTATTAGTTGTGTATAGTAGTAATCATGATCCAAGAAAAACAACATTTTCGGATTAAATTTTAAATAATAATCAAACATTTTAATCAGGCATAATAGTATACAACAACATTTTATTGTGCTATTCACGTGCTTAGCACGTGCTTTTAGGTAGTAGTAGTTAGATGTGCAACCGTTACCTTCAGGATTGCAATGGTATTATATCAACCCATCCGCTCGGCGTGTGACCAAATGTCAAGCAGCTCTTGCATACAGACCGTTAGGCTTCTAGCCAAATTTGTGTGAGGAACGTGACATATGCAGCAAACCTCATCAACAGCCAGGTCCGCCCGGTTTGTGGATTGACATTCCCTGTCACGGGCTTCACTGTTGCGGCCCTGTTCAGGAAAATCTTAACCACACATATCTTCAAAAACCCATCCCTAAAAAGATTCATGGGGATTTTATCGGCACGGATTAGTTGTAATAGGGTCGGAACAGTGAATCTGAAACAGGGAACCCCGGTTTGGACGTTTTGAGATTCGTCGTCCCGCAGCCCCACCACTTGATGTCACTGAACCCTGCTTTGCTTTCTCCATCGCTCAGTCACCAAGCGTCGACGTTGTGGTCGAGTGCGACCCGTCGCCCGATGCATCTAATGCAGCAGCCGAGGTGGCGTTACGGGGGAAGGAGTCCCCGGAAACGAGCGCCTGAAGTAGCTGCGGCAGCGGCGGGACTCCTACATCGACGTTGCCCTCCAGGATCTTCACCACGGTGCTCATTGTAGGCCTCGCCTCTTCCTGGTCCTGTATGCACCACACGGCCGTCACAGCCGCCCGACGGGCTTCCTCGGCGTCGTACCCTCCGCCACCGACCTCCTGCAGCCTGGGATCGACCACCGCCGCCAAGTCCCCCTCCACAACTTTCCGCGCCGCCCAGGGTGGGAAGAACCACTTCTCGCGGTCCTCCTTTTCCCCGCCCATGTCCTCGTTGCCTGCCTGGGGGCCCGAGCGCGTTGCCGGCGGGGCATGAACGTTCCGGCGGCCCGAGATGAGCTCTAGAAGCGTCATGCCGTAGCTATAAACGTCGGCCTTGGCGGTGATGGCCACACCGGAGATCCATTCCGGCGCGACGTACCCCCACGTCCCACGCATCGTCGTCAGAACGCGGCTCAAGTCGCGGCCAAGCAGCTTGGCCATCCCGAAATCCGACACCTTGGCGGCAAAGGACTCGTCCAGGAGGATGTTCTCGGGCTTTATGTCGCAGTGGATGATGCAGTCACGGCATTCCTCGTGAAGATAGGCTAAGCCCCGGGCAGTCCCTACCGCTACCCGGAACCTCACGCTCCACGGGAGCACTATCGCCGAGGGCGACGGGGCCGCCGGCTGAGGTGTGGCGGAGGATGGACCCGTCGTTCCTTCTTGAATGCCATCTTCTTCGGCCACCCTGAGCGGGCCGCGGAGGAGGTAGCTGCTTAGGGGCCCGTTGGGCATGTACTCATAAACCAGGATGCGGTGCGGTTCGTCAGAGCAGAAACCTCGGAGGCGGACCAGGTTCACGTGCTGCACGCTCCCGATTGTCCGCACCTCCGCTCGGAACTCGCGGTCGCCGCCGCCAGCGCCACGCCGCTCCAGGCGCTTCACTGCAATCGGGGTCGAGTCCGGAGGGAGCTCGCCGCGGAACACGGCTCCGAACCCGCCGTGGCCTAGCTTCTCCGAGAACCCGCGGGTCGCCGCCGACAACTCCTTGTAGGTGAATACGCGCAAGTTCCCTGCAAATGCCGGTTTCCTAAGACGCTTGGAAGAGATGATGTCATTGTCATAGGTCTTTTTACCCACCAAGTTCTCTCCTTTTCTACTTCCAATTATTCCTTCTCCTTTTCCCCTTTTCCTCCTCTTCTTCCTCCAATGTAGCATGAACAAACCAACCACCAAAGAAACAACGACAATCCCAGCCACGCATCCAGAAAGAATCTCTACCGCAGGCCATTTGCGTCTCTTTGAAGTCGCAGATGAGGAAGACAGCGCCGCGGCCGCAGAGGACCTCGGCGGCAGCCGCAAGTAGAGGACTTGTTCCGTTGTGCTGCCTGACTTGCTGGCGTTCCGGAGATCGAGCACGGTCCCAAACAGGCACCTGCACAGTCGAGACTCTGAGACATAACTAAACCCCTTGCAAGTGCAGTTCTTTCGGCAAGATTCCTCACACAACACCTGACTCTCCGCCGACATTGGCACCCATTTCTCGGCATCTAGTTCAACTGCGCCCAAATTGACAAACTCGTCGCCGCCGTCGTCATTCACACCGGACGAATTCCCATCACTGCAAGATATAGGAGGGCGGCACCCGCCCGAGAAATCCCCGGAGCCCCAAGCAGTGGGGTTAACGGGTTGAAGTCCCGGAAGGCACTGGCAAGGCCGGAACCCACCGACGCCGGCGAGGCAGAACCCGAGGTCCCCGCACAGGGCGTGCACATCGCAGGGGTCCTCTGGACGGGTCCAGAACATCTCCCAGCTCGCGGCCTGGTCTGACCACGTATACTGCCGGAGCTGCCCAGAAGGGTTGACTGCAAACCGGGTCAGAAGCGGGCCTGGGAGCCCCGGCAGCAAGGGTTTCTGGTAGTACACAAATGCCGCTTCTGGAGTGAATGGGTTGTTGAATCGGAATGTGTAGATATACGGCACCGTCATCTCCGGTACGCCGATGAACCGGTTTCCATTCCATCGCCCGGATGACCAGTACCGCACCCGTCGGGACGGCGGCGCCGAGTCACCATATACCAGCTCGAACTCTCCAAAATCGGGTGGCCTGAGCTGAAGCCAGTACGGGCCTGGGGCTGGGTCCGACGTGCTCCGCCAGCTGCTGATTCCACGCCGGGGCGTCACAGCCATGCCCGGCAACCAAGTGTCCCCCGGCTCGTCGAAGCTCTGCCACAGGACCATCCCCGTTCCTCCCGGCGCAACGAGCACGAAGTTGCCCGTGTCCAGAAGGAGCGCCCCCGCGGCGGGTTCGGCGTTCGGCGTCACCCATACCACGCGACCGGCGGAGTCACGCAGCCGGAGCCGGCCGTCAGCGGAGAGCTCGAGGGTTGCGGGCGTGAGGCGGTTGGGGACCGCGTCGGCGCGGTTCGCCAACCAGACGTAGGTGCGGATAGGTATGGATGCGTACCAGATGCCGAGGTACCAGGAGCCGCCACCATCGAGGGTAAAGAACCCTATTTCGAATGTCTGGTTGGGGCTCCGCAGTGTGGAGTTGCCGGTGATAAGGATCGATGTCCCTAGGACTGGGGTGGGCTGGGCGATAACTTTGGCGAAGTGGACGGGTTCCGCCGTCGATGACGCCGCCGCGAGGAGAGCCAGGGAGAACAACCCCAAGGGAAAGAATGACGGTGCTGTTTGGGACATCCTCAGCAGTCTGCCTGTGAGGGCTGGTCTGTCTGGTTGGTGGGCAGCGAGGGGAAGAAAGCAGGTGTGTGGAATTGGCCACTGTTTCGAACTCAGCAGTGCGGTCGCGATGTGGAAACGCTACTGACAGGTGGCCCCGGTTATCCTTGTCGCTCCCGGGAAAGACAAAATGACCATCATTGAATTTGATTCCCGTCCCCAGCTTAATCGCGGGTTTGGACCGCTTGGTAGCTCAATTGGTCAACTACTAACAGCCGCAATGCGAATTCAAATGGATGTGCCCGTAGGCATGGCAGAAAAACCCTGCCCTACACTACCCGACCCGACCCGACCCGCAAATATTGGGTTTTTTGGGTGTATGCGGGTTTTGCGGGTTCAAGTAGAATGTATTAGTGGCATACTCGGGTCTAATATTGTTGGGTCCAAAAACACGTGGGCACCCGCATAAGCCGTCGTCCTTCCGATGTTGGGTAGCTCGGCCAGCTTTGTCGGGACACGGCCTCCTTTGCACGCATCCTCCTCACCCTCGGCCTCGACCACCGACGCGGCCTTCCTCCCAATCAACGCGGACTACCTTTCCCAGGAGTTCGGTGGCCACGGCGTGTCTTTCACTGCCCTCAGCGACAGACGGTGCGCCGTACGGTGCGCCGTACGGCTGGGCCTGGATAGTGGGAGCACCGCGGGCGTGTTGCTCCCCGCGGGTTTGGTGACGTCCTACAAGGCACAGATGTGGCACGGCGCGACGGCGGAGGTGCTGCAGACGGTGGTCAAGCAGGAAGTCGACGATGGGGAGGTGCTTGTCAGGGGAGGCGTCTCGCTGGGCCTGCGCGTCGAAAGAGGCGGCGGGGAAGCAGAGGAGCAAGGGAATGGCGGAGGCAGCTACTGGTGGTCACCCAACATTTGGGGGCTTCGTAGCGTCCGAGGCAGTTCTGACAGGTGCGTCCAGGTACAATCATGATGGCTTGTTGTTTACTCCATCCTTTGTAGTTGTACTTGAGCTGCTAGCTAGAAGAATGAACAATCCTTTCTGCTTCCCTGGCTTGCATCGTCCTTCCCTCTTCGCAGATCGAGCTTATCTCCGTGGACCCTGCGGGCACGGCGGAGGTGACCTACGTGGTGACACTGGACCAGGCCTTGCTCGGCCTAGAGCTCTTAGTGACAAACCTCACACAGTCCCCGCTCCATCTGACGGGATCCCTGGTGGGACACCTTAAGGTGACACCCCGGAGGCGACATACGCCGTGGGTGTTACGACCCCACCTCCCGATAACCCCCAATTAAGGGAGACCAAGAGGTTGAAGCCGCACCCATTAATCCCGGATCAAAGGTTCGACATATAACCATAAACAATTATTAAATTCTAACAGACTATACTGAAAATGGTAATAAAATTTTTCTTTACATACCTTTTGAAAACTTGGATCTCTAAACTTCTATCCACACCGATACTAATCTATCTAATCCTCCTTTGTACTTTAATTCTCTTTTAGTATCACATGTGCCACTTTACTGTTTGTTCTTTTTATTGTACCTAAAACGCCGACAAACAAAACGTCGGTCAGCCGAAGCTGGTATGTGGGGGAAATAGATAATCATGCAACTATGATAACCATGTAATCATTCAATTAATCATTTAACAACCAAGATTACGTTTTAAGTCAAACTACTCAATCCATACCTATCCACAACTCTGTGTTGTCCCTGTAAGGACTTATATGGTACCTCTATAAAGGTGACTTGATGGACCTACCCTCTAGGCAGCCAAAGTCTTTCATGACCTGATGGACCTACCCTCTAGGTAGCCATGTACTAGGTCAACCATTACGACACAGAGGGGATGAATGATTGAGCTAGAAGGCATATACATTATATGACAATCATAGTCACTTTATAATTACAAGAAATAAATAAACATTCAACAGTTTAATTCCATTCAATGCGATTAAACATCCGGGAATCCATCGGAAAACCTAAAGCGGTTATTCTAACTTGATGTCCATGCATTAACATTCAACACAATTAATCAAGCAATCAACAATATCCTGAAAATAATGCATAACATTCAAGTGTCATTGTTTTATTCAAAACATCCTCAAGATCAACTTGGATTCCACCTTATGATTTCTAGGCCAACCTTATGGTTTTATTAGGTTTTTAGCCTTCATTATGCATTTATCACTTTTAATGCTCTTTTAGTTCACAAACCCTAATTTCTGCATCATAGGCACAATTGAATGTCAATTAAGTCTAATATGTTTCTTTTACACTAAAACTATTATATTTATCCTTTTAGGTCATATCCAAAACATTAAGGCTAATTATCATCTTCGGTTTCTTTCAAATTGACAAATCATATTTCATTATAGTTCAACTCACATATATGAACCTTATTTATTACTATTTCCACCTTTATACACTAGGAAACACTAATTATCCAAATAATTCACATTAAAGATCTTTGGTACTCAATTAATCTTCGAATCATCATATTTCTATTTTATTCGTCGATTTGTATAATTAAAACCATTAGAATTAATATCAATATAAATTAGGGTTTCTAATCCCATTAAGGAATATTCATGTACATAGAACCCTAAATTAAACCCACTATATAAAAGATCATCTTTTTAAATCCTATTTTCACTTTTATTAACAACATGTTAATATCAGCTTGAATTACATCATTAAGTCCATCTATCATCAAATTTAAGGATTTTTCCTTAGTTAAATCATTAAAGATGATAACTTTATGTACTTTTCCAATTTCAATCATATAAACTCTAAATTAGACTAATCACGTGCAAAGTTCTTCCTTTTTGAACTCAATGTTCCTTTTTACATTTAACAGGTTAACATCAACTCTAATGATCCATTAAACCCTATTAAACACATTAATTATATCAAAATAGGGTTTCTTAATCTTTAATTCATTAAAGATGATAATTAACACTATATTTCGAACTATGATCAGATTCAGGCTCTAAAACTATTTTTATTGGATTCCTTGCATTTTTCTGATCAAAATACATATATAACTTGTCCTTATTTGACCTACCAATTATTTACTATGAATTTATCAAAATTCACTTACTTTGGGCCAATCCGTGTGTGCCACGTCGCCACTTTCATGCATGTCGCTTGCTGGTTTTGCAAACATATCGAATTGTCAACTTTACCCCCGAGCGGCTCCTGGGCTCTTCTCAGCATTGAAGGGCAAAACCGTCAAAAGTCAGCTCGTCTCCTTCCTCGGGGCTGCGCGTCTGCTGCCGTTAGGTTACGGTTGAAACGCGGCCCGACCGCTACTCCCTGGGCTCCGATGACCGCCCGGAAGATCCCCCTAGCCCCGACGTGCCTCCGCGCAGGCGAGGGAGCAACTGGCCGGTGGCCATGTCGGTCAATCTCGAGCTTCCTAGCTCTGCAGCACGCGGACGTACCCTGGCCGTCCAGCTAGCTTTTGCACACGAGTTTGGGTACCAGATCGCAAGCTGCTGCTCCTCCTGATCCTTCGGCCTCCGCAGCACCTTTAGGGCCTTCAAGCCGTAGCCGAGGTGGCGGAGTTGGGAGTCGATCAGACCTGCAAGTCCACTGCCCACGCAGCTGTGCTGCTGCTACCACGCCCATCCAAGGTGAGGGGATGCTCACCCAAGCTCTTCAGGAGGTCGTGGAATCGATAGGACTTCCCCGCAGACTCTCCCCAGTCCCCCGTTTGTTCCATGGTTGATCTACCTTCACTTCTAGGGTTTGGACGAAAAAGGAAGAAGAAGAAGATAAGGAAGAGGGTGGGAGACGTGAGATCTCTCTGGATTCACCCCCAAGTCTCACCCCTTATATAGGTGAAGTCAACAAAGCCTTATGAGGACCTTCCTTAAGGAAACAGAGTCCTTCTTCAAAAAGTAATCGTTTTCCTTCAAAGAGAAGCAATTCTTCTCTCTCTCTCTCTCCTTTGGTATATCCTATTTCTTGAATAATTAGGAATTCGAATTTCTTCTTACTTATTCTCTCTTTTCTTGCTTTTTAATCCATTGACACTAAATTCTATTTCTTTTAATCAAAATTACTTTCTTTTTAACAATACCTCATAATTCATTAATAATGCAACACATTATCCCCTTATTTTGCCTTTTTAATATTTTCTCTTTCTTTCCTCTTTATTGGGACTCCTTGGATCCCAAAATACTCTATTATTTCGAAATTCTCTTTATTGGATACTTATTATCCTTCTAGATGCATCTTTATGCCTTATTTCACATTATCTTATTTATTTCTCATTTAAACATTCCTTTTTGAGGATTTCTTTTTATTTCTCTTTTATTTTCCTCATTGGCATTCCTTTTAATATTAACAACCACATGGATACAAAATTTCCCCAAGAAATCTCATTTATGCCTCTTTTCATTCATTTTCCACATTATATCATTATTTCCCAGTTTCTTTCTTCATAAAGAAATACTTAATTAACCTTTTTCTTTTCTCATTACTTTATTTATGCAACTTGTACTCCTTGGAGCCCAAGGAACCCAAGAGGCATGAAATCTTCTTTGGATTTGCCTTCTAGAGGTTTCCACATATTTCTTTTATCAAATATTCAATTATTCAATTACTAATTGAATTTTCTTTGTTATTTCATTGTTATTGGGCCCAATAGCCAATAAAGCCCACAACACAAATATCAAGGCTATTGTAAACAAAATCCATGTACTCAAAAAAAAATATACCATTCTTTGTTCAATTATCTTTGATATGAGAAAATTCATTTCTCACCAATTGAACCCAAAATTTGGGGTTATAACAGTGGGGCTCCAGGGTTCCAACTACCGGAGCTACAATACGCCCCCGGAACAGATAATGCTGCCGGGATCCGCCGCAATCGTGCCTCCGGGGTTTCGGCAGCTCGATACAAGCAAGAAGGTCAAGGGACGGGGATTTGGGTTCTTCGGGTGGGGAGGCAAGGGGGTTGCAGAAGCGATCCCACGAGTCCACGATTCGACCGGAACTCCAATGTCTCCAGGCTCCCGGCTAACGAGTCCCAGCCTCCACCAGCCGTGCTGCTGTTGGCCAGGTTCGCTGGCTCGTCATCATCAGTGCCTGGCAAAAGTAAAGTATTTTTTCAGTTGGGTCGGGTATATACTTCTTAGGTCGGGTTTTTCGGGTTGGATATTTGCGGGTTTTTTCTGGATTGGGTTTTTTCGGGTTCGGGTTTTTTTGGGTCAAAATTAATCGGGTCGGGTCGGGTGCGGCTCGGGTTTTCAAAAACCCGACCGGTTGCCATGCCTATGTGCCCGTACTAATCTCTTACCCATATTGCCCCTTCCATGTTTTTAGGTGCTCGGCCTGATACGGTTTTTCTTCTGAGGGTTCTTTTTTTTTTATATAAGTTTGATACTATTAATCGTGTGTCTCATATTGCTGTCGCCGACCCAGATAAGGGGAGATAATAAAAATACATGATATTGTTTAGGCACAAGAAGTACCGATTAAAAAAAAACAAAAACAAACTACTTGCCAAAGTTAAAAGGGAGGCATAAGCATGGCAACGGGTCGGGTTTTTGAAAACCCGACCCGCACCCGACCCGACCCGATTAATTTTGACGCAAAAAAACCCGAACCCAAAAAAATCCAATCCAGAAAAAACCCGCAAATATCCAACCCGAAAAACCCGATCTAAGAAGTATATACCCGACCCAACCGAAAAAAATACTTTACTTTTGCCAGGCACTGATGATGTCGAGCCAGCGAACCTGGCCAACAGCAGCACAGCTGGTGGAGGCTGGGACTCGTTAGCCGGGAGCCTGGAGACATTGGAGTTCCGGTCGAATCGTGGACTCGTGGGATCGCTTCTGCAACCCCCTTGCCTCCCCACCCGAAGAACCCAAATCCCCGTCCCTTGACCTTCTTGCTTGTATCGAGCTGCCGAAACCCCGGAGGCACGATTGCGGCGGATCCCGACACCATTATCTGTTCCGGGGGCGTATTGTAGCTCCGGTAGTTGGAACCCTGGAGCCCCACGACGTAGGTCGCCTCCGGGGTGCTCACCTTAAGGTGTCCCACCAGGGATCCCGTCAGATGGAGCGGGGACTGTGTGAGGTTCGTCACTAAGAGCTCTAGGCCGAGCAAGGCCTGGTCCAGTGTCACCACGTAGGTCACCTCCGCCGTGCCCGCAGGGTCCACGGAGATAAGCTCGATCTGCGGAGAGGGAAGGACGATGCAAGCCAGGGAAGCAGAAAGGATTGTTCATTCTTCTAGCTAGCAGCTCAAGTACACCTACAAAGGATGGAGTAAACAACAAGTCGTCATGATTGTACCTGGACGCACCTGTCAGAACTGCCTCGGACGCTACGAAGCCCCCAAACGCTGGGCGACCACCAGTAGCTGCCTCCGCCATTCCCTTGCTCCTATGCTTCCCCGCCGCCTCTTCCGACACGCAGGCCCAGCGAGACGCCTCCCCTGACAACCACCTCCCCATCGTCGACTTCCTGCTTGACCACCGTCTGCAGCACCTCCGCCGTCGCGTCGTGCCACATCTGTGCCTTGTAGGACGTCACCAAACCCGCGGGGAGCAACACGCCCGCTGTGCTCCCACTATCCAGGCCCAGCCGTACGGCGCACCGTCCGTCGCTGAGGGCAGTGAAAGACGCGTCGTGGCCACCGAAATCCTGGGAAAGGTAGTCCGCATTGATTGGGAGGAAGGCCGCGCCGATGGTCGAGGACGAGGGTGAGGAGGATGCGTGCAAAGGAGGCCGTGTCCCGACGAAGCTGGCCGAGCTACCCAACATCGGAAGGACGACACCTTATGCGGGTGCCCACGTGTTTTTGGACCCAACAATATTAGACCCGAGTATGCCACTAATACATTCTACTTGAACCCGCAAAACCTGCATACACTCAAAAAACCCAATATTTGCGGGTAGGGTCGGGTCGGGTCGGGTCGGATAGGGTAGGGCAGGGTTTTTCTGCCATGCCTAGGGAGGCACCCCATAATAAGCCTCAATCTCGAAATTCAAATTAGAAATAAGATTAGTAAATTTTAATGCAAGATATAGGTCTATTCTTCTTTATTTTCCTCAAGATCGTACTCGAATGTGTAGCAACTGTAGCATATATCTTCTTCCTGATTTTGTTCAAGATGTCAGCTACTACGATCTAGAGCCATAATTAGTGTACATGCATCAACTAAGAGAAGATAGAATATCATGATACAAGTTATTTATGTCTTTGTTGAATAAAAGTAGTACAGCTTTGTAGGTTATCAAAAAGTTTCTCGTTTCTTTCTCCAAATACACGAATAGATGCAACAAGCAAGGATTGATGCTTTAGTGAAAAGGTTCCCCATATATAATTTTGGGTAATGGGGAAGTATTAGTTCTAGATGGTATGTGTCAGTTCACAAGTAAAGAAGAGGTGTTTGATGTTATCTAAGTAGGATCGACACATAACGTATATGGTGGGTCCTTGATTTAGGAATCTTTTAAATGTGTTTTGTCTTTAGGAGGAGAGAAACATGAGAGCGTTTATCGGTAGTGTTTTTGATGTTTAGTTTCATATTAGTTACAATATTCCCGACTAACCATAGATCCGTCCAGAATTTAGTATACTTAGAGGAAAGAGGATGCACATCAACGTTGTTTTGTATGATGTAGCTAGTTTGTTGAGATATTCTCATAGGGGGGATGTACATGTGCTTTTTATACTATGCCATGGGTTCCTATTTTTTGTACTATTGTTAAATAATAAGAGGTCTCCATATGGGTTGTTTATTATCTATAAGGTTGTAAATGGTTAGGATATTATTAGTTAAGGGACAACCCATACTAAAAAAATATAAGGTTATACGAAAAGCTTTGTCCTACCCGCTTCACACTTTTACTTATCATGATGACGTTGGATTGTTAAATTTGAGGTGATAATAGATTTCCTAATTCTCCAAAAAGTCATCACTGCTGCTTGTTTAACTGTGATATTTTTGGACACTGCTAAGTTGATTGAACGAACGTATGAAGAAAATTGACTTCCTTGATGATAAATCATTTACTAAGGCATACCTACAATTTTTCTTATATAAATAAATTATATTTTAATTGGTTGTATTTTAGGTGTATACCACCATATACATAACATATAACCATTTAATTTTTTTTGAAGTATATTTTTTAGAATATAAAATATTATAAGCACTGATGAATTCAAGATATTTGTATGTATATGTTGATTTACACATTAGGTATGGAATAAATAGGTGCATGTAATGGTAGTTTAACGTTTTAAATGGAGTAGGAGATTACCCTATTCGTTACATGAAACACTGATACATGTGGGCATACGAGTAAGAATTCAACCAAAACTTCAATTTCTAGTTAAAAAATAAACCAAATAAATATAAAACAAAATAGCAGACAAATCTACTATACCTCAACATGACTGGAATTTCCAATATCGACCTAGAAAATTTTGGTGTAGAATAAGACCCAACCCTCTAGAACTATGCAACAAATCTCAGATGGTTGGGTTGAAATTATGTGGGATGTCAACAGACGGATGAAAAAAAGTTGGCAATCAATTCGATGATATAACAACTTATTCAAGTCTGGGTGATTTAAGTAAGATAAATACATTATATCCTCAACTAGATGATTTATCCCGATAGAAAGTAAATTCTAGCATTCAACAATTGCAAGCATGAGTACTTTTGAGAGTATTACTTAGTCTATGTATTTTGTTTCATATATGGTCTTAGAACTTTTTGGCTCATTAGTGTATGGACTTATAGTCCATTAGGGATGGTTTGGGTGATGACTTCCTAAATCCTGGCGATCGGTAATATGTTGAGTTGTTGTCGTTGTTTCAGAGGGTGGTCGAGCAAGGAGATGTTGTAGGCGGGTGTCAGCCAGCGTAAGGAATAACAGAAATAGCACGAGGAGTGGGGTAGTTGTTCATCCCGCCGAACATGGCGTGATTAGAGAAGTACGCCGTTACTGTTACGACAATTCAGGAGCAGCAGTTCTGAGTTCCGCTTACTACGGGGACTGTGATCAAATATAATACCAACTACCAGTATTCACAAAAACAGTGGCCAAACTGGGCCTTAGGGTTTGTCCACTACCTTGTACTTGCCTCCACTCCTATATATATGAGAGAGGCATGCCCATCTATCAATAAGAAAAATACATGTGATTTACACTATTGTTGTTTTCTACATGGCACTAGAGCAGGCTTTCCTACATCCCTAATCCAAAGAGAGAGAGATAAAAGGAGAGAAGCCCCATTTACCAGGTCACTTCCACCCCTAGGCATTGCTTGGTTGCTTGCATGGATGTCCCTCCCTTTCTATATTAAGGAGTGCATCCATGAAGTGCATCCATCTCTAAAATCCAATCTTTATGATGTTTCTTTGTTGTGACTGTTAAATCTATTAGACTGGTGCATCATATGTTGTCTTCTTCCTTTCCATCTAGGGTTCAATGTTCATGAAGTTTTCAAGAATTAGGTGTTGGATTAGGATTCAAGAACCAATATTAGGATGATATAATAGAGGTAACTGGTCCATACCTTGATCTTAAATATGATTCTTTTGTTTTTTGCTGATGCAATCTATCAGTAAATGTATTGTAGAACATGCTATGTCAATGACATAAAAAATGTATGACTCTGTGTGCATCCCTCAAAAGTATATTTTTTCATGTACAATATTTTACAAATTCAAGATCAAGCCATCATATCAGTATATCATGATCTAACACCTTTTTCTATGGATATTAATGTTATGTTGGTGTACTTAATAAAGTTTAAGTAGATCAAGAGAATTATATGTAGCTTGTATGACCCAGATGGTCAGACATAGTCTTTGCAATTTTGACATCATATGACGAGGACAACACACTTTCATTGATTGACCTATGTGGTGGGGCACAATATTTGTAGTTGTTGACATCATATAGAGAGTTCATGACACTTTCAGTTGTCGACACTTTACAGTGGGACTCACCATCTTATTTTTTAAGGTAGCTCCCATGCATGATGAAACCCAACCTATTTTACATGCACAAAGGTGTGCACTAGATCATATCGATTCCAAGTATAGATTATTCTACACGTAATTCAATAATGATTAAGTAATGTAAAAAGGCATTCTTAAGTATGATACTAAGTAAAGATTTTCATTTTATTGACAATTTAGAGTTCATTTACATGCCCCTTTTAAAAGATTATTTGCATTTTATTATGTATCTTCTAAGATTAGTCACTTACAATAGTTTTATAAATACATGTCTATATGTGGGAAAACATAATGGTCAATAACAAGGACTAGCTTTTAATAGGTTGATGCATGTACAAGCACCTGACTTGGTGGGGTCCATCTATGTGACCCAAAGAGGTTTATCTTGATTTCAATTTTATGATGTATTAAGTTCTTTTTGGACCTTGACGTAATAAGATTTATAAAAAGAATAAGTATGAGAACCAATGTGAAATCATGTTGACCTTAAAGTATTGTATTATTCTTATGGATGGTGTTGTTATTGTGATGCACGACAACCACAAGAATGAAATTACTAAAAATACTTTGATTAAAACCAAACAAACATTATTAAAACTTACACATAAACAACATGGAATAAAAATGTCAAATTAAGTACAAAATAAATATAAACCAGGTCATTCATATATATGTATTCCACTAGTTCTATACAACATTTAGACTAGTGACCTCAATCACACCTATATACAAAAGAGAGGTATTCTTGTTCATATATTATGACATTTATAACTGATGTAACATTTCAAAGTACACATGCCTAAATCTCAAATTACTAATACAACTTTTTGAAACTTCCCATCCAGACCTGACAATACATGGACAACTCTAGGACTGGCTACTCCAAACACACAAAAACCACCTATCTCAAGTGATCCCACAGACATTACCTACCTTCAGGTGATCCCAAAAACATGACCTATCTCCATATAGCATATCTTCTTCATTAATACACGGGTTCATTTGTTGGCCACCTAAAACAGATGTAAAAAACTATGGGGTGAGACCCACTATCCTAGTAAGTATAACAATCGATAACATTTATCATTTACCTTAAAGTTTATCATTAAGCTCGATAGTGACAATAAGATTTATATATATGGAGCACATAGTTCAACAAGAAAGAGAATTTATACCATGTATATACCTGATCCATACACTTACTTGTATTGAATATGAATGACATACAAGATTTGGAACAAGTAAAGCACATCAAAGTGCATTCATGTTATTCTCCAATGAAACATGAATAGATATACCACTCAACTAAGTTACACACTTTATTGTGCCCTGGTTAGTTTGAGTTGTACCACTCAAACTACTAGCTAGACACTACATGCCTCTTAAGAAATTTGTATAAGATCTAATGATATCTAGGTTCCATTAGATCTATCTCCAAAGGATAGATCTAACAGAGACATGATCAAAAGGAGAACCACATATCACATGTCCATCATGGGTACATATGTCATGTCACCAATCATAGGATATTCAAGCCAATCAAAATATTGAGATACGACCTTAATCGCTCTCCATCACATATGATCAGTCCATCAGTCACAACCAAGTCCCAACAAGATTTTATAGACATAAAGGTATACCAACCCCAATCGTCCCCATATAATCACTAATATACATCTTAGAGCATATTCTCAAAATCCTCATATTGCTACAAGATTAACTAATTTCATTATTTCCCCTAACAACCCAAGGAAAAGAAAATATATGAACCTAAGGTACTACATGATTAGGGTTGCACTTGATATTTAGATCAGTCACTCATTTTTCCAAATACATCAAACAAGATGCATATAATCAAAAATATATTAATATTAATCAAGCCTTTGCAATTGAAGATAATATAAAATGCATTATCATACATTCCCAACTACCCAAAATAGTGTTTATATGTGTGTAATATCTCTGACCATACCAATGTCAACAAATCAATCTAGGGAACATCCATGCCCTATTATTTATAAAGGCCACCCAATTAGGGTTCATGTATCATTATTGTCTATAACAAGGCCCAAACCACCAATACCATAAAAGCCCCATCAAGGTTAAGTTCATTTAGGTACCCTTATCATATGAAATTTGCACATTGCTTCATAAACACTAGTATTGTAATGACCCCCTCCCCATGTTATCCCCAATTAAGGTGGATTGAGAGGGCAAGGGCCATTATCATACAAGGTTTAGAAATTAATAAAAAATAATTATAAATTTCATTCAAAGGAAAAGAGTTTGAAACAGTATAAAAGATAAACTCTACACAAAGGAGTTACATTGTATGGGAATCTATTATTTGCAACATGAATTAAAATCTATCTAGCTAAATCCTCCATGGTGAATTTTGAGCATCTTTTCTTTTGGTTCCTTCTTCAATGGATGTCCATTTTGTAGAGTAACAACAATTTAAGATGAAACACCGTGAAACAAAACAACGATCAGTATAACAGGCTATATTGGCATGTAGGGGAAACAAAATATTCGCATGTAGGGTAACAACATAATCAACCATATCAACAATTATGATTATAAAATTGAACAAGCACTTTCTTGTTTTAACCTCGCTACCCTTATCCTCTTTTTGCAATGGTGTGCCCTCTCTTTAGGGGAGCCTCTTTGTGGGGAACCTTCTCTAAGGGTTTTGGTCCCTGCAGTGAACATTTCATAACCTTCCCTCACCCGGTCCTGGTTTCTTGCATATGCCTTCTATTCTAGGCTTAACCTAAGGTGACCTTCCATTCTAGGCTTAATCGCCAATCATCCCCGTGATGACTTTATTCATGCCATGCTCTTTAACTCACCAAAGATCGTTATAGGGTTTGAACATGTTACAGTTGCATAAAATGATATGCATAGTGACTTTATAGTTGCAATAAGTAAACATGCAATCATTTGACTACAATCCATCCGGGAAAACTCCAAGAAACCACATAATTCAGTTAAGTTGATTACTCATAGGAGTAACCACATACCTTTCTCAAACGTAACTCAAAGTCTAAGAAATAAGTACTGTTTGATATTAACCAAGCAATCACCCTAAAATTAGTGTATAACATCTGAGTATTGCTATTTTGGTCATAAAATCATATTAAGACTGACTTGCATTCCAAGTTAGGGTTTTGGGGTCAAATTAGGGTTCCATTAAGGTTTTGCCTTTTCAAACCCTAATCATCACTTTTAATGCCTTTTTAACTTACAAACCCTATATTTGATGTTTTATACATTATTAATCTCAAATTAAGTCAAAAGTGTCCTTTTTATCCAAAAAGACTCAACTTTATCCATTAAAGTCATTTAAGCATATTATGATCATTAAATTAAGTAACTAGGGTTTCCATGCCTTTAATACATTATAGTTAGTAACTTTAGGCACTTTTGGAATTTGGTGCAAACTCAAGATTTGAAACTATTTTTAATGGAATCTATTACGACCCCACCTCCCGATAACCCCCAATTAAGGGAGACCGAGAGGTCGAAGCCGCACCCATAACTTCCAGATCAAAGGTTCGGCAATTAACCAAGAATAATTATCAAATTTTAACCTACTATACTGAAAAGCTATAAGAAAATAAATTTTTGCATACCCTTTTGAAAACTTAGATCTCTAAACTTCTATCCACTTAAGGATTCTACTCTAACTAATCCTCCTTGAATTTAACTTCATGTATTTCACAATATGATGATTTATTGTTTGTCCTTTTGGCTTGTACCTAAAACGCCGACAAACAAAATGTTGGTCAGCCGAAGCTGGTATGTGGGGGAAACAATAATCATGTAAATGCGTTAACAATGTAATCATTCAATTAATCATTTAACAACCAAGATTACATTTTAGATATAACTCCGCGATCCAATAGTACCCTATCCTCTATGTTGTCCCCATTAAACCCCTCATGATCCACCTATAAGTGAAACAATTTCTAGGGTTGAGTCACATGGCACTACTCGTAAGTAGCCCACTCCTTAACTCATGACAGGCTAATGAGTCTCATGGCACTACACGTAGGTAGCCCAGTTTATAACTCTCGGTAACCTAGACCTTGCTCGAGGATTACCCCTTTTTTTCTTAGCCTTTTCAAAGCAATAGAGGTGGACCCGGATCTAGTCAGTTATATACGCACATTTATAATGATAATCATAGTCACTTTATAGTTGCATGAAATAAATAAACATCCAACAGTTATTTTCAAGCAACCGATTAAAACTTCGAGAATCACCGTGAAACTAGAGAGATTATTCATAATCGTAACCACATACCTGATTTGATGAGTCATGTAGATTATTCAACATATACTTCATGTATATACCATCAAACCAATCAACAGATCCAAGCAAGTAATTCAATCATCACATAATTCCTGAAAAGAATGTGTACTCTATTTATTACATACTTTATCAAGAATCTACTTTATTGACTTCGATTCTCTTTCTAAGGTTTCTAATCTGCATTAAGGTTTCATTAATATCCATTAGGGTTTCTTAGATCAATTTCTCAAAATTTATCCATTTTAGGTCAACAAACCCTAAAATACTCTTTTCCATTTATATGAACCTTAATTGCTCAACTATCCAGTTTAATAGTCTTTTATACCCAAATTGACTTAGGACCATCACATCCCTATTTATTCATGGATTTGAACCATTAAAACAATTAAAAGACATATTCATCTAAATTAGGATTTCCAAGCTCATTAGTGCATAATCATGCACGAACCCTAAATTAAACCAATTATAAAAAGATCAACTTTTTAGATCCTTTTTTCACTTTTATTAACAACAGGTTAATATCAACTTGAATTAACCAAAAAAACATCATTAAGTCCATCTATCATCAAATCTAAGGGTTTTTCTTTAATTCAATCATTAAAGATGATAACTTTATGTCCCTTTTCAAATTTCAAGCACATAAACTCTAAATTAAACTAATCATGTGCAAAGCTCTTCCTTTTTGAACATAATGTACTTTTTTACATTTAACAGGTTAACATCAACTCTAATGATCCATTAAACCCTATTAAACACATTAATCATATCAAAATAGGGTTTCTTAATATTTAATTCATTAAAGATGATAATTTACACTACATTTCGAACTATGATCAGATTCAGGCTATAAAACTATTTTTAATGGGTTCCTTGAATTTTTCTGATCAAAATACATATATAATTTGTCTTGATCGGAGTTACGAATCTTTAATTATGAATTTAGCAAAATTTCACTTACTTGGCCAATGATTGCGCCACGTCATCTCAGACTCATGCAACGTTGGCTTGTCTAAAAACATAACCGAATTACTCCTTTACCCTCATGTAAGTTGTTGGCTTTTGAATACCCGAAGGGGTAAA
This sequence comes from Alisma plantago-aquatica, assembly GCA_963693085.1. NCBI lineage: Eukaryota > Viridiplantae > Streptophyta > Magnoliopsida > Alismatales > Alismataceae > Alisma > Alisma plantago-aquatica. Next base: position 320,077,788 of record OY856412.1, on the reverse strand, counting down.
ACGGTCCAACTCCACCCTTGCCCTTTCTTCTCCGCGCAAACCACAGGCTGACTCCCTAGTCGTCGACCTATAGAGCTCCTCGGCTGCCTCCCACCACCTCGGGACTCGGATCTCACCGGAAACTCCTCCCCTACCTCTGTCCTCCCCTACCACAGTCAACCAGGCTGCACGGCGCGACCAAAACAGCCAGTTCCATGAGAACCACGTCTTTTCTATCCGTGGTTTGACAGCCCACTTGCAGGCGCTGTGCGAGGACTTAAGCGAGGAGATGGTGACTGATCACCCCTTGGTCATCGTAGGAGCGTTCCCCTTCTATCAAAAGTAGGTACCACCCCTCAATGCTTCCCAGAAAAGGTATATACTCTCCTCTTTAGGGTTTAAATGTAAGGAGACATGAAAAAAACGAGGAAGAGAGTGGGAGATGTGGAATTTCTCTGGAACTCATCCCAAAGGGTCTACCCCTTTTATATAGGAGGGTTTTCACACCCTAAGATTTTTATTCAAGGGAAACAAATCCTTTTCCCACTTGGAAAGTGATTCCTTCATTAGAACACAAATTTTCTCTCTCCTTTGATATATCCTATTTCTTGAATAATTAGGAATTCGAATTTCTTCTTACTTATTCTCTCTTTCCTTGCTTTTTAATCCATTGACACGAAATTCTATTCCCTTTAATCAAAATCACTTTCTTTTTAACAATACATCATAATTCATTAATAATGCAACACATTATCCTCTTATTTTGCCTTTTTAGCATTTTATCTTTCTTTCCTCTTTATTGGGACTCCTTGGATCCCAAGAAACTCTATGATTTCAAAATTACTTTTTAAGGATACTTATTATCCTTCTAGATGCATCTATATGCATTATTTCACATTATCTTGTTTATTTCTTATTAAAATATCTCTTTTTGAGGATTTCTTTTTATTTCACTTTTATTTTCCTCATTGGTATTCCTTTAAATATTAGCAACCTCGTGGATACGAGATTTCACCAAGGAAACTCATTTATGCCTCTTTCCACTCATTTTCCACATTTTACCATTATTTTCAATTTCTTTCTTAATAAAGAAATACTTAATTAATCTTTTCTTTTCTTATTGCACTCTTTATGCAACTTTGGACTCCTTGGAACCCAAGGATCCCAAGAGGCATGAAATCCCTCTTTGGATTTGCCTTCTAGAGGTTTCTACATATTTCTTTTCTCAAATATTCAATTATTCATTCACTAATTGATTTTTCTTTGTTATTTCCTTGTTATTGTGTCCAATAGCCAATAAAGCCCACCACACATACATCAAGGCTATTGTAAACAAAATCCATGTCTTCAAAACAAATTATATCATTATTTGTTCAATTATCTTTAATATGAGAAATTACATTTCTCACCAATTGAACCCAAAAATTGGGGTTGCAACATCCTTCCCCTCTTATAGGAATTTTATCCTCAAAATTCTATCAAGCAAACAAACAATTCAGGATAAGACTTTTCTATGTCCATCATTGGCCCCTATGTGGATTTACCGTACTCATGGCGCTTCTACAGAACCTTCATCATCACATATTCTTTTCTCTAAGTTCTTTCATCCCGACGTCTATAAACTGCACAGGTGACTCAGGCCATGTCAGCCTCCCTTGGGGCTCACTAGGTTCACTGCTCAGCACATGGTCGGGGTACCTCACGTAGTGCTCTAAATTGGACACATGGAACTCATCACACATTACTTTATCCTGAGGGGTAAGGTCAAACTTAACCTTCTCCATCAAACCATGTCAAAATAACCCATGCATCGGGGACTCAGCTCTCTTAGTTATAACTTAGAGGGGTCAGATTTTCATGTCTCATATTCTCCCATAGTGGACTGCATGTCAGTCTACTTTGCATCTGCTCATGACTTTCGTCATCTCTAGGCTCCTTTCAGCCATCAAAGTGACTTCATCTACACTCACTGTGGTCCTTTTCTAACCATCACATGGTCCTTTCACCAACATCACCTTACTGAAGTGGTGACCGACACAACCTCCCATACAGAGCTTCTTTAACTCCTGATATTGGCTATGGTGGTCATCATCACATCTTTCATATGAAAAGAACTGGTCTCTAGCCATCACCCTGAACGAGCACATATGCTCTCATCCGACCCTTTAGTCCGGATCATATTAACCACTATTTAGGGGTGATAAATTGTACTATCGAGTTCTTCATGTACCTACTTCCACCTTATGAAAGTGAATCTTTAAGTCATACTCATGAACTTTTGAACTCGCATCATGGTGTAGTTGAACCATCTCTCTCATATGTAGCTCAACCCGATCTGTCCCTTGACAGTACTCTTTCTTTCTCATGTCATCTAGGTAAGGCGACCTACCATAACCCATATTGCATTTCGACCTTCCTTGGCCCAAGGGAGACCTATCACAACATCCATAGTGTTGAGCTCCCATTCCCTCTCAGGGACTCCTTTGTCCTCTATATCGATACACTGGGTTACTGGGGTTCATCCTTTACCTCCTGGCTTGCATGGCCATATACCACATGCAACTTCATCTTAAGCATCCAAAGTGCTATTGCCATTTACCACGGTGTATGGTGATCATGATTTCTTGTATGTCATGATTCCTCAAGATCGATTCCTCAGAAACCCTAAACCACTCTAGTCCAGGTTTCATCACCTTCTCTTCCAAAGAAGTGCATCTGAGGTTCTACCACCATCCTTTCATTGCATCAAGGACTAGACTGGTCAACCAAACCACCCTTAACTTTTCAATGTATCTTGTTACATCAGAGTGTTATCCAAACACCTCTCCCTTTCAAACTTAGGGTTAGCCAAACAACCTCTTCCAGCTTCTAGTCAAACAAGTCAGATGTATCTCAACCAGAGCATCCATTACCACTTCACATCCTTAGGTATTAGGTAAAGTTGATGACATACACCTTCATGCATTCCACTTATCATCTCATCTCGACTCTAAGTCTATATTCATCAAGTACACTCTCTGATCTCATCAACATGGTGATCAAACTCAACCTTGTAAGACTCACCTCTTGGTTTTTGAATTCAACCTGGTATAACTCATAGCTCATGCTAAAAACATTCTTATAAGATGACTACCTTATTTCTCTTTAGCGTTTGCAAACCATCCATGTATCATTCGCTTTACCAGAGTATGTTATCTTCTCTGTCCTCATACCTCATAGCAATGTTCCAACTCACATCATCTTTTATCCTTGGTGTATGGCATGCGTACTGTCCTATCTCTCACTCCCATAACAAGAGGAAATAAGCATTTGGATGCAGTCCAAATACAGAGTTCCTCCTGTTCCAAGAGTATAGATGGTACATCCCACCTTGCCAGTACACCTTTAAATCTAAGTTGAAATGTGTTGTTTATGCTTCTATATTACAATCATCTTGATATCCAAGTTACCTCCATGGAAAACTAGTTTTGAACCTACTTGGGTCACCTCACAATCCTTAGTCATCTCTTCTAGGTCTATAGGGTGCCGACACTTTTGGGGTCATCCCTCTTCCCTCATGCATCAAGAGAGTGCCCTACTCATCTGCCCTTTGGGTCCCATGAGTTCATGAAGGTGATCAATCTCCTAACCCATGGCCCTCAGACAATGATAGTTGTTACCTCCCGACCCTATGGTCATGTGCAACTGGGGAATTAGGCAACTCCTACTTTCATCGGTCTTTTCCCTACCTGACCCTAGGATAGACTTAGGATTCTCCATTATAGTACATGTTCACTTAGAACCTTACCCAAGTCTTCATCATCTCTCTTTATGCATTCATGGGCTGGCTTTCATCCTTTCATAGGGATCATGGCAACCTGCCCACCTTGGTCAAGCCCCATCCCGGTTACCTCCATGGTAACACATTCATATGCAATTAGAGATGGATATCTATGGGTCTACAGGTTCATTCTCATACCATGTACTTTTCACTTAGCTTCTCAAGATCCTATGAGACCTCTTTTAGGTTTTCACAAAAACCAGTGTACACCCTTCAAAAGGGTCCCTCTCCCAGGATGGGAGGAAACTACAACTCTTTACCACAAGGTCACAGACATCCTTAGGTATAGGGTTTACATCCATATGCTTAACCCTAGTAAGCTATTAAGGTACAAGCATACCACTAAACCATGCTAGGTCATCTGGGTTTTCATCCATCAACATTAGATTAGGGTCATACCTTCCCATGTCATCAACTTAGCTGGGAGGGGTTCACCAAGCATACCTTAAACTTAAGGGACTTCCCTTTTCCTCTATACATGAGGAGTACCATGCTTGAAACTATAGCAACTTAATTCTCATCATGAGCATTAGGTATACCACTTCCCCTCTTAGGCCTAGGAACCCTAGGTTCACTTTTAGGTGTCCAACTGCATGCTCTGTCTCTTAACTACGAACCAAGCATGCAAAAGGCATGAAATGCACTCCTTGTCATCCTTCAACTCGAGCACACTTAGAGTTGAGCCCTTCTTAAGGACAACCAACAAGGTACAAGGCCTCATAACTTGTTACTAAACCTCTCCAGGGTATACATAACTTCTTCTTCCTTTCTCAGAAGGTAAACACTTATACCGTAGACTCATAGGTGCCAGAAACCTCATTCTCTCTCTAGGGTTTGGCCCCTCTAAAGGAAACCAAGATATCATCAACTTCTAGGGATCGATCATGAGGCAACCACTATCATCCATTATTCCTCATATCTCGGGGTCTTAGGCTTCCAACCTTCTTGCTGGGTCTCCTGCTCTCTCTAGATCTAACCCTACATCCAACCTCACCATTAGAGGTCATCTCTTCATGAAGGATCAATCTCAAAAGCATGCCTCTACCTGGATGAAAGTTATGGTCAACTTATAACCCCTTATACTTATCACATAAGCTATCCATCAAACTCCCTCGGCCAGGGTTTCAACCTATTGCTCGCACTACTGATACATACAGGGTGCCTATCAGCTTATGGGGTTCCATAGGTTCTTCTCTAACCTCAACAATGAAGGAGCTATCCTTCACTCTAACATGCACGACCCTTCCCAGGGTTGGGTTGCCAAAGGTGCTAGGTCACCCATGGATCATATGGCATCCCAAAGGCATGTCCCTTAAAACACCTTGTCCAACTCATCTTTCTCTAACCATCACTTAGGGTTAGGGTTAGCATCATCCTCATAGGATGTGCCTGGTCTCTTCTTGCAATGGAGATCTCTATCTCCAAGACTAACTTATCCTCCTGAAAAGAAGGTCTAGCCTCAGGTCTCTTATGAGGACATGACAACTTATATCATACGACCTAAGCATGTATCTATTCTTTAGTTTACGCTTACTCTATTAAGCTTATGTCCATGACATCTTAATTACATGCTTTTCATTAATTTGATGGAGGATTCCTTAGACCTTATTAATCTTACCCATACCTCAAGAGGGTGAGGAGAAGAGGGAAAACCCTGATCCTTAAGGTCCTTAACAGAATTTGTGATGAGAAGGGATGAATAAGATAAGAAAGTCATAAAGGTATCTTATTTCGATTCATACCCTAAGACTTTGGCCAGGCAGTCACACGGATCTGGGAGTCCTAGTATTCCGACTAACGGTGCAGAGGGAAATATTGTCAGCCCACGGTCGTGATCCTTTTCTAGACACCTCCGTCTTTCGGATAATCCTCTAATAACTCCCTTGGGTTCTATGGAGTTTGTAAAATTTAATAATTATTAATGGTTAACTAAGGAACCAACGCTCTGATACCAAATGTTACGACCCCACCTCCCCATAACCCCCAATTAAGGGAGACCGAGAGGTCGAAGCCGCACCCATAACTTCCAGATCAAAGGTTTGGCAATTAACCAAGAATAATTATCAAATTTTAACATACTATACTGAAAAGCTGTAAGAAAATAAATTTTTGCATACCTTTTGAAAATTTGGATCTCTAAACTTCTATCCACTTAAGGATTATACTCTAACTAATCCTCCTTGAATTTAACTTCATGTATTTCACAATATGACGATTTACTGTTTGTCCTTTTGGCTTGTACATAAAACGTCGACAAACAAAACGTCAGTCATCCGAAGCTGGTATGTGGGGGAAACAATAATCATGTAAATACGTTAACAATGTAATCATTCAATTAATCATTTAACAACCAAGATTACATTTTAGATATAACTCCATGATCCAAGAGTACCCTATCCTCTATGTTGTCCCCATTAAACCCCTCATGATCCACCTATAAGTGAAACAATTTCTAGGGTTGAGTCACATGGCACTACTCGTAAGTAGCCCACTCCTTAACTCATGGCAGGCTAATGAGTCTCATGGCACTACACGTAAGTAGCCCAGTTTCTAACTCTTGGTAACCTAGACCTTGCTCTAGGATTACCCCTTTTTTTCTTAGCCTTTTCAAAGCAATAGAGGTGGACCCGGATCTAGTCAGTTATATACACACATTTATAGTGATAATCATAGTCACTTTATAGTTGCATGAAATAAATAAACATCCAACAGTTATTTTCAAGCAACCGATTAAAACTTTAGGAATCGCCGTGAAACTAGAGAGATTATTCATAATCGTAACCACATACCTGATTTGATGAGTCATGCAGATTATTCAACATATACTTCTTGTATATACCATCAAACCAATCAACAGATCCAAGCAAGTAATTCAATCATCACATAATTCCTGAAAAGAATATGTACTCTATTTATTACATACTTTATCAAGAATCTACTTTATTGACTTGGATTCTCTTTCTAAATTTTCTAATCCGCATTAAGGTTTCATTAATATCCATTAGGGTTTCTTAGATCAATTTCTCAAAATTTATCCATTTTAGGTCAACAAACCCTAAAATACTCTTTTCCATTTATATGAACCGTAATTGCTCAACTATCCAGTTTAATAGTCTTTTATACCCAAATTGACTTAGGACCATCACATCCCTATTTATTCATGGATTTGAACCATTAAAAAAATTAAAAGACATATTCATCTAAATTAGGGTTTTCAAGCTCATTAGTGCATAATCATGCACAAACCCTAAATTAAACCAATTATAAAAAGATCAACTTTTTAGATCCTATTTTCACTTTTATTAACAACAGGTTAATATCAACTTGAATTAACCAAAAAAACATCATTAAGTCCATCTATCATCAAATCTAAGGGTTTTTCTTTAATTAAATCATTAAAGATGATAACTTTATGTCCCTTTTCAAATTTCAAGCACATAAACTCTAAATTAAACTAATCATGTGCAAAGTTCTTCCTTTTTTAACATAATGTACTTTTTTACATTTAACAGGTTAACATTAACTCTAATGATCCATTAAACCCTATTAAACACATTAATCATATCAAAATAGGGTTTCTTAATCTTTAATTCATTAAAGATGATAATTTACACTACATTTCGGACTATGATCAGATTTAGGCTATAAAACTATTTTTAATGGGTTCCTTGCATTTTTCTGATCAAAATACATATATAATTTGTCTTGATCGGAGTTACGAATCTTTAATTATGAATTTAGCAAAATTCCACTTACTTGGCCAATGAGATTGCACCACGTCATCTCAGACTCATGCAACATTGGCTTGTCTAAAAACATAACCGAATTACTCCTTTACCCTCGCGTAAGTTGTTGGCTTTTGAATACCCATAGGGGTAAAACGGTGCAACTCCACCCTTGCCCTTTCTTCTCTGCACAAACCACAGGCTGACGTCCTAGCCGTCGACCTGCAGAGCTCCTCGGCTGCCTCCCACCACCTCGGGACTCGGATCTCGCCGAAAACTCCTCCCCTAGCTCCGTCCTCCCTTACCGCAGTCAACCAAGCTGCACGACGTGACCAAAACGGCCAGTTCCAATGGCACCACATCTGTGCTATCCGTGGTTTGACAGCCCACTTGCAGGCGTTGTGCGAGGACTTGAGCGAGGAGATGGTGATCGATCACCCCTTGGTCATCGTAGGAGCGTTCCCCTTCTATAAAAAGTAGGTACCACCCCTCGGTGCTTCCCGGAAAAGGTATATACTCTCCTCTTTAGGGTTTGAACGTAAGGAGACACGAAGAAAATGAGGAAGAGAGTGGGAGATGTGGAATTTCTCTGGAACTCGTCCCAAAGGGTCTACCCCTTCTATAGAGGAGGGTTTTCGCACCCTAAGATTTTTATTCAAGGGAAACAAATCCTTTTCCCACTTGGAAAGTGATTCCTTCATTAGAACACAAAATTTCTCTCTCCTTTGATATATCCTATTTCTTGAATAATTAGGAATTCGGATTTCTTCTTACTTATTCTCTCTTTCCTTGCTTTTTAATCCATTGACACGGAATTCTATTTCCTTTAATCAAAATCACTTTCTTTTTAACAATACCTCATAATTCATTAATAATGCAACACATTATCCTCTTATTTTGCCTTTTTAGCATTTTATCTTTCTTTCCTCTTTATTGGGACTCCTTGGATCCCAAGAAACTCTATGATTTCGAAATTACTTTTTAAGGATACTTATTATCCTTCTAGATGCATCTATATGCATTATTTCACATTATCTTGTTTATTTCTTATTAAAATATCTCTTTTTGAGGATTTCTTTTTATTTCTCTTTTATTTTCCTCTTTGGTATTCCTTTAAATATTAGCAACCTCATGGATACAAGATTTCACCAAGGAAACTCATGTATGCCTCTTTCCACTCATTTTCCACATTTTACCATTATTTTCAATTTCTTTCTTAATAAATAAATACTTAATTAATCTTTTCTTTTCTTATTGCACTCTTTATGCAACTTTGGACTCCTTGGAACCCAAGGAACCCAAGAGGCACGAAATCCCTCTTTGGATTTGCCTTCTAGAGGTTTCTACATATTTCTTTTCTCAAATATTCAATTATTCATTCACTAATTGAATTTTCTTTGTTATTTCCTTGTTATTGGGCCCAATAACCAATAAAGCCCACCACACATACATCAAGGCTATTGTAAACGAAATCCATGTCTTCAAAACAAATTATAGCATTATTTGTTCAATTATCTTTAATATGAGAAATTACATTTCTCACCAATTGAACCCAAAAATTGGGGTTGCAACAGAATCCTTGCATTTTATGATCAACTTTCATGTCTTAAACATCATTACTAGAAAATCCTATAATTTTTTATGTTTTTTACAATATTAACAATTTTGGCCAATTACAAGCCGCCACCTAACGACTGACTAGATATATCCAGCGTGGCGCGAAACCACTGTGAGCCAATCGGCTTGTGTCGTGTCAGCACCCGTGCTCGCATGGCCTACCTTAAGAAATACGAGAAGGACATAGTGAAAAGTTAGAAAGGGACCTTACCTGAAGAGAATAGGAGTCGAAGCAAGGAGGTCATTTCACTGGGGTTTATCTTCAACCTTAGTTCTTCTCTTCACGTGATTAGGTGATCAACTTGCATGTTTACTTCAAGATTCTATCCTCCCGATCATTGAGAGAGGATGCCACAAACTTTGTCTCACCTCGATGAATCCATTGAGGGCTCCAATTACCTTAGAGGTGATCGGTGTCACAAGGACGGAAGAAAGAAATATTCGACGAGGTTTCAGAAGGGCTAGAGGTGGAGGATAGGTTTAGGAGAGGAATTGAGGGTAGGGAAAGAAGCACAAAGTCGAGTAGAGTCACATGAGAAGACTTGGGGTTTTGTAGAGGGTAGGAATCCCTTTATATAGTCTAGAGTATAAAGGACAGGGTCCCCATCGAGCTCGTGAATTGAGAAATTCTTCTAGGGTTCTCTGAGTTTGGAAAAACCTAGGGTAGGTAGCTTCACATTGATCTCAAGAATCTATTAGGCAAGTTTCTAGACTTGCTTGATCATTGATGAGGGAGAGAAGAGCAAAGGAAAAAGTCAGTTTATTGTTCTGACTTTCTAATCTTGCGTGAGGTAGATGATGACTCTATCATCGTTGGATCTCGATCCAATGGTTGTTGTGCCATGTGAAGAAGTAAAGGATTGATTTTATTTCCAAATCTATTGTGACAATTAATGTATATTTCCATTGATCTATTCACTTTAGGATTTCTAGTAAAATCCATATCTCACTCTCCCTTTATCATTTTAATTCCAAATTTTGAAGGGAAGTTTTTTATAACTTATATCTAGGCATGGGTGAGATTAGAGACCAAACTACACAACTTAAGGACACTTCTATTTATCTTCAAATCTCCCTTTTATTCCATGTATTTAAGACATAAATTTAATTCTTTTCTCTTTCATACTTTCCCCTATTTCTTATTTTTATTACTTCTCTTATTAAAAATAATGTGGAAACAAAATCAATTCATTTGTTGCCTTTAACACTACTTTTCTGGAGAATTCCACACAATTCCATATTAGTTACCCATTACCTTTAGTAATTCATTTATTGTGGGATTTTCTTTCTTTTCCCATGTCCATTATTGGATTATTGAAAATAGTAAAACCACAAAACCCATAGAAATAGGAAATTTGCAAAATAAATCCATACTCATATAAAAGGCACAACCAATGTCTAATATATCCTCATTATACAAATATTTGCATTTCAAATATGTAAATACATGTGAAAAACCATGTAGTAGAAGTATAGATATAGTCTATGATGTCAAATATTTCAGGCCTATGATGTCAGTTTCTACATTGACACCTAAGTGAGTGACACCACAAATGTGGACTTTGTCATCTATTTCTAGGGAAAGAGGCAATCAACTAACTAGTCCTAGTGTCGGTTGTTGTGAAATGCAAAATCGATGACATAGGAATCTTACCAATAGAATAATGATATTCGTCTTGGGTTTTAGTCATCAGTTTTTGTATAGAGAACCTAATGACTTAAGACTCTTTTAGCAAACAAGAATGTTATTGGGTATAAAACTTCCATTTCAACCAGTTAAACTGACAAAGTAGGTCTGTGACATCGTTGTTGGCTTAAGAAAGCGACATGGTAGTTCCTTATCAGATAAACTGATAAGGACGACTGCAACATCGATATCCTTTTATAATGACGTTAGGTCTATGATGTCATTTCTGGATTTATAAAATTGATGTTGTAGTTTTGTATCATTTAAAATTTTAACTGATAAGGGAGGTTGTCATGTTGTTTGCCTCCAAAAACTGATGACACAGACCTACATCATTGTTTCCTTTATTACAACTAATATGGCACCTATCGTTTTTTTATTGTGCAGTCAAGTTGTTCATCAGATAGGAGCCTATAGTTCATTAGAAGTATAAGCTCTACAAGTGTTCAAATTAACAACATGCCAATAATATCTACAAAATCTACAATAATGAACACATAAAAGAGTCTACATCCACACTTCATTCCATTTTATTACACATATGCACACATACACATACACAATTCATTCACACACACAAAATTCCATTCTCATCCACAAGTACAAATGCAATTCTCATTGTATTCATTTCTCTTCACAATAATTCACACACATATGCACACATATAGACTTCATTCACATATACACCAACAATTAACTTGCATCAAAGGAAAGTTGTGAAAAGTCATTACCAAAACATATATAAAGAAATTTGATATATAAATCTAAAAAATACAAATATAAATCCCATTCAAATAAGAAGTTCACTTCCTTCACGAATGACTCTGTCCACTCTTCTTTTATCTCATCCAACTGCTCTTATGTATAGGGCTTTATTGTGTCAAACACATGCAAAGAGAATGATATAATTCAAACTTGATTAGATTTTTTATATTGTCAAATGCGAATATACTTATGATTCAAGACTATATATGTTACCTTTTGTATATAACGAATGTCATGTGATGCATGACAATCACACCCATATACAACATCATCTAGTATCTAAATGTCCAATTATTATCTTGTAAATGACATTATAAATTTATAGTTCTGAGGAATGTTAATAAACAAAAAATGGCATATATATACATTAGAGCGGGAAACAACCTCATCATTCTTCCAACATATTGATTTCTTTTTTATCTATATTTCTTCCAGGTTGTTGAAATGATTTTATATCTCTATAAGGTAAAGTAATACATGTAATTCCACTAGGAAAAGTCTTTTGATGATGCATACATTAGTAAATAGTCATGCAATAACTTTTCTACATATAGTGTGGAATAAGAAACAACACCTAATGGTTGTAGACCTTACATGATTCAACATATAGATCAAATAGCCATAGACATTATGTATTGCATTAGAGTGTGACAATCATGTGATTTAAGACCTATGAACTTTAAATTCTTCATTGATACCTATCTATGAATATTGTAAGAGTATCCCTATGGTAACTTAAAGATTCAGAGTTTACTGGAAAAAAATTCTCTTCCCTTGTCTAGACAAGGTGTAACAAGGAGGTAAATATGTGTGATGGTTGTTTCTAACTTCTATTGTTAATTATTTCCTTATACCATTTCACGTATGTCCATTCTAGATTTGATGCTATCTTTAGTCGTTCCTTCTATATTAGATAGAGTACCCGTGACATTATCACAAATATTTTTCTTAAATGGATGGCATCGATACAATGTATAACTGTCAACAAACTCCAATAAGGAAGATCCCATAATATTGACCTCTTCTTCAACAAAGTCAACATCTTGATGGTGATATATTACCAAATACATGGAAAATATCTTTTACTCTTTCATAAACATCCTCCAATGATATAGGTTTTGGGGCACTCCGCTTCTCAATTGAGCAACTGAATGCTTTGAGAAACCTTCAGTAAGGATGAACTTTTATAAGAAACCTTTGATAACCAAGATATATAGTCTTGCCGCCATACTTTAGTCGTATTGACTCAATGGTTTCCTCACATATAGGGCATTCTTTGGATCATTTTATGATGTATCTAGACAAATTCTCATATGTTGGAAAGTCATTAGTAGTGAACAACCACAAAGCATGCAAACTAAGTGTCCTTATGGAGCATCATTAGTCATCGCACCTTCTCCCCTATAGTTTCTTAAAGTCATAAATCAGATATTCAAGGAAAACATCAATATCATTGCCAGGCTGTTTGGGGCTTGATATCAATAAGGACAACATGACATACTTACTTTTCATACATAATCATGGAGGATGATTGTATATAACAATCATATCAGACCAAGTACTATGTTGGATTCTTAATGTTCCATATGGATTCAACCTCTTGGAACAATAAAGTATGACTTATTCACCAAGCTTAGGGCACAATAAATCAATTTTCTTCCATTGTGGGAATCAGACACATGTCATAGGATCCCATCCTTGTTTTGCAGCTTTTTCTTTACCACTTCAGGTCAAGATAAATTATGTGCATACATGGTATTATCAAACAACAGTTGAAACCATGGTACTATAGGTAGATACCTCAACACCTTAGTAGGAGACCTAGTTTTGGTCTTACCCAATGTCATCATTTTGTACCTTGAAGCCCTAGGAATTTTGGGAAGTCTTTCAAATTGATATAGTCCTTTTGAAATAACACATTCATTTAAGCATGCATGTATCTTCTTAGCCTACATTCTCATTGGCCACAATATTTTCTTTGTTTTATATGTTGATATTGGAAGCTCATTGCATTCAGGAAGAATTTCTTTCAACAAAGACAATAGATATGTTAAGCTTTTCTCACTCTACCTATTGTTAGCCTTCAGAGTATACAATCCCAACACAGTGCTCAGCTTTGTAAACTTAGTCTAAACTAACTATATCAGTTTCTCAACATCATGCACAATGTTTCTAAATAAGGAAGATGTATCAATAATATTTATCCCATAACTATCTAGGATTGCGTCAACCATGTCTATCACAATTGGTTCATTCACATCAACATCGCCGACAATTTCTTCTGCAATGCAAGTAAAAATATTGATATCTACTGATCCCATAGTGGAAATCTCCCATGCTAGTAACATTGTGCATAGCCTTGTACAATATTGTACATGACACGATTCATCATCAGTGTTGACTTTCATGTTGTTACTATAGGTCCTACATTTGAAATAGAGCCTATCTCTAAGTTGTCTCCTATGTTCCTATGCAAATCTTATAAACTGATCAAGATTGTTGATAAACTCGGGAGTGCTATGATTTAGAATAGACATCCATATTCAATCTATTATATGATAACAGATTAAATGAGTATTGAATCACGTGTTACCTATGTCAATTTCCAAATAAAAAATGTTTGAGTTGAACTAGGTGATAACAACATGTTTATGAATTCGTACCACCTATCTCATTCTTTAAACTTAATCTTACTAGTAAATGTATATTGTGTATTTGGTTTTAAAAAATATTTCACCAACATTTTCCCACAGTTCTCCAAGTACAATGATGTAGATGGGAAAATACTCACTTACATATGTACTTAGAGAACAAATGGGGGAATTCAGGTGAAACATCTTGAAAATTGAAAACACATTATACATTTACATCCTAAGTGAAATTAAGTATTCATGAATAGTTTCAAATTGGGGACTATCCAAGATTTACTCCTAAGTAAATCCTATATAGGTTTCTAGGCCAATAGAATATAGGGATTAGGTTCTAGATATTAGGATTTATCATTTAGGCTTTAGGGTTTAGAATATAGGGTTTAGTAATGAATGTGTACCACCTATCCCATTCTTGAACATTTGATCTCATTAGTAAGTCTATAATGTGTATTCAATTTTCAACAATATTTTGGCAACATTTCTCATAGTTCTCCAAGGATACTGATGTAAATGGGCTAATACCCACTTGCATATGTACTTAGCAAACAAACGAGGAAGTGTTGTAGAAACATCTTGTAAACTGAATACACATTATACACTTACATCCTAAGTAAGATTAAGTGTTCAAGTGTAGTCTCAAACCGGGGACTATCTAAAATTTACTCTTTATAAGTAACATTAGTACATATACCACCTTTAGCGTCGGTTAAAATAACCCTATAATGTTAGTTTTTACTGACACCTAAGTGGGCGACACTACAACTAAGGACCTTATGCATCGGTTTTTTGGGAACGATCAAACTTACGAAATAGAGCGAGCATCAATTGCTATGAAAATAGAAACTGATGACTCAACTGAAAACTCTGAGCGATAAAGTGTCCTATAATCACTCTCTGTCATTTGTTCCAGGAAAGCAACTAATGCTATAGTCGAATTATGTCGTCAGTTTTAGTCTAAAAAATCAACAATATAGAGAATCATATCCATATTGGAAGCATGATTGTGTTGTGTACTGGGTAGCACTATCATCAGTTTTGATAACAATAACCAACACTACAGGGTAACAATGTTGATTTTTTCAATATAACTGACACCATAGATGATCCATGTCATCATTTTGATCACCAAAATTGATGTTGTACTTCTTTATCAGGTAAAATTTTAACTTATAGGGGTAGATTTCTTGATGGTTTTTGATAAAAAAACCAACACCACTGATCTACAATGCTAGTTTTTTTTTATAATAACCAACACTACAATTATGTTTTTTTAGATATCAGGCATCAGACCTACTTTCCTCTATTCCACATGATGCAGATCATATAGTTCATTAAAAATACAAGTTCCATCATGTGTTCAGCTTAACAACATGCCATCACACCTGGAAAAGTTGAAATAACAAACACATACACATAATTCATCCACCCACATACAGTTCCATTCTTCAATCCCATTCTCTTCAACCTTAATTCTATTCTCAAATAGTTCAGAAAACACTAACACAATTCCATTATCCAATTCCATTCATATGACATGTACAAATGAAATTCTCATTGTATTCATTCCTTTTCATCTTCATTCACACACATGCATATATACACACATCATTCACATATGAACCAACAATTCATTGGCATCAAACTTTAAGTTGCAAAAGGTCATAACCACCACATGTATATAGAAATAAATGGCATCAAGGTTTAGAAAACTCATATTTTATCCCAATCATATTCAAATTTGACTTCATTAACAAAGGTGTGTGTCCCCTCTTCTCGTATCTCATCTATCTCTTCTTTTGTATAGGGCTCTATCTTGTCATATAGCTACAAAGAGAATGACATAATTCAAGAGTTTGATTTGATTTTGTCATATTATCAAATGTGACTATTTACTTCCAAGACTATACATAGATTACCTTTTGTATACAATGGATGTCTAGTGTCTCTTTTCTGATAATCAGGTCCATATATCACATCACGTAGTATTCACATACCCAACCATTGTCTTGTATAGAACACTATAAATTTATAGTTATGTGAAATGTTAACAAATAAAAGTAAGCATAGTTGGCATATATATATGCATTGGAATAAAAAAACTACCTCAACATTCATCCAACTTAATGATTTCATTTACTTATTTACCTTTCCTTTGGCCTTTTTGAATTCTTTTATAACCCTATAAGTTAAAGTAACACATTTTTTCAATACCTAACCCGACGCAGCTTGTACCCCACTGCCATGTTCTAATTGATATGATGCTTTTACTTACCATTATTTCTTTTCTAGCATGTTGATTTTATGGACTATTAAGCTATAGTAGTGGTACTTATATACAACCACCCATAGACATGCCATGTATTAATTTGCCCTGGGGAATGTCTTATTCTCCCCATAAAAATATGTGTAGGTGAATGGGAATGTATTAATTCTCCCCTCACATATAGGTTGAGGTGCAGTAGGTGCCTCAACCCTACTTAGTTAAGGTAGTCATAATTATTATGTATGCAACCCTTTTTTTGTTTATGGCAAGCATGTATTTGAAAATAACCTCATACTCTTAAAATCTTCATCTTATGATGAAAACTAGCCTTTATTTACATGTTTTCTTTTCCTTGATATCCTAATCATATTTGTTGACACATACTTTGTTTTCCTTTCCCTCTTACTAGGTGTTTTCCCAACCACAACATGGACCTAGCTATTAGAGATGTTGCTTGGAGATAGATTTGAAGTAGTTCAGAATTCCCTATACTTAGATCATTATGTTGTATCATACATGTAAACCCTTATGGGAGATTATTATGTACTTTTGTAATCTTTTGTGAAAATTGAATATAGTCATCTGTTTAATTCCACTACTACACTTTGGTTGTTTTGAATACCATCTATTGAAATTTGAAAATTTTACACCTATTTTATCATACCTTTGAGTGTGTTTGGAATGAATGTTTTATTATTGATTTTTTTTAGTAGGGAGTGGATCGCTCTCTTGGGTCCCACTCCTTACAATTTGCACAGATGGACTATATGTCGATGGTAGCAATTGACTCATGGTGTCACTGTGGGGTCACTCATGTACTGACCACGAGGTGAGGTGAGGTCGTGGATTCTGACTCTTCCATAGACCTTGTATGGTACTAATTTCGACTTCACAGTGGTCAGTTGGATTTGGGTGGTATGACTCAAATCCTCAGGGCATAATAAAATGCGTAATCAGTCGTGTATTATACATATATAGGATCAAATATGAGAACATTGGATGAGGCCTTGCTTCTTTTATATTGCTTAGTTTGTTACAATTATACATGTTCTTCGTACCCCTTTTCAAGTATAAAGATAATGTATTGTGTAGTGTAGATGCCTAAACTACTTAAACAAGTTATAGTTGCCATGCTTAAGAGAATTTGTCGAATATACTCATATTATAATAATATTCCTTTCTGCTCAGTTATCTATGATAATAATAGAGTTGGCGGAGAGTTATATATCTTGCTAGGACTTCTGTCTCACCCTATTGGCTAAATATCTTTTAGGTGGATGTGCATGCCAAGATAAAGATCAGATAGTTGATGACATAAAATAAAGAATAACTACACCTGGAGGATCATGGTATGTGGATAGTGTCTAGTAATAGAGTCCTAAGTGTCGTCCCTATACACTCAGTTCCTTGGGGTGTTCTCGATGTGTTTTGATGACATGATGATCGATATGTGGTTTTTGGCTTGGGTGCCTTGGGTGGTTTGTGCATACATGTGGAATTTTTATCTTATGTAACATGTATATTTGAAAACAATATGGTAGCACCTTGACTATATGTTATTAAATACAAGTATTGATTGTTGTGTAATAAATACCAGCTCATGGTGCTTGCTGCAAATCGATTTTAATTTCCTATGTTTTCGATAATCCGTTGTTATTGGTTGATCATGGTTTAAGTTTTGAGTAATCTCGCTTTGTGTGGTAAAGGGTGTCACATTTGGTGGTATCAGAGCTTTAGATTTGATGAGTCTATAGGGACATTAGGACTAGGATTAGGATGGTGTCTAAGATAAGAACATGATATAAAATATGGTGCATACTGCCTAATCTCAGTACTTGAGTGCCCTGGCCAGGTATTCAAATGTTGAAGAAAAGGTAAGTATGGAACTCTTAGATTGATTTCTCTTTGATTAACCTGATCAAGTAGTCATTTTGTAACAATCTAAAGAGCATAAGAAATTAGGAATCATGATGCTAATACCTCCATAATACTACAAATAGATATAAGAACTACACCATAACTTACCAAAACATGAATGTTTGGTTATTAAAAGAGAAAGATACAACCCATAAAAACCTAAATCTGAGTGTGAATATGATAAGAGACGTTCTTGGAGCTATAACTTTAAGAAATGTATGAAGAAATAGATATATGAATATGTTCTAATAAAGTAAGTCAAGGTGTGAAAACCACCTAAGATGAAGAGAATTTCTAAAATAAGAATGAAGTGAAAAGACAAATGAGAATGAATAATGAATAAATAAGATGGTAACTGAGTTAATCTCAGACCAACCTATGAGTATAATAAATTATAAAGTGTAATTATCATTATATGTGGAAGGGAACAAGGAAGATGATCCCCACTCAATAAATAATATGTAAAGATTAATGATCCTTTCATGATGTATAGATGAAAAATGTGGTAAATCAAGGAAATGTTCATGCACATGAAAAGCAATAATCAAAGAAAGAGTAATGACATGTAATCATCTTTACAGTTCCTATGATGATGGCAAGGAAACCAAGGTGAAAATAAGTTGAAATGACACATGAACAATTGAAAACTCATGTAATAACCCTGAAAGTTGATAATCCCTTCTTCTTAATAAGAAATCCCTGGGTGATGATGTGGTGATAGGAGAAGTATGTTCTCTTGCATTGTTTCCTTTTAAGGTTGTGGAAATCAAGTGAGTCTTATGTCACTTGATGTGTATAGTTTAGAAGTGATCTTAAGATATATACTCTAATAAGTATCAGTTGGTCTTGGACTTTAATTCCAAGATGGTGACATCTAAGAATGGTGATGTTTTATGAACCTTATAAGATGTTGGAAAGATTCTTCTGATATGTATGGGTTTGGCAGTAGTAGCAGAGGGTGGATATAATGAGTTATAGGCATGTGTGATGGATACCAAGGTGAGGAATCCTAGTATCCAAGAAGTTCCAGTTGTGTGTGGACCCAAGGATATGCCTCCTGATAAGATGATTAAGTGTTTGACTACCTAGAAATGTGAGACCCATAACTTTGCTTAAATGTTTGAACATGCTTAATTACCATAATTAAATTCTTATAAACCTAATATAGCCTTTTTATATGATTTAGAATCATAAGACAAGCTTAAGTTTCAAATTTGGTCGAATTTGGACACTATTTGTGCAAGTTGTGCAATTTTATGCACATTTTGGACTTTTATGCAATTTACCCAATTGAGAGGTTTTCTTTGCAATTTTTCACTTGCATTATGGTCCTTTAATGTTATCTTATCATTCTTGAGATATTTTATCCATAGGGTGCTCAACTGTACCTTGGTTTGAAGGTGTTTTCTTCAAGGGTATTTTAGGGTTTACCCCTTTATGGATGAGCTACCTTTAGGAGTTATCATACAATGGTTTATTTGTTTGGCTTGGAAATTCAACAAATGGTACCTAATAAGGTCTCCATTAACAGGGGGTGGTGGGGGAATCTTCTTGTGTGGTTTCTTGTATATCATTAATAGTTTAAGGCCATGGACACATGGGGAAGCTACTTGTACACCTTATGCTTGCTTCCATCCTTATCCATGGGCTATATCTACCTCTTCCTTTCCCAAGTACGCAACCTTTGCTTGTTTTCTATTTCCTCTAACCTGGAGCAATGACTCCACTCTATTTTTCTATGAACCAAGTGCTCTAAGGTAGAATACGAACTCTTTTGGAGAAGAAGGTCTCCTAGAGCTCCATCTAGTCGTACCTAGGGTTTCCAAGGTCATCTTCTATTGATTTCGACCAAGGTAAGTTGTTTTCTTCCTTGATTCTCCATTTTTCTTGCTCTTCTCATTCCTTAGACCTTCCACCAGGTTGGAACTCTTCTGTTCCATGGTAAAAGTTGCTTTAGAGCTCAAGATCCTACCTTTCTTGCTTCTTCTTCTAGGGTGTTGATTCCTAGTGAAGAAGGGTGCCCACTTGAATGAGATCGGAGCTTCTTTTTGGGTTTTACCTTATTGGTTCAAGTTTTTTTCTACTAGAAGTCTGTTCTTCTCAGTAGAGGTGAGTTTTATAACCCTCATCACTTATATTGTTTACTATAAGCTTGTTAGCTCATATTCTTGCTTAAAAATGGTGATTTAAGCATTAAGAAGCTAAGCTTGTTTGGGATTTCGATTATTATGGTGTTTCTTATTTTGTTTCCAGTTATAGATGAACCTGTAATAATGTTCATGTTGTTCCTCATGAAGGAGGTGACTTAGTTCAGGTTGGTATCACCACTTGTGTTGCTAAGAACCTATCAACCGATGGTTCATATTAGGGTTTCTAGGTTGTTTTCTTCTCTAAACGCATGACCCGATGGTGTGGTCTTCATGACAACTGAAGGAGGTGACCAAGGGTGATGAACGATGGTGTGAATTGATAGTCACAACTTAGGTCAGTGTTAGGCTCTCTTAGAATCTCAATGAGCAATGGTTTGATTTTATAATGATGTTATCAATCAATGATGACATTAGCTTAATATTCGATGGTGTTAAATGAATATAGTGTTGATCCTATCAACTGATGGTGACCAAAGATGTCACAACCAATGGTAGATCAGGTCATAACAAATAATGGTAAGTCAAGGATTTATATGTGGATTCAATTAAACCCTAACCCAATAGTTTCTTGGGTTAAATGATTTAAGGGTTAGACCTATACTCAAAATAATGATTTTAAAATATGAACATGATCCAATGGTTAAGATTTAACACTTATTCATATAATAGTTTCGATTAATGGAATTGATCCAATGGTTGATATTATATGATTAAACACCAATGGTCTGGAGAAACCTATAGTATTACATGTGAGTTCTAACAATCTGAATTTGATGGTTTCCTTCATGTGATCAATTTAAGGAGCTTGATGGTTGATATGATGGCTTGCTTAAAATGTACAACCAATGAGGGATTTATCCCCACAACCTAGGGTTCCCCTTTATTTTGTTAAATAAGGAATGTTTAGGATTTAATGAATACTCTTTCTAGGTCACAACTCAATGGCTTTACATATGGATTGTTAAGGTGTTTACTTATGTAAGTAACCACTGATTTTACCTTTTTAACATCCAATAGTTCTGGATGATGTTGTGGTATGGTGATATGGGTTGAACGATGATGGAATCCATGGAGGTTTGCCTTTAATAAGGTAGTCTTACCTTTTCCCTCATATGAATATAATGGATAATGACCATATCATGTTGACATGTAACCCTAATGGAATATAGCTTTCTATACTTAATCCTAATGAACTCAGATGATGATGGGTGTAACATCTCTGACCTGGGTTATGCTTTAACCCTAGATGTTTTGTTTAATAAAGATAATTATATGGTTGCTCTTATCTTTTGAAAAGTAATTAAGGCTAAATAGGAACTTATGTTTCAATTTTAGTCCTTTTTTAAAAATGTTGAAAACAATGTTTTGCCCGTTTTGGACTAAAGTGCAAATTACCCAAGTTGAGGGGTTAACTTGCAAATGTTACATGATAAAATGTTCCTCAAGTGCTGAAGAATCATAATAATGAAAATGATGCAGAGGTATGGCTTGTGGAAGCCTGAGCATCTAGAAAGAGCTTATTACGCAATATTTGTGCATTAAAACCTAGTTTTGGTGTAATGTGCAATTTACCCAAAACCTAGGGTTCAATATGCAAAATACCACTTCTAGAGAGTCCCTAATGTTTCTTGTTATCAATTATAGACAAGAAAATCATAGGGGCATCTCATTTGAATCTCTTTGGGGGAGAGAGAATCTTGATATTAAAATAATCAAGATTTAAGCATAATTGAAACCCTAATTCAATTTAATGCAAAAAAATAAATATATTAATGGAAGTGCCCTTCAACCAAAAATGTGATGGTTGAATTTATATAATTATGAACGTCCTTGTGCCTTGCAATGGCACCTAAATATCTAAAGTGAGTGGAGAGCCCACTCACATTAGTTAAATAAAAAGTAATATCCACTAATTTTTGGATATTATTATTAAATTGATTAAGGTGCTTAATTGTTTTCTTTTAATTCATAGATAAAGAAGAGGATTTCGAAGGGGAGGATTATGGCTTCATATGAAATGAAGTGAGGGGGATAAGTGACACCAATTTAGGGAATTGAAGGATTTTTATAACACTTTCTCTCTCTTGAATTTCCCTTATATACACTCCATTCTTTCACCCACATGAAAGGCTTTTTTGACTCTTCTTTCTTTCCTTGCTTTGGACGAACACAAGGGAGCTTAGGAGCAACAATAGGACGTACCCCAACCTATAGGTGAGCTCCTTAATCATCTTCAACCTTGATTTCATGATGGAAATCGGAATTCAATGCTTATTTTCTTCTTTTCTCCATTCAATCTATAACTTTAGCCATTCTTTTCACTCAAAGACTTGAGTACGGACCTTGGGAAGTTGAGAAAGCTTCATTAGCCATTAAAGACATGAAGATTGAAGCTTGGATTCAACTTTGAAGGTGGGTTATATAACTTGAACCCTTAAATATCATTATTGATTTCATTTCTTCATCATATGTTGATTCCTTTTTCTTTCCCGAATTTCCTTTTGATTAATTGTTGAAATCACCACAAAGATCACAAAAAAATTCGAAGCTTTGAAGCTTGAAGATGATGATGTCATCTTAGCACACACCTCAAGAAGTATCAGGTCCAAACGGTTTCAACTTGAGACCAATCAGTCTCAAGACCGATTGAAACCAAACGATCTCAAGACTGTTTGGGTGCAAACGGTCTCAAGACCATTTGGAGATACTTGCTGATGTAGTTGGATGTTGATCCAATGGTTTTAATTGATTGACTCATAATAGGTTCAATGATGGATAATCCACTAATTACAAACTCTAATCGGGTTGAAGTGTTGAAACCCTAATTGAATTGAATCAATTTCATGGTTGATGGTCTAAACGGTCTCAAGACTGTTTGGAGGTCAAGGGATGTGATGGATGATTGGAGATCCAAGGGTTATAATTTGATGTACTCTCAATGGTCCAACTGATGAATGATTCAATGAAGAAAACCCTAATTGATTGGTTGAAGGAAACCCTAGATGATCCTTTTAGTTTCAAGGTAGTTTGGACCAAACGATCTTGAGACCATTTGAGTCCAAATGGTATTGAAACCGTTTGAAATCAAACGGTCTTCAAACCATTTGAGATCAAATGGTCTCAAACCATTTGGAGGTCCAATCGGTTTCAAGGTTGATTTATCCAATCGGTTTCAAATGTTGATGGGTCCAATCGGTTTCAATGTACATGTGATCAAACGGTTTCAAGGGTTGAGTGCCCAAACGGTTTTAAAACCATTTGGAGGGCAAACGGTCTCAACCCTAGATGCCCAAACGGTTTTAAAACCATTTGGAGGGAAAACAGTTTCAAAACTGTTTGGAGGTTGAGGGGTCAAAACCGTTTGGAGGTTCAATGCAACCAAAACAGTTTGAAAACTTAATGTGATGAAATATCAATTAACCCCATGACTGTTAATGATGTATATCAAAGATAATTACAATGGTTGTACCTTTAAGGTACTAGGGTGATTAGTACCCTTAGAGGTGTTAACCTTTGATGGTTATGGAAGCAATATCTCAATACACTATGCTAACCCTAAATGTATGTACTTGAATGAAGGGTTGACCTAATATAATCAAGCTTGAAGTAATCAACATCATAGAGAGGATGAGAGAGAGAGGAATTCATACATGTATAATAATCATGTAGTGGTTGAGCCTCAACACTTTCAACATGAATAAAATATGTAATTAGGGTATGATCCTTGATAAAGAGATCATGAAACTCTAATCGAGAAGGTTGATGAGCCCTAACCCTAATTTAGGGCAATGTTAGGTGAAACCCTAATCTAGGGTAATGGTGTAACCCTAATCTAGGGTGATTATATGAGAAATCCCAATTCAAGGTAATATAATGAAAAACCCTAATTTAAGAGGATGCATCATGAAACCCTAATTTCGCGTAAAGTTACATGAAACCCTAATTTGGGAAAAGTTATAAGGAACCTTAATTCAAAATAATGATGTGTGAAACCCTAATCTAGGGTGATGCCATGTGAAACCCTAATGCAATGATGTGATGTGAAACTCTAATCCAGGGTGATGCTATGTAATGTTATATGAAACCCTAATATGAAACCCTAACCCTAATATAGGGTGAAGGTATGTGAAACCCTAATTTTGGGTTATAATGCATGAAACCCTAATCTTGGGCAATATGATGATAAACCATAACCCTAATTTTGGGTAATGGGATGAGTATCCCTAATTGACATAAATTGGGAAACCCTAACCCTAATGAGGGAATAGTGATGCTACTCTTACATTGAATAGTGTTGATATGTAATTGATATAACTGTTATCATGTGTACTAACCATGTAGGTATCATGAGATGTTGGGCACAACCAGGTATGCGCTATGATGTTTTATTATTGAAATTGTTTTATGGGCCTTGTGAGCCATAATATGCTTTGTTGCCTAGTAAGAGGTAACAAGAGATTAAATGGGCCTTGAGAGCCATGTGAGATGCATGTGTAGCAAGTATCATGTTTACCTTAGTCAGATGACCTGAAGGTATTAGTTACCTGATAAGTGGTAACAAGTGTTCTTTGATAAACTGAGGGTTTGAATACCCATATTCCATAATCATGATGATGAGATGTTAAGGGATGAGAATGCCCATGATGTGACAAGGGATTGAGATCCCAATGTTTTATAAAGCTTCAAAAAGTACTTGATAGAAGTATTACACATTCTTTGTAGCATTTGTTATAACAATTTATGTTTGAAAACTTGATTGATGCTAAAAGAATATGGTATTGTACTTAATTAATCAAGTGAAATCTTATCATGTAGAGCCTTGGCCATAGATCCATCATTGTTAGTAGTTGGTGATGGTGAAACAGGTTTTCCCATGGGATCTCCTGGAGGACATACTGTTGAATATGTGGGGGTTATGGGTGCGAATATCCTTATGCCCTAATGTGGGATTGATGTGAGATAAACATTAAATCTCTAAATCCTTGATTATATGTGTCGGGATGGATGTATCACGAATCTCCTGATAATTTTAATGTCAGATCGATGTGAGATAAACATGAAATCTCTCGATTGCGAAGAGAGTACAACCGCCACTGTAACTCTATAGCAAAGTTGCCAGTATACCCTAGAAAGATATTTAGTAGAGACACAAGATGTCGTGCATTTTGTACTCACACTGACTGAGGAGGATGAGGTCATGGAAATTCGACTCTTCCTTGACCTATGTATGGAACCAATGCTTTACACCATCGTGGTTGGTTGGAGTATGAGCGGTATACCTCATCTCCGCATGGCTTAAGTATGATTGTAAAATGTAATCAGTTGTGCAAAGTATTTGCTTAAGGTTGAAATATGAGAATCATTGGTTGATGTTACCTTGCTTAGCATATCCTATATAGATAAATGTTATACATGTTCTTCAATTCCTTATTGGATAAGTGACATGCTGCTTTATCAAGTTATAGTTGAAATGCTTTGAATAAGAATATTTCTCTATCTATTTAGACATTGATTTATCTACTGTTGAATATATATGATTCCTCTGCTTACACTACTACAGAAACAGCCTTTGGCGTCGGTTGTTTAACCCCCTTTGGCGTCGGTTTCTGAGCGACGCCTATGTGGGCGCCGCTAAAGGTCGAACACTTCAGCGTCAGTTTTTTAACCGACGCCTATTTAACATATAGGCGTCGGTCTTTTAGTAGATAACCGACGCCAAAAGGGTTCGCGCCACAGAAAACGGCGTCATCTAGGACACATTTTGCGTCGGTTATCTACTAAAAGACCGACGCCATACTTCAAGACGACACGGCCGTGCTTCCCTGCACGGTCGTGTTTAGTACTATAGGCGTCGGTTTTATATGAATAAGCGACGCCTTTTCCACCACGGCCGTGCTTTCCTGCACGGTCGGGTTGTTTGTAATATTAGGCGTCAGTTTTTATCCAATAACCGACGCTGTAGGTCTTTGCTGACGGTTTTATGTAAATAACCGACGCCTATATCTATTTTTTTTTCATATCAGTTTGCAGGCCTGCTGTGGCTGGTCAGCAGGATGAGAACCTGCAGTTCAGTTTTCTAAACTGTAGGTTTACGACATCCATTGATATCAGCCTACAAACAGGCCACAAACCTGCAAAAGTCCCAAGGAAAATTTCACACAAGTAGATACATTCAGACATCAATTCAATTCTCACATTCACACATATAGAAACATTCAAATACATGTATTAACATTCAGAAATATTCATTTACAAAGTATCATTCATTATCGCTATCAACATCCCAATTATATCTTACAGTTGCCACTGCTTGTATGGCTTTTGCCCATTCTTCTCTTATTTCATTTAATGCTTCCATCGTATATGGAGCATGTATATTTTTTAAGCGTTTACCTATAGTGTGGTCAGTTTTAAACACCTGCAAAGAGAATTATGTATATATATAAGTAATAATATAAAAATAAGATTGATATATTTCATACTAACTAATGAGACTATATATAATACCTCAAGTATGGTATCGATGTACAATGCGGCATGTTTGATAATCATCTACATAAATCGCATCACATAGTATGTGCATGCCCAACCATTGTCTTGTGTAGCGCACTATAAATTGAAACATACAAAATAATACAACTAAGCACAATTCACATCAATAATATATACATTGGAGTCAGGAACTTACTTGTACGTTCTGCCAATTTATTGGCTGGTTCTTTTTCCTTGGGACCGTTCCTCCAGCCTTTTTGAATGCATCTAAACCCCTACATGTTAATATAACACAGTAAATTACATAAGTATATAGTAATGTAATAACAAATGTTAACAGATACAAAAATGAAATATTTCTCACCAGAATAATGGCATTCTCATTACGTGTCCAATTTTAGTGTTTAATGTACTTCCCGCGGGATCTAGATAATAAACAATGAACGTCCCGGGGACAATAACTAGTAACTCCCAATGTTTACCGCTAGAGGTAAAAAGTTAACAATTAATAACTCAAAATGCACAATAAAAATGGAATTTTCTTAAGTCCAAATTATAAATAAAGTAAACTTACTTGACATTGAATGGAGCTATTATTATCGTTTTCTTTTGCTGACCAAAAATTGTAAAAGCATCTATACAGTATTGTTGAACATTATCAGGATCTTTAGCTACCATACTAATCAATGATGGAATCAAAAATCCCACATGATCAAATGCAAATTGTTTGCAATGATCTTCGACTAAGTAGCTGCAAAACATGTATTACGTATGCATTAATATATAAGAAACCAGATCACCGGATCTTACACAAGGTATATGGATGTATAAACAAGATCTCACCTTATACATGTCTCTATCATTGATGTATTCAACCAATCATACATAAACAGCTCAATAATATCTTGTATAAATAAAGAGCTATCGTATGATTGACTTGCATAATCTGCATCTAAAGAAACAATTATCGGGCAATGTATATTATGTGCCCATAGCCAACATGCCATTCCCCTACAAGCAGGACCTAACGGGTATGTTAGGTCAGTTGGAACCCAAGTTGGTAATGCGGGAAGTGGAGGTGGAGGCCTAGGTGCTCCTGGTGTCTTCTTTTTAACCTGTATATATAATTTCAGATCAGTTGACATCATATATACACATTAACAGTCTAAATCAATGTAAATTTATCTTACAATTTCAGTAGTGTAGACGACATCTTCTTTGGGCCACAATATGACCCCGCCTTCTGCCTCAGCAAGTGTATCAATATCCGGGTGGGGATATGGCAATGTAGCTTCCCTCCAATCGGGTAACACACGTAATGGGCCCATACGAACGTAGCCCTGTGGCATTGGAGTCCCGTGAAACCTTTCCCCAGGAAGGGACGGGTAAGCTTGCGCCTCTACAACAACATAGTCTTGTATTCTTAAGCGGCATGGCTTCAATGCCTACAAATTTACGTAAAGAATGTTATACATATATACATATCATCTTGAAAACATATCATCTTGAAAAGACTAGCTACAATGTCATAAACAATACTTACAGCAGATGTGTTAGGCGATGGGTCTCCAGGATTACTCGCAGTCTGTGCATCAGGAGAAGAGTGGGTCGCCATAGGCTGATTGGAAGCCTGAGATACCTGCCACCACAGCAATTCTTCCTTGACCTTCTCAGCAACTACATCATTGACCTTCTTAGCAACTATATCCTCGACTCTCTTATTCTCCTATACATGGATAAAAGAAACATTAGCTTCTTATTATTTAATTTCCTTTTGCAGTAACATTCTAAAAAAAGAATAGGTTACCTCTTCTTGAGAAAGTCCCACTCTGGGTTTGCGCTGGGATGGCCCAAAGAATGCTTTGATGCCCACACCAGCGCCTGCACCCCTAACACGTCCAGGATGCTCTGGGTTACCCAGAGCAACTGTCAATTCATCCCTTGTGCCCTGAGGGATGAACGTGCCTTGTTTCCTCTGCTCGTGCAGCTCCCGCTAATCACCATCAACAGAAATTGGTAAATTAACACCACAAATAATCAATATTCAAACGATTGCTCTAAGAGTTGTATTTTACCATTTTCGCAGCCGCCTCAGCAGTTACATGCTTCTTTATTTCACCCTTCTTGTTTTGCCTCCCAGCTATCCAGATATCATGACGAGGCATGGGTGTGGCAGACTCCTGAGTAGGAGCAGACTCTTGAGTAGCCGCAGACTCCGCATGTAGTCTTTGGCGAACGCTTGCATAGCCTTTTGGACCCATAGTGTGGTCATGCACATTCAGTGCACGCCTTACTTTTTGTGCGTCACTGAGGGCCTAGTTAGTATGCACATTAATGATTTGGTTAGTATCACTAAATGTTAATCTTGAATAGGTGAATACAATGTATATTAATTAAATTGGGAGTGACACCTAATACCTTGAATTCTTCAAATTTTCTTGAAGCAACAAAATTGTCCCAATCTTCTTTGTCCAAGAAGTTCCATTGTTCAAGGGCTGACTTCTTTTTCTTATCACCCTCTTTTATGTATTCTATGTTCAGATTTGTCCTATAATTCCTAAGCATCTTTCCAGTGCGTTGCATCACACTTTTACGATGCAACTTCTCATCCAATGCAAACAGATTCTGTAAAATAGAAATGTTATTAACTAGTATCCAAAATAGAATTGCAAATAATAGAATTTGTAATCTACAAAATAGAATTGCAAATAATAATAACTCACGCATTAATCCTTCCATATCAAGTCTTTTTTCCCCTGAGGAACTTTATGCCAATTATCATACTTAACACCACAATGGCTCCGAGTGGTACACCCAAGATAGTTTATAAAATTATTGCGGTTCACTCCAATTGCATTTCCTCCATTATCAAACTCCATAACCAATTTGGATCCACTGCCACTAAGCGCTATTAACTTCTTCAATAGAGTGATGCCCCTTTTCTTGTTAAGTGTTTGGTGTTGCACATCAAGTTTCTCCAGTGCTTCAGTGGGTACATGTGCATCATCAATCTAAAATTTGACAAAAATAAACACACTGAATTAGCCCAATATAGAAATATAAGATATATGACATAACTAGAAGATAATGAATTTTATAGAAATACAGGATATGTTTTTAGAACTTACATTGGTATCCTATCCATGCTCGTCATGGACAACATGCTCATCATGGACTTCATGCTCATCATGGACATCATGCTCATCATGGTCAGCCATCTGAAAATGTCATTAAAAAGGCAAACATTTAGCATTTGTATTAACTAGAAAAAGGCAAACATTTAGCATTTGTATTAACTAGAAAAAGGCAAACATTTAGCATTTGTATAAACATACATGTCTCTAAAATTGTGATCTTTTATCAATTAACAATCCTTCATTGTGATCTCCGCGTACATATAAGTCATCATTAGCTTCAATATTTTGTGGAGTTGGCAACCCAACTGAGAATGGACTGGAGTCATCATACTTATCATAGTACTCTTCTTCATCTATAGGATCTTCAATGAACTGTCTTTTACCATGAAGAACAACCGACCATTTATCATTTGCAGGATCATCGATATAGAATATTTGTTTCGCCTGTGATGCCAATATGAATGGTTCACCCTTCTCGCCAATCTTTTCAAAGTTCACCAAAGTGAAACCCAATTCATCCACTATAACTCCTTTGGTGTTATCAACCCAATTACATTTAAAGAGAGGAATTTTGAAATCTATGTAGTCAAACTCCCAAATGTCTTCAATGACACCGTAATATGACATTTTAGCTTCACGTGGACTCTTATCCTTTGCACTTGCAAAGTACATAGTCGACGCTTGAAGAGTGACCCCACTATTTTGGACGACACTCTTATCATCTTGGCGCTTTGTGTAATATGTGAATCCATTAATGTCAAACCCTTCATAAGACATAACATTCAGTTTTGGTTTAAAGGCGAGGCATTTGATAGTTTCTGTAATATCATTTGATGTTTGAGATAGTTGATGTAAGACTTTATCTTCAAACCACTTAGTAAAAGTCTTATTATGCTCTCTAGCAAGCCACATTGAACTTGCTCGAGGATGTTGTCTCTTTATGAAATTGGTATGTTCCTCGATATAAACACTCACTTCGTCCATATTGTGTAAAATATACAAGTGAGCTTGTTCCAACTGCTCACGACTGATTACTTTCACCTGTGATCCCAAAATTCCTTTACCCTCCTCAATATTCTTGTCATTATCAGGAGTGTCATTACCACTGAGAAAGTCATTGCAAAAATCCATAACCTCTCTCGCCACATAACCTTCAATAATACTCCCTTCAGGCCGATAACGGTTTCGAACATCACCTTTAAAAACGCTCATGTATCGTTCAAAGGGATATATCCAATGCAAGAAAACTGGTCCCAACATTTTCACTTCCCTAGTCAAGTGGACAACAAGATGTACCATGATATCAAAGAATGAAGGAGGGAAATACATCTCAAGCTGACATAGGGTAACAACCACTTCTCTTTGCAAATTATCGAGAGTATCAGGGTCAATAACTTTGCTGCATAGACTGTTGAAAAAGAAACAAAGTCTGGTAATTGCAAACCTTACATGCTTCGACAATATAGATCGAATTGCCACGGGCAATATTTGTTGCATTAGAGTGTGACAATCATGAGATTTAAGACCTATCAACTTCAGATCTTTCATTGATACCAATCTACGGATGTTGGATGAGTAACCATGTGGCACCTTAACATTTACCAAGCATTCACAAAAAGTTTTCTTCTCATTTCTAGACAACGTGTAACAAGCGGGAGGTAAGTATGTTCTTTTATTACCCATTTCACGTAATTGTGTTAATTCTGACCTTATTCCCGTTTCACGTAGGTCCAGTCTAGATTTTATCCCATCTTTAGTCTTACCTGGTATATTTAACAGAGTACCAATGATGCTATCACAGACATTTTTCTCAACGTGCATTACATCGATACAATGCCTGACTGTCAAAGAACTCCAATAAGGAAGATCCCAAAATATTGACTTCTTCTTGAATGAAGAATTGTCACTCCATGTGGCCATACTACATTGTGATTTCTTACCAAATTCATTGACAATGTCTTTTACTCTTGCATAAACAATGACAACATAACATACTTATTTCTGGGTTTGGCCACCAATTGGATAAACATCGATATCATTTCCGGGTTGTTTAGGGCCCGATATCAACAACGACAACATAACGTACTTATTTTTCATACACATCCAGGGAGGAAGATTGTATATAACAAGCATGACTGGCCAAGTGCTATGTTGGCTGCTCAATGTCCCGTACGGATTCATCCCATATGTACAAAGCCCAAGTCTTAGATTCCTATCTTCTTCACCAAATTTGGGGTACAATAGATCAATCTTCTTCCACTGTGGGGAATCAGACGCATGTCGTAGGATCCCATCATTATTTTTCTTAACATCTGCATGCCACCTCAAATTCTTCGCATCTTTCAGATTTGCAAACAAGCGTTGAAACTGTGATATTATAGGTAGATACCTCAACACCTTGGCAGGAGAACCAATTTTGGACTCCCCCGAAGTCGTCAATTTATACCTTGACGCACCACATTTTGGACAATCTTTCAAATCTACATAGTCCTTTTGAAATAATACACAATCATTCGGGCATGCATGTATCTTCTTGGCCTCCATTCCCATTGGGCACAACATTTTCTTTACCTGGCATGTTGAGATTGGCAGATCATTTCCTTCAGGAAGCATTTCTTTCAACAAAGTCAACAATGAAGTGAAGCTTTTGTCGCTCCATCTATTGTTAGCTTTCAACTTATACAATCTCAACACAGCGCTAATGTAACACCCCTGACCTGGGTTATACCTTAACCCTAGGTGTTTTGATTAAGAAAGATGATTAAATGCTTAATCTCATCTTGTGAAAGGTAATTATGGTTCAAGAGGAACTTATATTACAATTCTTATCCTTTTTGAACATTGTTGAAATCAATGTTTTGCCTGTTTTGGACTAAAGTGCAAATTACCCAAGTTGAGGGGTTTAAGTGCAAATTGTGCATGATAATATGTTCCTCATGTGTTGAAGCATCATGATAGTAAAGATGATGCTGAGTTATGGCTTATGGAAGCCTAAATACCAAGAAAGAGCTGATAAAGCAATGTATGTGCATGAAAACCTAGTTTTGGTGTAATGTGCAATTTACCCAAAACCCAGGGTGTAATATGTAAATTACCACTTCAATAAGGTCCCTAATGTTTCTTGGCATCAAGTAGAGAAAATAAAATGAGAGGGGCGCCTCATTTGAATTAAGTTGGAGGAGAGAGAATCTTGATATTAAAATAATCAAGATTTAATCCTAATTGAAACCCTAATTCTATTTAGTGTAAAAACAAATATAATAATTGAAGGGCCTTCAACCAAAAACGAGATGGTTGAATTTGCTCAAGTGTGAACACATTTGTGACTTTTCTAGGCCACGAAAATATCTCAAGCAAGTGGATAACCCACTCACCATTATTATAAAGAAAAGCAATATCCACTCAAATTGGAATATTATTATAATATGATCTAAGGTGCTTAATTTGCTTTTCTTTAAATTGATGGATAATGAAGAGGAATAAGAGGCAATGAAGATAGCCTCGTCCTTAAGGATTTTGAGGGGAATTTGAGGGGGAAGAGGCGGCCATATTTTTGGAATTTAATGCATTTTAATAATGCATTTTCTCTCTCATCAAGTTTCTTATAAAAGTACCTTTACCAAGCCAAAACAAAGGCTATTTCGGATTCTTTTCTTTACCCTTGCTTGGAAAACGACTAAGGAGCTGTGGAGGAGCAGGAGGACGACCCCAACCTGTTGGTAAGGTCCTTGACCTTCGTTCTCCTTGATTCCATGGTGGAAATAAAAAATAAATCATTGATTTCTTCTTATTTGGATCTCCTCTTCAACCCTAGCCAACTTTTTCATCCAAAAGCTTGAGGACGAGCTTAGGGGGAGTTGCTAGAGCTTCATCCACCATTAATGGCGTGATCTTGAAGCTTTGGAGCTCAATTGGAGGCGGGTTTTATAACTCAAACCCTTAATCATTGCTATTGCATCAATCAATTATGCTTTGTTGATTGTTTTCTTCAATTTAATACATACTTGTTTCCTTGCTGCAATTTCCATCAAGAACAGTTGCTGTTCTTGGTTTTTCGAAGGAAGGGGATGATGACATCATCCTATATGCTTATCCAAAGAAAAGTACCAAGCCAAATGGTCTTGATATCTATTCCAAATCGTTTTAAATTGATTGGCTATGCAGTTTCAGAAAACTGTTTTAGGAAAAACGGTTTCAAGACCGTTTGATATGGTTGAACAAGCGTTGACCGTTTGGGAATATTGTTCCTAATTATGTAGGATAATGACCCTCCAAATTTTAGGGGTTAACTCCAAAGGAATCGTGAGTTGAAGGCCAATCAATTAGATAAATCGAATTGAATTAAATGCTGATTTTCAACCTGATCAACTTGACCTGTTTGGGAAAACGGTTTCAAGACCATTTGAGTGTGTTGACAAAGCATTGACCGTTTGGGATTCCTGTTTATAATGATGTTGGTTAATGACCCTCCAAATTTGAGGGATTAACTCCCAAGGAATCGTGAGTTGAAGCCTAATCAATTAGGGAAACCTAATTGAATTAAGTGCTGATTTTCAATCTGATTTAATTGACCTTTTTGAGGAAACGGTCTCAAGACCGTTTGAATGCATTGACCAAGGGTTGAATGTTTGGGATTACTGTTCCTGATGATGTGGTATAATGACTCACCAAATTTGAGGGATTAACTCCCAAGGAATCGTGAGTTGAAGGCTATTCAATTAAGCAAACCCTAATTGTTTATGGAAGCAATAACTCAGTATACTATGTCAAACATAGTTGTTTGTATTTGATCATATGGTTGATGTAACCAAATCAAGTGGAGAGAATGATAGAAATGAATTCATACATGAGTATGATTCATATGGTGATTTAGGGTAGGATCCTTAGTAAAGAGATCAAGAAACCCTAATTGAGAAGGTTAACGAACCCTAACCCTGATTTAGGGATATTTTGAGTAAAACCCTAATCTAGGGTAATAGTGTAACCCTAATTAAGGGTAATAGTGTAACCCTAATTAAGGGTAATGACTTGGGTAACTCTAACTTAAGGTAATGAAATACCAAACCCTAATTAGAGTAATAATGAATCCCTAATTTATGGGTAATTGAATGAAACCCTAATTGGGATGATTAGTGAAACCCTAATTGAGGGTGATTCCCTGAGAAACTCTAATTGAGGATGATTCCATGTGAAACCCTAATTGAGGGCGATGTCATATGAAACCTTAAACCTAACACAGAGTAAAGCTATGTAAAACCCTAAATTTGGGCTATAGTGCATGGAATTCTAATCATGGGCAATATGATGATAAATCATAACCCTAATGTCTGGGTAATGATATGAGTAAACCTTAATGATGAAATAATGAGTAATACCCTATAATGATGAAATATCTTAAGTGGTTGACTATAGGCAACCTTATAACAAGCAATGCCTTAATTTGAGATGAGTCCATATCATTGAAGATAGTTGGACAATCCTTGTGTGTGATCTATGCACATCATGGTAAAGGTGATAGGTTGGTGGATGAAAGTATTAAGATGTGAAATTCCTTATTATAAGATAAGTTAATAAACTCATGTAAGATAGAAGTGATGAGGGAAGTGATACATTGAGACATGATAGATATCACATTTAGCATTTCAGGGTTGATATACCTTGATGCATCTCAAATCCAATATTCTTAGATAAGATACACAAGGAGAGTGTTATGTAAATTGTCACAATGAAATGTAATGAGTTTAACATACTTGATAAGTAAGCTAAAATGAGTATGATGTAATCATACCATGATAATGATGAGAGATAAACTCATACCTTGTGTTGATGATCATTTAATGATAAATGATAAGAATATTAAATACTTGGAATGTCGATGGATGCTCCTAGATGTATGGAACAATATATTAGGGTTGTATTGATAAAATAAACATGAAACCCTAATTGATGTGAATAGTAAACCCTAACCCTATGGAGGAAATAGTGGTGTTACTATTATATTACATGAGTTAATATGTTATTGTTGCCTAATGAGAGGTGACAAGATGTTTAATGGCCTTGTGAGCCATATGGTTAGATGTTACCTGGTAAGAAGTAACAAGATGTTTCATGGGCATGATTGAGCCCTGAATGAGGTGTATTCCTCTTATGTTGATAAGGGTTGATACCCTGTGCTATTGTGAAAAGGATTTATATCCTGTGATAATATGATAATTGGTGTAATCTAATGAATGGCAAGTGAATATTACCATGTGATG
The DNA here is from genome assembly GCA_963693085.1 of Alisma plantago-aquatica. Classification (NCBI taxonomy): domain Eukaryota; kingdom Viridiplantae; phylum Streptophyta; class Magnoliopsida; order Alismatales; family Alismataceae; genus Alisma; species Alisma plantago-aquatica. Next base: position 320,041,328 of record OY856412.1, on the reverse strand, counting down.
AAGAGATGAGAAATTATGTTTCATATGTTTTATATCTTTTCAGGTTTTGATATTTATATGCTTGCTAGAAATGAATTAGGGTTTGTATGTCCACTTGTTTGATGCAGCCTTAATTCACCTAATTGGCATAACTAATTAAGTGCAACTCTAATCATGTAGTGCCCTGTGCCGTAGAACCATCTTCAGTGTCAGAACTTGCTGGATGGTGAAACGAGTATTCCTAAGGGAAACTCGGAGCGCATATTGTTGAATATGCGGGGGTGGCAGGTTGAGGATATATATATACTTGTCATCCACAATTGCAGGTTACAGAGGATGGCTATGGTCATGCCTCAAATATTTGATGTGATTGAGGACAGCTGTGGTTGTACCTCGGATTAGAGGGTTTTGTATACCCTGTTTTCTAGTGTCGTAACTTGTACCAAGTACGGACTAGTTGTTATCAGTTGACTATATGTCACTGTTGGCAGTTTGACTGGTATGTCACTGCAGTTTACTCGTACTGACCGAGGGGAAGAGATCTTAGGATGCCGGTACTCCTAGATCTTGTACGGAACCGAATAGCCCTTCGCAGGGGTCGGTTGGACTTTGAATGGTACGATTCAAATTCCCCAGGGCATAATAAAAGATGTAATACAGCCGTATAGCATATCTGTTTAGGGTTATACATGACGCTTCACATTGAATGGAAACCCATGTTTGTTCTCTTTACATAAAGATGATGCTTAGTGCAACTAAGAGATAGTAATTATACTTATGTTGTGGATATGCATAAGACTATAATTGTGTACATACAATGGTCATGCTTATGTTGATATCTTACTGCTACTGTTGATTATAATCATGATGCTAGATATCTCATGTCGATAGTTATGTTTCACATGCTATCCATGCCTCTATAATTAGAAATACCTGACAGAGGCTTAATGCCTGTAATTAGGTTTGGTTAAAGTCCAATGCCTGGATGTGTAATCAGGATTGGTATAGTCCAATGCCTGAAACATTTATACCTGATTGATATAGTTTAATGCTTGAATAATACATGATGATTTATATAATCACATGTCTGGCATAAGTGAATACTTGTTTAGCAGATTGGCTAAGGCCAACAAATAGAAACAAGAATGAATCATGGGTGACACATCAGAATAATGAATGACATGAGCAAAGCTTGAGATGTTGAAAATGTATGGTAGATGAATGTTATACATGTTCTTTCTATTTCTTATAAAGAGAATAGATGAATTACTGTTCAATCATAGATATGTGTAATACTTTAAAAGATGAGAATGATCTAAACTTCTTATCCTCTGCTCAGTTTTATATTAATTAAACTACAATAATGATGTTTCTGGCGGAGAGTTATATCTCTCGCTGGGGCAATTTTCAATTGTCTCACCCCCGTGGGAACCAACATTTTTAGGTGGACGAGTGCGAAAGAGACTGATAATATCTTTCGGATGAAGAACATCAGCAGCTACAAGGACAGCAGTGACAACTCAGGTTGAGTGTGTTGTCTATCGTGTTTGGTAGATAGAAGTCCTATGTGTCGTCTCTGTACTCTCAGGTCCTCGGAGTTAGTACTTAGTGCTTTTAATGTATCGTTTTGAGATTTTGGCTTGATGCCTCGAGGTTATTATGTTGTCTGTGTTTAGCTTTTAACAAGGCAGTTGATGTTGTAACCCTTGAAAAGAGATGGTATAAGATATATACTTATGAACCATGATGTAAATGTAATACATTGGTTCTTGTTGAAAGAGTTTTCCTATGATTGGGTCTCTTTGAAAAAGGTTTTAAATTTTTAGTGATTTTCTATAATCCGCTGCTTAGTGAACGCTTCCGCATTAGTTAATTATGTTTTTGTTAGTTGGATGCTACAATTAAGTGGTATCAGAGCTCTAGGTTCGTTGAGTCTACAGAGACATAGGACTAAGGTAGTAGAGTCTGTTCTGGTATCATCTAGTGTATCTGATAATGTCTTCTGCTCATATAAGAGAAGAAGAACTTAAAGATGACTGGGTCACATGACGAGATTGCTGCTGAGAGCAGCAATATTGCACCAAGAAGAGGTGCATGGGAGCAGGCAAGACAGAGACAATTGCCTAAGAGTCTCCTAGTTGATCCATTTATGATAAGAAAATCTTTCTTTAAGTATTACTGTTGGGTAGATTAGAGCAACAGTAATGCATATAGTGGACTGGATACTAGCTTTACGATCTAGGTTATCAGTCCTTAATACAGAAGTTTGAGCTTTAAAAGAGTTCCTAAATGACTTAGTCATGTTGGAACATGGGAAAGTCATGTGTGTATAATGATATTAAAAGTGAGGAATATGATCGCAAATAAAGTGCATACTACCTAATCTCAGTATTTATATACCCTGGCCAGGTATACAACTATTGATGATAAAGTGAGTATGGAAACTCTTAGATTGTAATCTCTCTGATTGCCCTGATCAAGCAGTCATTCTGATACAATCTAATGAGTATCATGAAATCAGAATTATGGAATGAATAAATGTGTGATATACTAAGTATAAGAAAGAGAAGTATGAGATAATCTCAAATGAGCATGTTGTATGAGGAACTAAAAGTGTACTCCTCATAAGATAAGGATAAGAATAAGGGAAATGAAACCTGTTCAATAATGATGTAAGTATAATAAATGTATTTTCCCTAACGAAGAAATGGGAAATATGATGAGATCATGAGATGATCATAAACATGCTAAATGGATAATGTCATGTAATCATCCTTATAATTCCTTTGCTAAAGGCAAGGAACCTAGGAAGAGCTAAAGAGTAAATGATTCATGAATAGTTGAAAATACATAAATTAATAAGAGGAATATGAATCCTTGTTTTCTTTCCTTTCAGGGACATGACCATCAAGTGGGTCTTAGGACACTTGATGTGCATAAGATAAATGTGTTCATGTGATGGATACTTAGAAAAGTATCAGTTATCTTGGACTTTGGTCCCAAGATGAGGACATATGAAACACATAATGTTCCAAGATGAAAGGAAGAGATATATATGATGTGTTTCCAACACATATGATAGATATCAAGGTGAAAGATTATGGTATCTGAGAGATATCAGATGGGTTAGGTTGGCTACCTGGATTGGTCAACTGTGAAATTAGTCTGATTATAATAATATGAACATCATATGTTAGGGGTTTATGCTCTGCATAAACATGATACTAATAAAGAATGTATGATGCTTCTCTGAATAAGAAAAGTGTTATTTGACACAAAGTTGACTCTATAGTCAATGATGAGGGACAGTGGGGCATGTGCCTTGTGTGTTGATTCTATGAGAATTTTGTATGGAAACACTTGGTGCTGATCAAAGTTTTATGGTGTATCTATAATAAGGAGATGATATGTGAAGACTAGATAGTATGATGAATAATATACATTTGTCTTCCTTTATCTGGATTTCGAGGACGAAATCCTTGTTAGGGGTTTATAATTTGTAACACCCCTGACCTGGGTTATACCTTAACCCTAGGTGTTTTGATTAAGAAAGATGATTAAATGCTTAATCTCATCTTGTGAAAGGTAATTATGGTTCAAGAGGAACTTATATTACAATTCTTATCCTTTTTGAACATTGTTGAAATCAATGTTTTGCCTGTTTTGGACTAAAGTGCAAATTACCCAAGTTGAGGGGTTTAAGTGCAAATTGTGCATGATAATATGTTCCTCATGTGTTGAAGCATCATGAGAGTAAAGATGATGCTGAGTTATGGCTTATGGAAGCCTAAATACCAAGAAAGAGCTGATAAAGCAATGTATGTGCATGAAAACCTAGTTTTGGTGTAATGTGCAATTTACCCAAAACCCAGGGTGTAATATGTAAATTACCACTTCAATAAGGTCCCTAATGTTTCTTGGCATCAAGTAGAGAAAATAAAATGAGAGGGGCGCCTCATTTGAATTAAGTTGGAGGAGAGAGAATCTTGATATTAAAATAATCAAGATTTAATCCTAATTGAAACCCTAATTCTATTTAGTGTAAAAACAAATATAATAATTGAAGGGCCTTCAACCAAAAACGAGATGGTTGAATTTGCTCAAGTGTGAACACATTTGTGACTTTGCTAGGCCACGAAAATATCTCAAGCAAGTGGATAACCCACTCACCATTATTATAAAGAAAAGCAATATCCACTCAAATTGGAATATTATTATAATATGATCTAAGGTGCTTAATTTGCTTTTCTTTAAATTGATGGATAATGAAGAGGAATAAGAGGCAATGAAGATAGCCTAGTCCTTAAGGATTTTGAGGGGAATTTGAGGGGGAAGAGGCGGCCATATTTTTGGAATTTAATGCATTTTAATAATTCATTTTCTCTCTCATCAAGTTTCTTATAAAAGTACCTTTACCAAGCCAAAACAAAGGCTATTTCGGATTCTTTTCTTTACCCTTGCTTGGAAAACGACTAAGGAGCTGTGGAGGAGCAGGAGGACGACCCCAACCTGTTGGTAAGGTCCTTGACCTTCGTTCTCCTTGATTCCATGGTGGAAATAAAAAATAAATCATTGATTTCTTCTTATTTGGATCTCCTCTTCAACCCTAGCCAACTTTTTCATCCAAAAGCTTGAGGACGAGCTTAGGGGGAGTTGCTAGAGCTTCATCCACCATTAATGGCGTGATCTTGAAGCTTTGGAGCTCAATTGGAGGCGGGTTTTATAACTCAAACCCTTAATCATTGCTATTGCATCAATCAATTATGCTTTGTTGATTGTTTTCTTCAATTTAATACATACTTGTTTCCTTGCTGCAATTTCCATCAAGAACAGTTGCTGTTCTTGGTTTTTCGAAGGAAGGGGATGATGACATCATCCTATATGCTTATCCAAAGAAAAGTACCAAGCCAAATGGTCTTGATATCTATTCCAAATCGTTTTAAATTGATTCGCTATGCAGTTTCAGAAAACTGTTTTAGGAAAAACGGTTTCAAGACCGTTTGATATGGTTGAACAAGCGTTGAACGTTTGGGAATATTGTTCCTAATTATGTAGGATAATGACCCTCCAAATTTTAGGGGTTAACTCCAAAGGAATCGTGAGTTGAAGGCCACTCAATTAGATAAATCGAATTGAATTAAATGCTGATTTTCAACCTGATCAACTTGACCTGTTTGGGAAAACGGTTTCAAGACCATTTGAGTGTGTTGACAAAGCATTGACCGTTTGGGATTCCTGTTTATAATGATGTTGGTTAATGACCCTCCAAATTTGAGGGATTAACTCCCAAGGAATCGTGAGTTGAAGCCTAATCAATTAGGGAAACCTAATTGAATTAAGTGCTGATTTTCAATCTGATTTAATTGACCTTTTTGAGGAAACGGTCTCAAGACCGTTTGAATGCATTGACCAAGGGTTGAATGTTTGGGATTACTGTTCCTAATGATGTGGTATAATGACTCACCAAATTTGAGGGATTAACTCCCAAGGAATCGTGAGTTGAAGGCTATTCAATTAAGCAAACCCTAATTGTTTATGGAAGCAATAACTCAGTATACTATGTCAAACATAGTTGTTTGTATTTGATCATATGGTTGATGTAACCAAATCAAGTGGAGAGAATGATAGAAATGAATTCATACATGAGTATGATTCATATGGTGATTTAGGGTAGGATCCTTAGTAAAGAGATCAAGAAACCCTAATTGAGAAGGTTAACGAACCCTAACCCTGATTTAGGGATATTTTGAGTAAAACCCTAATCTAGGGTAATAGTGTAACCCTAATTAAGGGTAATAGTGTAACCCTAATTAAGGGTAATGACTTGGGTAACTCTAACTTAAGGTAATGAAATACCAAACCCTAATTAGAGTAATAATGAATCCCTAATTTATGGGTAATTGAATGAAACCCTAATTGGGATGATTAGTGAAACCCTAATTGAGGGTGATTCCCTGAGAAACTCTAATTGAGGATGATTCCATGTGAAACCCTAATTGAGGGCGATGTCATATGAAACCTTAAACCTAACACAGAGTAAAGCTATGTAAAACCCTAAATTTGGGCTATAGTGCATGGAATTCTAATCATGGGCAATATGATGATAAATCATAACCCTAATGTCTGGGTAATGATATGAGTAAACCTTAATGATGAAATAATGAGTAATACCCTATAATGATGAAATATCTTAAGTGGTTGACTATAGGCAACCTTATAACAAGCAATGCCTTAATTTGAGATGAGTCCATATCATTGAAGATAGTTGGACAATCCTTGTGTGTGATCTATGCACATCATGGTAAAGGTGATAGGTTGGTGGATGAAAGTATTAAGATGTGAAATTCCTTATTATAAGATAAGTTAATAAACTCATGTAAGATAGAAGTGATGAGGGAAGTGATACATTGAGACATGATAGATATCACATTTAGCATTTCAGGGTTGATATACCTTGATGCATCTCAAATCCAATATTTTTAGATAAGATACACAAGGAGAGTGTTATGTAAATTGTCACAATGAAATGTAATGAGTTTAACATACTTGATAAGTAAGCTAAAATGAGTATGATGTAATCATACCATGATAATGATGAGAGATAAACTCATACCTTGTGTTGATGATCATTTAATGATAAATGATAAGAATATTAAATACTTGGAATGTCGATGGATGCTCCTAGATGTATGGAACAATATATTAGGGTTGTATTGATAAAATAAACATGAAACCCTAATTGATGTGAATAGTAAACCCTAACCCTATGGAGGAAATAGTGGTGTTACTATTATATTACATGAGTTAATATGTTATTGTTGCCTAATGAGAGGTGACAAGATGTTTAATGGCCTTGTGAGCCATATGGTTAGATGTTACCTGGTAAGAAGTAACAAGATGTTTCATGGGCATGATTGAGCCCTGAATGAGGTGTATTCCTCTTATGTTGATAAGGGTTGATACCCTGTGCTATTGTGAAAAGGATTTATATCCTGTGATAATATGATAATTGGTGTAATCTAATGAATGGCAAGTGAATATTACCATGTGATGAAGAGATGAGAAATTATGTTTCATATGTTTTATATCTTTTCAGGTTTTGATATTTATATGCTTGCTAGAAATGAATTAGGGTTTGTATGTCCACTTGTTTGATGCAGCCTTAATTCACCTAATTGGCATAACTAATTAAGTGCAACTCTAATCATGTAGTGCCCTGTGCCGTAGAACCATCTTCAGTGTCAGAACTTGCTGGATGGTGAAACGAGTATTCCTAAGGGAAACTCGGAGCGCATATTGTTGAATATGCGGGGGTGGCAGGTTGAGGATATATATATACTTGTCATCCACAATTGCAGGTTACAGAGGATGGCTATGGTCATGCCTCAAATATTTGATGTGATTGAGGACAGCTGTGGTTGTACCTCGGATTAGAGGGTTTTGTATACCCTGTTTTCTAGTGTCGTAACTTGTACCAAGTACGGACTAGTTGTTATCAGTTGACTATATGTCACTGTTGGCAGTTTGACTGGTATGTCACTGCAGTTTACTCGTACTGACCGAGGGGAAGAGATCTTAGGATGCCGGTACTCCTAGATCTAGTACGGAACCGAATAGCCCTTCGCAGGGGTCGGTTGGACTTTGAATGGTACGATTCAAATTCCCCAGGGCATAATAAAAGATGTAATACAGCCGTATAGCATATCTGTTTAGGGTTATACATGACGCTTCACATTGAATGGAAACCCATGTTTGTTCTCTTTACATAAAGATGATGCTTAGTGCAACTAAGAGATAGTAATTATACTTATGTTGTGGATATGCATAAGACTATAATTGTGTACATACAATGGTCATGCTTATGTTGATATCTTACTGCTACTGTTGATTATAATCATGATGCTAGATATCTCATGTCGATAGTTATGTTTCACATGCTATCCATGCCTCTATAATTAGAAATACCTGACAGAGGCTTAATGCCTGTAATTAGGTTTGGTTAAAGTCCAATGCCTGGATGTGTAATCAGGATTGGTATAGTCCAATGCCTGAAACATTTATACCTGATTGATATAGTTTAATGCTTGAATAATACATGATGATTTATATAATCACATGTCTGGCATAAGTGAATACTTGTTTAGCAGATTGGATAAGGCCAACAAATAGAAACAAGAATGAATCATGGGTGACACATCAGAATAATGAATGACATGAGCAAAGCTTGAGATGTTGAAAATGTATGGTAGATGAATGTTATACATGTTCTTTCTATTTCTTATAAAGAGAATAGATGAATTACTGTTCAATCATAGATATGTGTAATACTTTAAAAGATGAGAATGATCTAAACTTCTTATCCTCTGCTCAGTTTTATATTAATTAAACTACAATAATGATGTTTCTGGCGGAGAGTTATATCTCTCGCTGGGGCAATTTTCAATTGTCTCACCCCCGTGGGAACCAACATTTTTAGGTGGACGAGTGCGAAAGAGACTGATAATATCTTTCGGATGAAGAACATCAACAGCTACAAGGACAGCAGTGACAACTCAGGTTGAGTGTGCTGTCTATCGTGTTTGGTAGATAGAAGTCCTATGTGTCGTCTCTGTACTCTCAGGTCCTCGGAGTTAGTACTTAGTGCTTTTAATGTATCGTTTTGAGATTTTGGCTTGATGCCTCGAGGTTATTATGTTGTCTGTGTTTAGCTTTTAACAAGGCAGTTGATGTTGTAACCCTTGAAAAGAGATGGTATAAGATATATACTTATGAACCATGATGTAAATGTAATACATTGGTTCTTGTTGAAAGAGTTTTCCTATGATTGGGTCTCTTTGAAAAAGGTTTTAAATTTTTAGTGATTTTCTATAATCCGCTGCTTAGTGAACGCTTCCGCATTAGTTAATTATGTTTTTGTTAGTTGGATGCTACAGCTAAGCTTCGTAAACTTAGCACAGCCTGTGTATAATAGTAACTCAGCATCATGCACAATGTTTCTAAAGATAGGAGGTGGATCGGTGTGCTCTACCCTACAACTATCCAGCATCACATCAACGATGTCTGCTGGAACTGATTCGTTCACATTTACGTCATCAGAGGCAATTTCTTCTTCCACCCAAGCACTGCTATCGACATCTACTGGTTTCGATTTTGAAATCTCTCCATGCCAGTGCCATTCTGTATAGCCTTGTACAATCCCGTTGCACATGACATGACTTTTGATTTCCTCACCAGTGTTGACTTTCAAGTTGTTACCGCAATGCCTACATGGACAATAGAACCTATCTGTAGGTTTTTTCCTATGTTCCTCGGCAAATCTAATAAACTGATCAAGACCAGATATAAACTCTGGGGTGCAACGATTACGAATGGACATCCATGATCTATCCATTCTATGATCAGAGAAAACAAGTATATATTAGGAAACAAGTATATATTAGGAAAAGATTAGGGTATACACTTACATCCAAAGTGTATAATGTGATGTCATTCTTATATATAATAAATGTGTACCACCTATCCCATCCTTGAACACCTAATCTCACTAGTAAGTGTATAATGTGTATTGGGTTTTCAAGAAAATTTCGACAACATTTCCCCGCTGTTCTCTAAGTACATATGTACTTAGAGAACAAATGGGGAAATGCTACCAAAATTTTCTCGAAAACCCAATACACATTATACACTTACATCCTAAGTGAGATTAGGTGTTCAAGAACAGTCCCAAACCGGGGACTATCCAAGATTTACTCCTAATGAGTCAATCTTGGATGGGTTTCTAGGCCAACAAACACAATAATAGATATCTACAATGAAGCCGGACTCCATACAAACAGTATATAATTTAGTGATTGTTCATTCTAATTTATACCAATGTACAAGTAATATAAAGAACAATGATTGTTCACTTTCTAGGCCAACAAACACATGTGATGTCATTCTTATATATAATAAATGTGTACCACCTATCCCATCCTTGAACACCTAATCTCACTAGTAAGTGTATAATGTGTATTGGGTTTTCAAGAAAATTTCGGCAGCATTTCCCCACTGTTCTCTAAGTACATATGTACTTAGAGAACAAACGGGGAAATGCTACCGAAATTTTCTCGAAAACCCAATACACATTATACACTTACATCCTAAGTGAGATTAGGTGTTCAAGAACAGTCCCAAACCGGGGACTATCCAAGATTTACTCCTGATGAGTCAATCTTGGACGGGTTTCTAGGCCAACAAACACAATAATATATATCTACAATGAAGCCGGACTCCATACAAATAGTATATAATTTAGTGATTGTTCATTCTAATTTATACCAATGTACAAGTAATATAAAGAACAATGATTGTTCTCTTTCTAGGCCAACAAACACATGTGATGTCATTCTTATATATAATAAATGTGTACCACCTATCCCATCCTTGAACACCTAATCTCACTAGTAAGTGTATAATGTGTATTGGGTTTTCAAGAAAATTTCAGCAGCATTTCCCCACTGTTCTCTAAGTACATATGTACTTAGAGAACAAAAGGGGAAATGCTACCGAAATTTTCTTGAAAACCCAATACACATTATACACTTACATCCTAAGTGAGATTAGGTGTTCAAGAACAATCCCAAACCGGGGACTATCCAAGATTTACTCCTGATGAGTCAATCTTGGACGGGTTTCTAGGCCAACAAACACAATAATAGATATCTACAATGAAGCCGGACTCCATACAAACAATATATAATTTAGTGATTGTTCATTCTAATTTATACCAATGTACAAGTAATATAAAGAACAATGATTGTTCACTTTCTAGGCCAACAAACACATGTGATGTCATTCTTATATATAATAAATGTGTACCACCTATCCCATCCTTGAACACCTAATCTCACTAGTAAGTGTATAATGTGTATTGGGTTTTCAAGAAAATTTCGGCAGCATTTCCCCGCTGTTCTCTAAGTACATATGTACTTAGAGAACAAACAGGGAAATGCTACCAAAATTTTCTCGAAAACCCAATACACATTATACACTTACATCCTAAGTGAGATTAGGTGTTCAAGAACAGTCCCAAACAGGGGACTATCCAAGATTTACTCCTAATGAGTCAATCTTGGACGGGTTTCTAGGCCAACAAACACAATAATAGATATCTACAATGAAGCCGGACTCCATACAAACAGTATATAATTTAGTGATTGTTCATTCTAATTTATACCAATGTACAAGTAATATAAAGAACAATGATTGTTCACTTTCTAGGCCAACAAACACATGTGATGTCATTCTTATATATAATAAATGTGTACCACCTATCCCATCCTTGAACACCTAATCTCACTAGTAAGTGTATAATGTGTATTGGGTTTTCGAGAAAATTTTGGCAGCATTTCCCCGTTGTTCTCTAAGTACATATGTACTTAGAGAACAAACGGGGAAATGCTACCGAACTTTTCTCGAAAACCCAATACACATTATACACTTACATCCTAAGTGAGATTAGGTGTTCAAGAACAGTCCCAAACCGGAGACTATCCAAGATTTACTCCTAATGAGTCAATCTTGGATGGGTTTCTAGGCCAACAAACACAATAATAGATATGTACATGTTAGGCTTTCATCACAATTGATGTTAGGGTTTCATCAATGTTAGTGTTTAATCAAATCAAATTAGGATGCTAGAATGGACAAGTTTAAATCAAATTAGGGTTTAAATGAAATCAAACACGGCCGTGGCTGTGTTGGCCTACCACGGCCGTGCTGCCCAACACGGCCGTGGTAGGCCATTCTTCTCAGCAAGCATAGCTAGTCTTAGGTTTTGAAGTCAGAGCAGCAAGCAGAGCAGAGCAGCGGGCGGCAAGGAAGAAGACAAGGAAGAAGGTGCTACGGCTAATACCTTGTGAGCAGCGGAGGCAAGCAAGAAGACAACGCCACAGTAGGGCGTGAGCAGGGAGGAAGGAGCGGGCGGCGGCGGCGCAAGGAGGAAGGCGGCGGGCGGCGGTGGCGACGCAGAGCAGTAGTAGGGATCGTCGGTGGCGAGCAAGAAGCAGCAGGCACCAGGCACCAGGCGGCGATTTTGGGAGAGCGCACAGGAGAATCGATGAAATAGGAAGAAAGGGGGAAGATTCGGGTGATCGGGCCTCTATTAAGTTGGTCAACGACGTCGGTTATCTAGGACAACCGACACCTATTATCTTCAGCGTCGGTTGATCGTAATAACCGACGTCCGATTAGACAATCTTTACCCCAAATTAATTGGCGGGAACTATTATCAGCGTCGGTTATCCAAGGATAACCGACACCGAAAGTGGAACTTTTTGCGCAAAATTTCATTTCACATAGGCGTCAGTGAATTGTTAAACAACCGACGCTGTATGTGACCCAGATTTTTTTCGCTCGAAAATTAGATTTCGCGGGTGCCTTTAGGCGTCAGTTGGTTACACTCAGCCGACGCTAAATACAAAGCGGTACCCGTGTCTGGCTGGTCTTCGAATATAGACGTCGGTTTGTATAAATAACTGACGCCGAATATTATAGGAGTCGGTTGTCCTAAATAACTGACGCCCAAAAAAGCGACACTGAACGCTATTTCTGTAGTAGTGTTAGTTTTATTCTATTAAACTGCAATAATATTTTTTTGGCAGAGAGTTATATCTCTCGTTGGGATTGGGTCTCACTCCGTTGGTCACCAACACTTTTTAGGTAGACGCAGAAGAAGAGGCAGAATCCCTATAACAGGGGAAGAGCAGCAGCAACAGCAACAACAACAGGGACAACAGTGATATTCTAGGTGGAGGCACTGGCTGTCATATTTTGTATAGAGAGTCCTATGTGTCATCTCTGTACTCTCAGGTCCTCGGAGTTAGTAGTTAGTACTTTTAATGAATCGATCTGAGATTTTGGCTTGATGCCTCAAGGTTCTTATGCTGCCTGTGTATAGTTTTAACAGAGCAGTTAATGCTTGTAATCCTTGAGAAGGGATGGTATAGGATATGCATTTATGAACCAGGATGTAAATAAAATACATTGGTTCTTGATAAAAGAGTTTTCCTATGTTTGGATCTCTTTGTAAATGGTTTTAATTTTTAGTGATTTTTAGTAATCTGCTGTTAATGATCACTTGCGCTTAGTTAATGATGTTTTGTTCGAACGGTGTATAACAATGGGTAACTATGATCAACCTTCTTTAGTGGAATAATACAAAAATGTAGTCTCTCTTATTTTTATGGAACATTAGTATATTATGATCTGATGGTAACACCCTGAGTTATGCATGGATCCATTCTTGAGAATGGTATGGAATGTGTTGACTATGTTGTGTCTTATGCATCCAAGATTTATATAGGGATGCTAGGGGTTAAGGTTTGTGAATGAATGTTGAACTATAACTTTAAGTAACCTACTGTGACGGCCTGAAAACAAATCAAGCCATTACCAGTAATAATTGTAGAATAACCATAAACAACCAATTAACAAAAATCACTAAGAATTAAAACCATTTTGCAAGGAGAACCAATACCAGGAAACTCTTACTGAGAGATCCAATTCTTATATATATCATGATTCACAAAGTAAATGCACTGTATCATCTCATTTCAAGGACAACATATAACAATTTCTCTGTCAAAACATATATTGAAGCAACATAAAACCTCGAGATACACAAGTCAAAATCTCAGATTGTTCATAACACCACTACATACTGACTCCAAGGACCTGAGAATATAGAGACGACACATAAGTCTTCTATCTATAAGAAACGACAGATAGTACACTCAACCTGAGCTGTTACTGTTGTCCCAACTGTTGTTCTCCCTTTATAATAAGGTCTCTACCTTCTCGTGCACGTCCACCTAAAAATTGTGGATCCCACAGGGTGAGACAATTGTCCCAGCGAGAGATATAACTCTCCGCCGACTATATTATTATCAAAGTTTAAGTAGTATAAAACTAAGTAGAGGTTTTTTATATTAATAAGCATGATTAATCATTGTTCGAAATAGAATAGAGTAATCTCTTCTCTGAAAATAATGCATCTATCTATGGTAGAGTAATAAATCATCTATTCACTTTACAAGGAATATAAGAAAAACACGAATAACATCTATCCAACTAAGATGTATAAAAGGAGTGTATATCAACCAATGTCTTTCTGTATTCGATCCTTAAGCAAATACGCTACACGGCCGATTACATATTATAATCACACTTATGCCCTTAGGAGATGAAGTATACCGTTCATGCTCCAACCGACCACTAATAAGCCGAAATTGGTACGTACCATACAAGGTCAATGGAAGAGCCGGCTGTCAAGATCTCACCTGTCTCGGTTAGTACGAGACCACTTATATTTAGAAGGACATCTCGTGTCATCTGCTAGCAGGACATCTCATGTCATCTACAAATAGAATGTCGGGGTATAGCGACATCTTTGCCATAGAGTTACTATCGTAGCATGTACTCTCTTTGGGAGAAGACCACATAGCTTTCCCAGATTACAAGGATAAGGAAGATTAAACATCAATTCCTCTCCTGGCCAGGAGATTTTATTCTTCAATCCTGATACCACACAGAAATGAAGAAGGATTTACACATAAATTTCTTATTTGGTCAGGATATTTACACCATCTTGTGATAAATAAGGAAGGTGTTACATCAATTCTCCATTAGGACGTTTGGATATACTACGTCCTTCACCCCCACATATTCAAAAATATGCTCTTCGAGTTAAACTCGTCTCACCATCAACAATTTCTGACACAAAATGGATCTATGGTCAGGGCACTACATGATGAGATTTAACTTAATTAATTAGGTATATTACAGTATCTTTTAGCATCAACCAAGTTTCAAAACATGAATTATAACATATGCTAGAAAGAAAGGTGTAGTACTTTTAAGATCTTTGGGACACTTTGAATGTATAACACTCAAGATCTCAGTCCCTTACCACAATACCGGGAATTCTCATCCTTTCACATTATCATTTTCATGATTACTAGATCTGCGTATTCAAACCCTTAGATCATCACTAAGCATTGTTACCTCTGTAATAGGTAACTATTACATTTAGGTCCTCAGACGAAGGTATTCAACACATTTGTTGTACAAGTATTTCACATAGCTCACATGGTTCAATAATTATCTTGTCACCTCTCACTAGGCAACAACTATCCACATGGCTAACAAGGCCCATTAAACATCTTGTCACCTCTCACTAGGAAACAAATATCTTTTAGGTCATCAAACCATATAAACATTATACTTGTTATACAAGCATTTCACATGTTTCACAAGGCTTATGCAATAAGAGAAATACAACCTTCCCATTATTAGGGTTAGAGTTTCCCTTTATACCCGAATAGGGTTTCAAGTTCATATTATCAATCCAAACCCTAATTCATTGATCCACACATCTAGGAGCATACGTTGATATCGTAAGTATTCAATCATAATTATTTATTCTCATCATTTATCAGTAAATGATTATCAACACAAAGTATGAGTTTCTCTCTCAACCTCACTTGGATATTGATTACATCATACTTTATTAACTTGCCTTAACCCTTTCTCAAGGTATGTTAGCCTACACTTATCAAAGTGCATTAAACTCATTACATCTTAATGTAACAATTGACACGACACACTTAATGTGTTACTCATCCAAGTAAATTGGATTTGAGGTGCATCAACCTTGAGGCGCTGGATGTGATATTTATCATGCCTTGGTATATCACTTCCCTCATCAATTTTAACTTACTTAAGTTTATCAACTTATCTTGTATTAGGGTATTTATCATCCTAATACTTTATGCACTAACTCATCACATTTATCCTATTGTGTATTGGCCATAAGTCACACAATAGAATTACCCAACTATCATCAAGTGATATGGACTCATCTCGGGTTAAGGCATTGTTGATATAGGGTTGACCATTATAAAACACTTTAGGTGTTTCACCTATCAAGGTATTAGCCACACCATTACTTGGTGTTATACTCATTACTCCTAAGAGTGTTTTGCCCTCACCTTTATAAGGTGTATCAGGTTGAATCATGTATGTCAAATTGAACACATGTATTGGATTAGGTGTATATCAGGCTAGGCATCATTATATCCCTCATACCCTTACCTATCAAGGTATCAACCTTACTAATCATATGGTTTATCACCTTCACCCTACAGGGGTGTAACATCCTCACCTCACTTGAAGATATTGGCCACACCATACATTAGTGTATTGTCCATCACATGTTCAAGGGTATTAACCACCTTACCACTTTTGTCATCTAGTGTATTGGGTTACCAACCATATCGTTTTAAAGATGTGTGCTCAACACCATATTTTACAAGAGGTGTATTCTTAACCCAATATCGGTTTGTAGGTGTATGCTTGCTACCCATATCACCTTAGAGGTGTATGTGTGCCAACCATATCGGGCAAGAGGTGTGTGTGTGCTTCACACCATATCGGGCAAAGAGGTGTGTGTGTGTGCTTCACACCATATAGGGCAATGAGGTGTGTGTGTGCTTCACACCATATTGGGCAAAGAGGTGTGTGTGTTCTTCACACCGGCAAAGAGGTGTGTGTGTGTGCTTCACACCATATCGGGTTGCTAAAAATTAGGGTTTAGCATATTAATTAGAGGTGTGTACTTGACACTATATCGTGCATGGGGTCTTTGCTTGACCTCATATCATGCAAAAGGTATATGGTTGACACCATGTTCAAGATGTGAACTTCATTACCATATCATTCAAAGATGTATAAACTCATAAGCATATTATGCTAGTGATGTATGCACATGACCATATCAGGTTAGAGGTGCTTTCTTGTGTGATTGAACCTGATATCACTTTGTATCATGATACCATCATATTCAAGCTCTAGACCTTCGTTATAACTGTTCTAGTACATGAATAACTAATCTAGGAAACTATTAGAACTCATAGATTTATCAAGTATTAAATAGAAACTCAGAATTGAAAGTAAACTGTCTAGTATAGTAAGATAGGTGGTGAATAATAACATAATTGGGTTCAAGTTATATAACTCGCCTTAAGAACAACTTCAAAGCTCCAAGCTCCAAAGATACACTTTACTAAGGTTGAATATGACTTATAAAAAGTCCAAGGCTCGTTCACAACTCCTCTATAAGTAAAGAATCACCATAGATAAGAACTTGGTGAAGAAGAAAAGAAAGGAAAGAATTACAACCGAGATCCATGCTTGAACCAAGGTTGAAGATGACCATGGCCTCACCTTAAGCTTGGTGCTCGAGCTCCCCTTGCTCCTTGAGATACTATGCACGATATCTAAGAGGGAGAGAGTTGTAGGGGTCGAAAATATTCACTAGTAGGTGAAAGGAAGGGTATATATCCTTGAGGCTCATGGGAGAGAGAGAAGAGGTGTCATCACGTTACTACTAGTTGGTGCCACATGGCCATGCATGGATTGACACATGTACTTCCATGCATTCCATATTTATCTTTCCATGAAAAATAAAAAATTGAGGATAATGAAAGGGATAAGGGTCGACCGCTTTGGTTATCTTCTAGGACAAGCCACTTCCACTCACATTATTATTATATTCACAATTCAATGCAATCTTTCCCAAGGAAAGTTGCAAGTTGATATACATTGCTTTATTGAGGTGCTTAGCTCGTTTTTGCAAAGTCAAATAGTTAAAAACATGATATGGGGGTCTCCTTTTTGTCTCCTTGTCCAATAGGGACTCCCATTTAACACTACAACCCGATACACTCAATATAAGCTCAAATTAGGGTTTCCATTCAACCCCTTTCTTGGTCTTTTCATCACCATGAATAATACCACTCATAAATGATTCAAACATGGTGTCTCATTCATTATATCTACTCTAAATGATACATACAGGAAGTAGGAACACTCTAGAGGTGGTAATTTTCATATCAACCCTACATTTTGGGTAATTTACAATTTGTACCAAAATTGGTACACAAGGTACTAACATTATTCAAACAAGTTCAAACTTGGCATTTAGGCTTTCCACAAGCCACCACTTAGCATAATTCTCTATGTTATGATGATAAAACACTTAAGGAACATTCAACATGTGACATTTTGCAATAAAACCCCTCATCTTGGGTAAATTGCACTTTGGTCCAAAACAAAGGCACATTGCTCAAACAACATTCAATCAGGACCAAACTTGAAACATAAGTGTGTCACATGATAACAAAACACCTTAGAGGATTATATTAAAGTTATAAGAAGCTTATTTATCCAAAACAAATAGAGTTAACTCATAATCCAAGTCAGGGTCATTACAAGTTATAAACCCCTAATAAGGATTTCGTCCCCGAAATCCCAGATGAAGGGAGACAATTGTTATTCATGCATCATATCATCAAGCCTCCACATA